>JAABNX020000128.1:181593-200253 GCA_015163995.2 Mormyrus lacerda | reverse complement strand
CCAGGGTTGTTCCCTGCCTCGTGCCCGTTGCTTCCGGGATAGGCTCCGGACTCCCCGCGACCCATTAGGATTAAGCGGATTGGAAAATGGATGGATGGATGATTAACATTTTAATGAAAATGGTACGCTTCGTTTGAAGTGTGCGTTATATGAATTATCAGTAAATAAAATTCTATGAGTGTAGAAGTATATGGTTGCGGAACACAATGTATGAAAGGATTTTTTTCATTCTGTTGGTCTTTCCGTAAACGCATGGGATTAGCGAGACGTTCCTTAAATCCTCCGTCTTTGTTTATTTTCTGTTAAAGCTACTCTGCTGCTACCACCCAGATAACCCCTTAAACAAAGTTACCTAGAGTTATGTTTATAAATGTCCCAAGAGACAAAGAGGTGAACAGTAGGCTCACAGTAAGCCTCGCATTGACTCTGATGTACCTGTTGGATTCGGCACTTTCCGCCTAAGCCGAGCGTCTCCGACACCGTGACAGTATATGAACAGCAGCGTAGCTCTGAGGTTAGTCTTGACTGGGAACTGCAAGGAGGAGCCGTATCCTGGACACATCATTTTGGACTTCTCCCGCTCTTCCCAATTTTAGTAAACCTTCTCAGGACACAATGCATACTCATCCTAAAAATGTTTGGCAGTTTTCATGTCACATTTGGTGTTTTTTTCTTTTTGCCGTAGAAATTAAAGCGAGAGATTTGCCAATGTGTAAGGAGGTAAGGACTTTTGCTGAAATGGAAGGTGGTTTTGGACATCGGTTATTACAACCTGTAACATTGCCGTATGAAGTCTACATAAAACACATCTACTTGCATGTATTTCTGCATAATTACTAGGCAACTGTCACGTTGTTTTGGCTATTTTTGTTTTGATTTACAATTTGAATTCACTCTAATGCAATATTATAATTATTGTTTTAATGAACCTTAAAGTAAATCTACCAGCGCCAGCTGCAATGCCTCGCTCGTTTAGCGACATATGGTAACTGCGGATTTCCACGAGGAACTTCGCCAAGCAGCTGGAACCGAATTGACTTATTTATGCTGCCAACATATCGGGAGTTGTAAACTGTTTACCGCAGTATGTGTAATTAAACTTACAAGAAAAATAAAATAGGTCAATATAGGCTTCATGTTAAAGATTTATCACATAGTAAATGGTTCACAGCCTTATATTACTCTTCGTGCAAAATATATTATATAATTATATTGACTTGTTTTCTATAATATCAATTTAGACAGAACGTTAACAACTTTTTTGTGACTTTACATAAACTTATACTGCACTGAATATACTGGCATTTTATGTGGTTAAGTAATGAGCCTTTCAGAATAGCGCGATTCTGCCGCCTCCAGAAGATGCTGTCCGACGGGAGCCTCTCACCATGACACGACAGCTCGTTTACTTCTCTGTTAATTTTCGTTATACCATGAAAGATGCTCCTCACGGTGTTTGGTTAATATGTTTGGGAATAGTACGTATCTGATCTGATCGCGTTGTTCTTTTTTGCGTATTTTTCCGAAGTTGAAAGAGCTTGTGATTTATCCATCACCCAGTGTAGCAGTATCTGGGTAATTAAAATATGTTTGCAGTTATAATGTGTACCGCGTGTTGCTTAGCTATGGGTATTTTTTGAAATTGATTTAGAAAATGAAAGGTTGAGCAGATTGTTATGTACAGTATGTGTCCTTGTTCAATGATTTCCGTTAACAATTGTGGATTATCAGTTGCTTATCAGTACAAATAAAAGCAAACGAGTAATTATTGTTTTATGTTTGGCAGGTATAGGCATTGATAACATGGTTTTGCTATCTGGCCCTGTCTTAATGCAGGAGTTAATACCAGAGAAGGGATCTTATCTCGAGGCATGTCTGTGGCAAACCATATAAGCAAAGGTGTGTGAATCCATCAGCTGCTTTACCTGCAGCGTGACAGGTTGGAGTCAGGATTTCCCAAGGATGTCTGCTTCCTGTCCTCTAAGCTAAAGCACAGAGCGGATGTGCTACCTAGAAAGGCCACAGGTTTGCAGAAGGATTCATTAAGATGAAAATAAGAAAAGTAGGTCACGTGCATGTGACATAAAATGTTTAAATACGTCAGAGTATACAGTAAAGTGCCTATGACCAAACGAGGATTGTGGCAACTGGTGCAGAGATATTCATAATGTGTGTGTTTGCGCTGCCACTTTACATCTGCAGTTTAAACAGTTTATAACCCCCTGCCTGTGCTGCCAGCCTGTGCTAACCCTAACAGTTTATAACTCTCTGCCTGTGCTGTCAGCCTGTGCTAACCCTAACAGTTTATAACTCTCTGCCATTGCTGCCAGCCTGTGGTAACCCTAACACATGGGCGTCCCTGGGCTGAAGCACACCTCTTCCACTAAGACTGGGTCTCAGCTAACTTTAGTTAATAAAAAATAAAATGCTGTGACCTGTTTGCAGCCAATACAGGATGCGATTTGTCCTGTGTTTTAATGTTTAGACTGAAATACAATTTAACCTGTACCATGAGACCAATCACCCCCAGCAATTTTTCTTGTTGTTGGGACCCCCCCCACCCTCAACACAAATAGCCCAGGGGCATCAACCCAGATTAACGTACCTCCTGTCACATCCCTTCTTCCCTGTTCGTCTATTTGCTTAGCAGTTGCCGCGGTGGGGAGTTTGTTAGGTTAATATGAGCTCTGATCTTGACAAAGGTGTGAGCTCAGGGGCCAGTGGTTGGCCTGCTGCTTGCTTTGTGCATTTGGCTTTGAGGGTAGTTTTACTGAATAGCTGTTAAAGCACCCTCCACTTTTGTCGCTGTCGTGCTTTGAAGTGTTTTATCACTAAATTAAGAATCTGCCTCTTTAAAAATCAGGTGTCTTGGAACATTTTCCTTCTTGCAAAATAATCAAATAACTGGGTAACATTTCAGTGTTGTTTTCAAAGTTTTAACCAATGATTCTTGTTCTTCTTGTTTTGTAACATTTTCTCCAGTTTTCTCATGAAAAGATGACTTGTAAAATGTTAACTGGATATCTATCCCGCCTCATCCATAATGGTGACAAACAGTGACCCTGTAGGTCCTTATTCAGAAAAAGACACAGTGTGTGTTTATTCAGCGCCCTGTGGCTGATTTTGTGCAGCATGCCTGCAGTGTGTATTTATTCAGCACCCTGTGGGTGGTGATGTGCAGTACGCCTGCAGTGTGTATTTATTCAGTGCCCTGTGGGTGATGTTGTGCAGTACTCCTGCAGTGTATAATCACCCTACCCTGTTGCTTGGTAGGTTACCCTATTAATATGGAGCTAGCTGGCCTGCCTGGAGTTTCACTTTGGAGCATAATGCCATCTGACCCTGTACCTAAGCCATGCTTGGCTCACGATAAGCCGAGGGCAATTAGCATCGTATCCACACGGGCTCCATCATTCAGGATGAGAGCACACTTGATCTGACGTTACCATCCAAGGTTCAACAAAATCCTCTCAAGGATGATGAGCCCCCTGCTGTACAAAACATCTTGCAAAAGAGCAGCATGGTATTGAATTATACAGATTGAAACACTAGATGGGACATTTTGTTCCGTGAAAGGTTCTAATGTTCCCTAAACATACATCAACATAGCAAAAGAGCATTAATGGCATAGAAAAAAACAGAGGCCCTGCGGCTGAATTCAGCCATTTCCATTTTCATTAATCATTAACCTTGATGTGAGTGAAAAGGGGTTTAGCTGCATCTGGCTGCAGGTGGCCCCAGCTTCACTATTTAATGAACGTCTGCTCTGTCGTGTTTTGGCATCTCATTTTGCTGCCTAATAACTTGTCATTAAACAGACATTCAGTGAGCCATTCAATTTTCTAAATGTACTTTCCTGATGCACCTTGATTAGGAAAGATCTTGTTCGGAAAGTGAATTCCCGGAATCAAGGAGCATCGGAAATTTGTGTCTTGCGACTAGTGTGTTCATGAAGTCGGTGAACAGTGACAGTACATTGCCCCATTTTTTATAAACGGTTTTTTGCTGTCAGTGAATTCCTTTGTGAAACATCCTTCCTCTGAGTAAATATGCGTGTGCTCACTGTCACGATGATAATATGTCTGCCACTCTTGCTTCCAGAATACAGTTAAGACTTCAGGCCAGACAGGGTCTTCTGCAAATATTTATTTTCTGCTTTATTGACAGAGGTGTTTCCGGAAAACCATAGAGGATTCCACCGCATGTCATGTTTTCAGTTAATGAGTCTTCCAGTACAAACTTAAATGACAGATAAAGATATGGATCCCGCATATTGTTATATCCGGTCCGTTAATAACAAATGGCATTGACCCTAGTGATTGTTTCAACTCTTGTAAAATAATATCTGTTACTTCCTGGTGGAACCCAGGAGCACCATCTTGGTCTCAATCCCCCACCCACATCATCTCAGTGATGTTCTGTTAGCTTAAGAGCAGAGTTCCATGCTAATTCACTACAACAACCCTATACTTTTATAAAAAGCGGAAGAATGTTTCCCAGTCATGCACTCTCAGAAAATAGGGTAAAAATTTATACCTTTGCTTGTCACTGGGGTGTACCCTGAAAAATCTGTCCTTAGCTGTAGGTAATTGTAGCTTTTAAGATACAGATATGGACTCTGATGATGGTACATTAATGCTGTTTGTACTGTTGGGATGTTCCTCAGAGTCAATTTCTGTACCTGAAAAGGTACAATTACAAGGGTACCAACACTAGTGACAATTCAAGGTACAAATTTTTATCCTTTTTTCTGATAGTGTACATTGATGATGGTGACGATGATAATGACGTTTTTGGACAGTTTACATTATTGACATTTATTCCACAGTAGGTTAACATGCAAGTTTGTCCATCCCAGGTAAATTCATTTGCAGTGTATTCCAGCATATAAACTGAAGACGTATACGTTGTATATAGGTGCTTAGTTGGAGAAAGGCACAGAAACCTTTTTGTGTGTTTGTGTATTTGCAGTCAGACTTTCACTTTGAGTACACAGAGTGTGACGTTCTGGGCTCCCGCTGGCGGGTGGCTGTCCCTAATAAGCCAGACACCTGCACAGGCCTGCCGGATCCGGTCAGGGGCACCGAGTGCTGTAAGTCTAACGCTTGCCTGACTTCACAATCTGCTCTTCTTATCTATTTGTGCAGCAAATTCAGTCACTCCAAAATACTTGCATTCAGCTAACACTCTTATGAGACACATTCAGTTTTACTTATGTATCAGTTTATACAGTCAGGCCGTGGTTTCAGCAGTTCATGGGAAGTACCCAGCTGCATTGGTGTTCTCTGGGCTGCAGTCTTCCTTGATTAGCTGTTAGCCTGTTAATAAGACTATTAGCATTGAAGCAATAGCTTGTTAAACATTATCCATTAGCCTACTAGCCATTAGACCTTACCTGCTACCTGTTACCTGTTTTTAAGTCATTAACTGTCAGGCAATAAGCCATGAGCCTGGGGGTTGAGCTTTCTCTCTCCATCCAACCACCAGCATTCTCCTGCAAGGCTGGTGAGTTCCTGGACATGGAGACACAGGAGTGCCAGAAGTGTGCTGCTGGAACATTCTCACTGGGGACTGGAATGTGGTTTGATGACTGGGACCACCTGCCAGCTGGCTTCTTCAGCTATGGTGCCGATACAAGCATGGGAACTGCTGTCTCCAACTGCTCCAAGTTAGTGTCACAGCAGGAAAGCAGGGGGTGTGCAGTGGGTGGTGGCTTTGGAGGGACTGCACACAAAAGTGCTGTGCAGGAAACATAATTTGCCTCATCGCGAAGGTCATCACTGATGCTCACTGGCCTAAAGGGATGCAAGTGAGCTGCAGAGAAAACAATTGTGTGACATAAAAATGGTTTTTCATTAGGCTGTCAAGATGTTTTTGTACAGTAGATTCCCTTTCAATTGAAGCAGCTACTAAATCATCTCAATTGCAGATTTATGATTTATTATTTTGCAACAGAAATGGTTTACTTTAATCCAAAGTAATTTACAAGTTTATCAATTTATACAGCTGAATATTTTACCTAGTTTTTGAAAGGTTTCTGCTACTTGTTTTGAGATTATCTTCTTCCAGAATGCACAGTGAATGCACACAGCTATGTGTGAGGAAAAACATGATTTACTAAGGAAACAGTAACTCATCATATAGACTCATTCTGAGTTTTCCTCATTTTGGTGTTCATGTCTATTTTCAAACTTCACTCTCCATTACAGCTCAACCTGGCTTCCAAAGGGCGACTACATTGCATCGAACTCTGACGAATGCAGCTCCACTTTGACTTACGCCGTTAACCTCAAGCAGACGGGCTCCGTCTCCTTTGAATACTTCTATGCTGACAACAGTGTCTTCTTTGAATTCTATGTGAGTTCTTCAGGTTCTCTATTTTTTTCTTTTCACCTCAAGCCCTAAGGGCTGGCTTTTAGCACCACTTAGAAGATGGTTTGCAGTTCAGACGTGGCTAAAATATTCAAGTTCCTGTTTCAAAAGCACGATCTGGTCAGAGTGGGCAGGATTGCTTCTGGACCAAGCCGTGCTATTTATTTCTTGCTCAGTTTAATCCCATGCCATACTTAAGATTAGTTAGCTTTTTTTAAAAAAAAAAAAAAAAAAAAGTCTTGTAAGTAGTACGGAGACTAAGTCTTGTGTAAACATAAGTGTTTGGTTTTACTTATATCAGGATAAGTAAAGTGGCCAGCATGTTTTCCCTGTGACCTTGGTTAAATGAGGATGTGACGCAGCCATGAAAGCTTTTTTACTCTGGTTCATAAGCATGATACTGCAGATCATTTGTAATGGGAGACCTTGTTTAGCTTTGGGTGGGCTGTAGTTTGGGGGATCCAACCCACAGAGTCACTGAAAACCTGAAAGCTGAGTGGTAGCTGGGCGTCAGTGACCTCAATGATGTTCCTACAGGTCCAGAACGACCAGTGTCAGTCCACAGAGTCTGAGAGCAGGTGGATGAAGAGCACACAGAGTGACTGGGACACACACTACGTGAGTCTGCTCTGGCCTCACACTGCGGCTTGCCGTCCGGATGCCTGCTGAGGTGGGTGGAGGGTGGGGCATGCTGGATGAGCGTGTGACACAGAAATCCCTCCCTCTGTAGGTGGAGCTTAGCCAGGGCAACAATGTGCTGTACTGGCGGACCACTGGTTTCTCCATGGGGACAAGCTCAGTCAAACCAGTGCTGTTACGAAACGTTGCCATTAAAGGTACAAACCATAACCTCAAGCAGACAGGCTCTGTCTCCTTTGAATACTTCTATGCTGACAACAGTGTCTTCTTTGAATTCTATGTGAGTTCTTCAGGTTCCACATGAGTTCTCTTTTTTTCTTTTTCACCTCAAGGCCTAATGGCTGGATTTTAACACCACTTACTGTATAAGAGAGTCTGCAGTTCAGACGTGGCTAAAATCTTCAAGTTCCTGTTTCAAAAGCACAATCTGGTCAGAGTGGTCAGGATTGCTTGTGTGTAATGCGCTTACACATCCGAGTGCTTTCACTGCAAGCCTAGATAGCCCAGTGTGTAATGCGGTCTGCCCACAGGGGTCGCTTACACATCCGAGTGCTTTCACTGCAAGCCTAGATAGCCCAGTGTGTAATGCGGTCTGCCCACAGGGGTCGCTTACACATCCGAGTGCTTTCACTGCAAACCTAGATAGCCCAGTGTGTAATGCGGTCTGCCCACAGGGGTCGCTTACACATCCGAGTGCTTTCACTGCAAGCCTGGAACTTACAGCGGGGAGGCAGGAGCTGCCAGATGTGCCCCCTGCCCAGTCAACACGTTTTCCAACAAGGGTGCCACTTCCTGCCAGTCCTGCGCAGAGGACTTCTATTCTGGTGACTGCCTTTTTCCAGATTTTTTGCAAAATTAATTGGTTGATTGATTACACTGGTCTGCATTCAAAATGCTTCTTAAATGAATTTACCCAGATTGTATTAACTTTGGGTTGCTAATAATGAAAATGATACATCATAATGTTGATTGGATGTAATTTTTAAGATACGGTACTGGATCAGTAGATATCGTTATATATACGGAGTGACCAAAGATGCCTCATTTATGCGTGAACAATGCCGATCAGTTTTGCTATATTTGCGGGGAAATTACCTTCAAATCACAGCAACGCAGTATAACTGCTGAGGTAAAGAAAGCATATCATCTTTACTTCGTGTGCAAAGTTGGAGACCAAGACAAGAGCTGGGCTCCACATATAAGTAATACATGATGGCGTTTGCTTTCTGAATCATAACAGATGCTAATAATAAGCCAATTGTAAAATAAAAAGTTAAAGGGTCTGTGTTTAAATGAATATGAGCCACTATCCGATAAACGTATAGTGTATTTGACAATGTGTATGATCGCATAAATGAAAAGATTAAATACCTGTATCTTTTGAATGGTAGCCAATCAGCCTGTTTAATTATATGTCATATTTGAAATCAGCATACCAAAATGCTTCAGAATAGGCAGATTTTATTCCTGAAGTGGATAACTTCAAAAAATTTGTAGACCAGTGTTATTTGGGTTCTTTTTAAAAGTAATTTGTAAAAATGTTCTTGGTGGTAGAAACTGCATATTTACTAATAATTGTATTACATTTTAAAATCAGCAGTGTGGAGGGCCCTATAGCTGTCCTCCTATTCATTGATGGCCCCGTCTCTTGCTGGAAACCTTATCCTACCTTCACTGGCCCGCTGCCTTTTCCCTCCCTGCCATTTTCTGATAACCCTTTGTTACTCCGTCTACTCTCTGTACCCCCCTTTGCCCCCATCTCCAGGCATTGGGTCAGGAAGCTGTGAGCCCCGACCTGTGTGTAAGGAGAGTGACTACTTCTACACTCACATGCCCTGTGACTCCAGCGGCCAGGTACCCAAGAAGTAGTGGCATCCTATATTATTATTATTATATTATTAGTATTTTATTATTATTATATTATTAGTATTTTATTATTATTATATTATTAGTATTTTGTTATTATTATTATTAGTATTTTATTATTATTATTATTATTATTATTATTTCATCAGTGTTCTAAGCACTTACCCAGTACATGGTAACAGAAAGTGGGGATCTGGAACCCATAACAGGCAGCAAGACAGGGAAACGCCAGGCTTACACATGGGTTTACTCATTACTCATTATATTACTCATTACGATAACTGGAATTTGAATCTATAGTGGATAAATAGTGAGAAGGTAGTTGGATGTTTGGATGGATATTTTGGTGACTCAGGTCTGAAACTTGATTATAGGGTTAGTGTTTCTCTCATGCTGTCCTGTGGATTGTGTTTAATATATGCCTTATTTATTTATCTGGAGTATGTGAGTCACTTGTGACATTCAAAGCAGCACACAATCTGCACTTTGAACAGCAGGCGTTAGATGGTATATGATTTACTTGTAGCTATTTTTTTTTCTTCTTTGCTTTTCTGTATGTGAAATAATGTATGGGAACTTTTTGTGGTATGAGTGTGTATTTAATATGCGTTTAACCCCAAACTGGACTCTTGTGTACCCTGGTAACCCCCCCCAAACACACACAACACCCCCCAGACTCAGCTGATGTTTAAGTGGATCGAGCCAAAGATCTGCAGTGAGAACAGCCCTGACGCAGCGCGGCTGCCGGCCTCGGGGGCGATGGAACCGTGTCACCCCTGTAATCCTGGCTACTTCCTCGTAAATGGTTCCGGCTGTGAAGCCTGCCCCCCCGGCTCCTACTCCAATGGCTCAGGTGGGGGCAGCCAAAGGGCCGGCAGCTTGGCAGGCCCCAGAGCAACAAGCACAATCAAGCAGACTAGGACAGAATTACAGGCATTTCACTCTTTACTTCTCCACAGCATGTGAGCAGTGCCCAGCTGGGACAGAACCGGTACTTGGGTTTCAGTACAAGTGGTGGAACACGATGCCTGGCAACATGAAGACATCTGTGTACAGCCGGGAGTACAGTGACTCGAACAGAACCACAGGTGTGACTGCCTCAGCACCATGCTATAGCTGTTGTGGAACTACATTGGGGCCCTCTAGTGGTGAGATGACATAGCAAAGTACATAGAAAGGACACAGTGCATGTAGGTAAACATAATGCAGAGTACACAGTACTCACATAGAATACCCTGAAATCTGAATTACTAGTAAATTAATAAATAAAAATAAACTACTGGATGGCCAAGGCAGCCAGACAATTTTCTTCATAAACTGAACCCGAAATATAAGACGTTTTTAACAAAAGATAACTGGAGAGCTCAGTGATATTTGTAGCTGTTTTGACTGGCCACTGCATGTTCTTGTGGTTGGGGATGGTGCAGTTCCCATAGCAGACAGTGCCATCGCTGCTCAGGACACTCTGTGGGGTCCCCCTGTTGAATGTGGTGTATGTAGATGGGGGCTTAGAGCGACCCCCCCCGGTCTCTGCAAGAAATGGAGGCGCAGCTGGTCTCTCTTGGTGAGAGAGGTGGTGTTAAGGAGCAGCTGGCGTGATGTGCACATCAGGATACCTGACGCATCTCCACAGAGTAGCTGATGGTGCAGAGCGATCAACACGACGGTTCCTGATGTCAGCATTCACCCCTGTTTAAATCTACGTTCACCGACAGACTGTCACTTTTGTTGATAAACAAAACATCTGCTGGCTGCTCCGCTTTTGATCTGATTCTGACTGGTCGTCTGTCTGGCCTTTTCCGGGTCCTGACTGCTGGTGCTGTTGGCAGCATGGGAGGTGGCTGGGGAGTACATCTACACCACCCCTGGGGACCTGGACTCGGACTATGTGGTGCTGATGCTGACGGTGCCAGGGTACAGGTGCGGGACATAGCGGCCCACTGTCCAGTCTGCGCTCAACAAGCTTTCCTGTCTTTCACCTCACTAAAGTGATGTTTTTGCTTTGGCCCGTACAGACCAGCACAGTTCCTGGGCAGGGAGACACACAACAGTGAACTGTCCCGGATTTCCTTTGTCTTTGAGACCAAGTGCACAGCTGACTGCATGCTGTTCTTCAGCGCGGTGAGGAATTCTCCCGTCTCACCTCTTTCCTTTCTTCTTTCTGGGGATAGAGAAAAACTGTATGAATTGCTGAGACATCTACCACCAAGCTTACAGTAGCATGAGCAAGAAATCAAGTTAATTAATTTGTATAATTTGACAGGACATCACCCCTCACATTAAAAGTAAACAATTGTGTAATTGTGTAACACAACCACCATTCTGGGACAGAATCCTTCAGTCTTTGGAGGAAATATTTCTCACCAAAGTTCCCAAGGATCCCAGGATATTGCTCCTGGGACTGGTTCCTAGAACCATGTGGATATTTACCTCTTCAAAATTCCAATACTTGCATGCAAAATGGCGATTACAAGGAACTGGCTGAAATGTGATCCCTCCAGTCCAGAACAGCGATGGGTCACCGTGGAGGAAATACACTGCATGGAAAAATTGACTTACGCCCTCAGGACTAAAGCTGGGTCCTGTACAACATTTTGGTCCAAAAGCTTTGCTCAGACTTTCAGTTGTTGTAAAGCCAGTCCAATAGGCATAGGTGACATGTAGTAACCCCCCCCATTGGGTGTTATCTCTTCTTTTTCCCCATGTTCATTTTCCCCTTCTATCTTGTTGTACTTGCAAAAAGCAAATATAAAGAGTATAAAAAAACAGGAGATGAGTTTTAATAGGATGATTCATTAATTTACTATTTCAGTTGAGTAATGTAGTTAACTCAAGTTTCTCAGATTTTAAGTTTTATACACCCAAGTGCTAATATACCACGAACTCTTCGCTGGCTGTGTGCCATTTGTTTGAATTTACATTATAATCTTTCTGTCTTTGTCAGTTGGTTATGTTGTTCTCCTTATTACTTTTTAATCTTAGTCATTTATCTTTAAAAAAAATGCTTATAGTTTTTGCTTTTTCCCTATTTAAATGTCTTACCTTAGTTGAGTTTATTGTGCAGCACTTTGGTTGACACCTGCTGTATTTTCTATTTCAATAATGATGACTCGACTAGATCACCCATTAATTGGATGCAAAGTTTTAATTACCATATTGTGACTAGCTGGCTGAAGATGGGATCCATTTCGGGAGGGAGCCTGCAGTGACCCATCTCTGAGCCACTCTGCCCCTGTCTCTGGCCAGGGCCCCAGTGAGTGGAGCAGCCGAACTGTGGAGCACTGGGAGGGCAGTCGGGACAAGCAGTCCTACTCCTACATCATCCGGAGCAACGACACCACTTGCTTCACCTGGTCCTTCCAGCGGACCAGGGCTTACGGCACGGTAACTTCACCCGCGGTCAGCGACCCCCCAGGCTGTTTCTGTCGACTGAGGCCCCCCCACCATTTCTCACAATGGTGTGGTTATGAACCGCATGTGGCGGGGGTTGTAGCAGTATATCGCCCGGAGGTGTTAGCTGGGAGCCATTTTCAGCGGAGGCCCCTGCAGTGAGCCCATGCAGTGGGGCACATGTAGAGATAGTCAATAAAGACTCAGTGAATTGTGTTTCATGTCAGTGGAAATTTCACCAAAATCATGTTTATATATGGACAAAATTGAAGGTGGGGCCACACAGGGCAAATGGGGAGGGGGTCCAGTGAAGAAGAGTGCAGTGAAGAAGAGTGCAGTGACATAGCTAGGCTCTGTGTAACTGCCCTGCCCTTGTTCATCCCTCAGCAGAGACAGTACCTTGCCGACTTTGCCAAACTCTACTACGTCAAGGTCAGTAATGTAATTGGGGGTGTGGCATCTGGGTGCCGGCACTGCCTATTGGGCACGTCCACGGGGGGCGTGTCTCCAGTGGGCGGAGAGTGTGTGCCCTGCCCAGCTGGTCACTACATGCTGAACGACTCCAGCGTCTGTCGGAGTTGCCCTGATAGAACCATAGTCTGGGTGGAGCAGCCTGTAGGGGAGGAGGCCTGTCAGCCCTGTGGCCCCAACACTCAGAGCAACAAGGTAACGGTACTCTCCTACACTGCTGATACACTGCATGCGGTTTATCAAACATGGAATGTACAGTACACTGTCCCTCCATCTGCTACACTGATGACACACTGCATGCAGGTTAATCATGCACAGAATGTATACTGTCCATCCATCTGCTACATAATGCCACATAAACTGTATAGCAGACCAGCAGATCATATATAAATGTGCTGTTATTCTGTTAGCATACTCCATGTACTGTGACATTCACACGGGCCACTAATGGGTGCCATTGTGTCTCAGGACCGCACCGCCTGTGTGAGCGACTGCACCCTGTCGTTGCCACTTCAGGGGGGGGGCCTGGCTCACTACGACTTCTCCTCATTGGCTAACACCACCCACTTCCAGAGCAGCGCCCGTTTCACCAGCAAAGGACTGCGCTACTTCCACCAGTACAGTGTCAGCCTTTGCGGAAATGAGGTGACCCTGATACTTAAGACCAGCAGAACAGTCTATGTAATGCAGCATAGTTGTGTCGGTTAATATGTTTATATTCATTCACTTAGAAGACAATTCCGCAGAGAATTACAGTTAAATGCATTAGAGTGTCAGGTGCTGAGTAAGTAAACAGGCAGGGTGAGCTCAGTAAATTGGATGCAGTGTGAGGCGGCGGGGTTAGCATCACAATGGCCTACACAGAGTGCAAATGCAGGCCGTAAATATGGCGTTTGTGTCTGGGGCTTCGCAGGGGGGGCCAGCTGCACTCTGTGTGGATAATGTCACAGAGAGTAAAAGGGAGGTGAGAGGTCACGTGTGCCAGTCCACTGTGGTACCGTCTCAAGTGAGGGGCCAGAGGATGGTGTCATCTCAGCCGTTCAGCATTGGCGACACTCTGATCGGTAATGTCCCTGAGGATTCACCTCATCTCCACATCGTTCTTCTCCCAGTACAATGTGGCATCATAATTTGGTTCCAGTGTCGTACATTTATTGTCCTCGAATGAAGGCCTGCCAATCATTCACATGCATGTCCTATTTTTAATTTAATTTAAAACGTCTCTTGCTTCTCTGTGCAATGTTTCCTCTGGCAGTCAGTGAAGCGTTAGTGCAGCTGAAGTTTTTGTTTATCAGCAACTTTTCTCCTTGGCCGCCTCCTCCTCAGGCATCACCGCGGACACCGTCTTGGACAATATCTCTTCTCCAACAGCCTACTTTCCCACTGACTCCAGCCTGCCTGATGTCATCTTTTACTATAGGTGAGCAAAGTCACATAACTAATATAATAGTCAGTTTGTTTCATTCTGCAATGACATCACAACTTTGTTCATCATCAAACAATGTTCTACATGCCCGGAGGAAATCATGTTAAAGTACTATAAACAGATTAATGGCATTTTGTTCTTTTAGATATTTCTACTGGCAAAACATGCAAACATTCTTAATCTCATTTCTGTTGAAAATCTGGACAATGAAATTTACATAATAAATTTTTTTTTTTTTGCTGATGTTCAAATGTTTTCCTGATCGTTATGATAGATCAGCGGAGGCGACCCTGGCATGTAAAAAGGGCCGGTCCACCACCATTAGAATGAGGTGTGACCCCTCTGTCTTAACAAATGACCAGCTGTCCCTCCCGAGGTAAGACACGCATGGTATGGTCTAGTAGTGGGGAATGTTAGTGAATTAATAGCTAAATCACCACATAGTCAAATTAGAGGCGATCTCCTTTGGAGTAATCTGGGAAGTACAATTAAGCAATGCTGATTCACAATGAGTTAAGATAGAACTCTGCAGACCCGACTACCTTGACTAGGATAAGAGGATGGATGGATGGATAGATTGAAATTTCTGTGGTCTGGCTACATTAGAATAAAGTGTAAACACTCTTCTTGATTTCCAGTGAACATGCCTTTCTGCTACTGTCAGGGCCATTAAAATGCATGTGTATTTGGACTGTGTGTTGTGAACACTGGCTGTGTGTGCGACTCTGCCCTGCAGCATGTGCTCCGAAGGTACGTGCGATGGCTGCTCTTTCCACTTCCTGTGGAGGACTCGGCACGCCTGCCCGCTCTGCTCTGCCCATCACTATAAGGAGATCGTCAGTAGCTGCGTTCAGGGCATCCAGGTAGCCAGAGACGCACTCGGGAGATACTGAGCAGTGGGAATTCAGTCATTGATGATACACTGAAAACATTATGCCCCTGTTACACTGGGCACCATCACACTGTGTCAATCACTGTCCTGTGTCCATAAGCACTGAAGCACTGGAAATTTATAGCACTCTGGCACTGAACCGTCATGTATGAATTCATGCTTGTGCATCTGTGTCTGTCTGTGTGCACCAGAGGACCACCTACGTGTGGCAGCAGCCTCTGCAGTGCAGTGGGGGGATCTCCCTCCCAGCCCAGAAACTCAGCGTCTGCGTCACTCTGGACTTCTGGCTCAAGTTTGGTGTCGTGACGGGGGGCGTGGCTGCCCTGCTGCTCATTGTGCTCAGCTGTTACTTCTGGAAGAGGACACGCAGGTGAGGGGTGGGCCTGTAGGGGGTGCTGTGCAGACTGAGCAGTCATTGCATAAGTAAGCAGTTGAAACAAATTCTTTATAAAAACGTAAGACTCACACAATATATAGATAAATACAGACTCCAGGCTGATGATGTGTATGGTTCTACAGGCTACAGTATAAGTACTCTAAGCTGATCACGAACGCTGGGGAGACAGAGTCCGACCTCCCTGCTGCAGACAGCTGTGCCATCATGGAGGGTGAGGACGCTGAGGATGATCTCATCTATCTCACCAAAAAGTCCATCTATGGCAAGATCAAGTCCTTCTCCAGACAGGTGTGCATATGTGTAACTGGCCTTAACAAATACAGTGTTCCTGTTTGTTTCACATGCCATGGGAGACCCTACCAGGGGCAATTGCCTCCAAAAATATATCTCCTCCGAGGGGATATCAAGGCCTTTCTGGGTTTGTCCTGGGTTCACGTCTCGGATTTAAAAAAAAAGGAAAATGTTAACAAATGATACTGCAGATCGACCCACCGCCCCAGGCATTTTACTGGTATGTGAATTTTTGTAAGACATATGTCATCAAAAGGTTGGGAACTCCTCTTTCAGACTATAATGGGTTATGGATTCTCTCCATTACAGTGTCACTGTTATTTACAAATGGGGTGAGGTGAAAGCTTCACACCTCCAAAATTGGGCATTTTAATGCTTTCTCTGTAGTGTGTGTGTGTGTATTGCAATGGACTGGCATCCTGTCCAGAGTGTACCTCTGCCATGTGTTTCCTCAGATAAGCTTCAGGCCAGCTGGATGGTATTTGCAGACATGAAATTGCATGTTTAAAAGACAACACCTATGGAACATATCCGTTCTGGTGAGAGAGGTAGAGAGATACTGACTAAATATAGTTGGGCTCACCTAACACACAGCTCAGGTTCCGGAACCAAACTCCTAGAGAGGGGCTAGACTCTGTTCCACTCTGGTGGGGAGAGGCACTGGGCGGGGGTGGGTCTGCTTATATCACGCCAGTTCGGTGCCAGTGAGTTTAGTCCGGTGGACAAGAGGGTTGCCTCCCTTCGACTGTGAGTAAGGGGGAAGGGCTCTGGCAGAGTATCCGGCCTTCTTGAAGACCTTGGAAGGGGTGTTCGAATGGCCCTCTTTCTGGGGACTCCATTGCTCTGTGGGGGACTTTAATGATCACATGGATAATAACAGTGACCCTGGAGGGGTGTGATTGGGAGGAATCGCCTGCCCGATCAAAATCCGAGTGGTTACCAGTTATTGGACTTCAGTGCTAACCACAGTTTGTCCATAACGAACACCATGTTCAAACATAACGGTGGTCATGAGTGCACTTGGCACCAGAGCACCCTAGGTCACAGTTCGTTGATCGATTTTGTAATTGTTTCATCGGATCTGCGTCCACCTACTTTGGATACTCAGGTGACAAGTGGAGCTGAGCTGTCAACTGATCACCACCTGATGGTGAGTTGGATCCAATAGCAGGAGAAGATGCCGGATAGACCTGATAGACCAAACATATAGTGAGGGTGTGCCGAGGGAGTCGGGTGACATTGAGTTGAATGGGCCATGTTCAGAAACTCCCTTGCTAAGGTGGCATTGCAAAGATGTGGCAGCAAGGTTGTTGGTGCCTGTCGCAGCCTCGCCCAGTGGTGGACACCATCAGTAAAAGGGGCTATCAGGCTGAAGAAGGAGGCCTTCTGAGCTTGGTTGGCTTGTGGGATTCCTGAAGCAGCTGATAGGTTCCAGCAGGCCAAGCAGAAAGCGGCTGTTTACAGCAGGAATGAAGAACTGTTAACCTCAACTGGGGGTATAGTCGGGTGGTGGAAAGAATACTTTGAGGATCTCCTGAATCCCACTGATATGCCTTCCTTGGAGGAAGTAGAGCTTGAAGACCTGTGCATCTCTAGGGCTGAGGTCACTGAAGTAGTCAAAAAAACTCTTCAGTGGTAGGGCTTTGGGGGGTAGATGAGATTCGCCCTGAGTTCCTGACAGCTCTTGTTGTTTTTGGGCTGTCTTGGCTGACATGCCTCCTGGCATTATCATTTGGTGACCAGCAGTACGCACTGGGGCGATTTGCGGCTGAGTGTGAGGCGGCCAGGATGAGGATCAGCACCTCCAAGTCTGAGTCCATGGTTCTCAACAGGAAAAGGGTGGATTGCCTGGTCCTGGTGGGGGATGAGTTACTGCCCCAAACAAAGTTTAAGTACCTCAAGGTTTTGTTTATGAGTGAGGGAAGAAGGGAGCAGGAGATCGACAGACAGATCGGTGCAGCATCAACAGTAAGTTCTCAACTTACCGGTCAACCTACATTCCAAACCTCACCTATGATCATGAGCACTAAGTAGTGACCGAAAGAATGAGATTGTGGATATAAGCCTAGAGATCACAGACATTCAGGAGGGGCTCAAAGTATAGCCACTGCTCCTCCACATCAAAAGGACCCAGTTGAACGGGTTTGGGCACCTCTCTAGGATGCCTCCTGGATGGCTCCCTGGGGAGGTGTTTTGGGCATGTCCAACCAGGAGGAGACCCTGGGGCAGACCCAGGACATGCTGGAGAGATCATACCTCCCGGTTGGCTTGGGACGCCTTGGAATTCCCCCAGAGGAGCTGGAGGAGGTGGTTGGTGAGAAGGAGGTCTGGGCATCCCTGCTTAGACTGCTGCCCCCGTTACCCTATCCTGGATAAGCGGCAGAAAAGCAATGGATGGATGGATGAACCTATGATTTCTACTATATGACTTTAAAACTGTGTTCAAATGTTAATACAGAAAAATTAAGGCAAACAAATTTTTACAACAAAACAATGCAGTTCTGAGAGGAACACAGAGTTTATTGGTGTATCTGTATTAAACAATAATAAATGTTTTGTGACTGGGTGTCTTTTCAGAGAACGTCAGATGGATTTGACTCTGTCCCTTTGAAGTCATCATCTGGCATGGAGATGGAAATGAATTAAAGAGCTCAGCTGCAGAGGAAAGAGGAGGAGGTCTGCATGACCACGGGGGGGAGAGGGGACAACAAGGACATGGACTGTGACTCAAGCCTGATCTGGGCGACCTTCTGCCACCTTCTCAGTGGATGTTCTACCTGAAACATTTTTTAATTATGATTTTGTCAGGTTTTTTTTTAATTATATTGCTCCATCTCGGGATCCGGTGGAGTAAGTTTTTGTTAATATTTTTTTCCTGATCTGTTATTTTTCAAAGCAGATTAAAATCTTTGTTTT
>JAABNX020000128.1:165790-181535 GCA_015163995.2 Mormyrus lacerda | reverse complement strand
ACACACACACACCACACACACACAACATACCCATATCTGTGGAGTCTGCCTTTCATGCAGAATCGTGCCGGCAGCTGTCCATCATGTTTATTTATTTCTTTGAATAGGGAAAATAAATTTTAATTGAATGTATCAGAAAATATATTTATTTTACTTTTGCAATGTTCCCATATGATGCTTAGAGTTGTCTTTGATTTTCAATTATCCGAAGTGTGGTTGTAATCATGTTCTGAAAAAGTTTCCCTCATATTTACCTATTCTTTATACATTTACAATAATCTGTTATAATGTGTCAGACTTTCATGTTAAAGGTAAGACAGGTATAACACTAATTCACTAGCCTATTATAGTGTTGGTATTCACACCATTGACCTTTACTCATGTCGGCTGAGGATTAGCTGCAGCTCACAGTCATATAGCAAAGTGTCCTGTTTGTTCAGCTTTACTCTGCCTTGGTGATGCGGTAGGTTCAGCAGAAAATTAAAGCTACTCAGGCCTATTTTTAAAAAAGGATTACATCTAGACAAAAATGTTGAAAATGCAAAGAATTTGTTTATTGACATTGCAGCTATTTCCATATTAGCAGACAGCTATTTAAAGAGCAAGAATGTACAGGTAGACCTTGGAAATAACAGTACTGTCATTTCATTCCAACTCTGCCATATCTTAATGTTACAGAAAGTACCACCTTCATACCAAATGCAAGTTCTAAGTGTAATTTAGTGTAACTGTACAGATTGCCAAGTTGCCTTACTATAATCTGAACCTCTGGATGTTTGTTCTTTTCCCATTATTTTCTGGAAGTCAGTGCTAAAGCTTTCTGTGTTACCGTTACAATGGGGACCCAAACCCGTCTTATTGCCTTCTGGTTTATAAAATATTTTTCGGTACTGAGTAGTTTGTGAATAATTTTCTCAGTGTGAAACTTTACTAAAAACACTACTTTGTTAAGATTTGCTTTTGCCAGTTACTTAGATACTTCTGCTTCCAATCGATGAAATATTTATTTTTGTAGATTTATCATACAACACTTAAAATGTTCACACTACTTTCAGAGTAACCATTTCACATTGGATAACTACGCTCATCTATCTGTATTATCATAGCAGAAATTACGATTGAATTATTATTTTTTTTTAAGTTTCAGAATGCATAATGGCCACACTAATTAATACCTTCCGAATGGCCTTACATTAAAAGTGTTTATAAACCTGGTGACCTACAAAACAAATAACTGAGAAAAAGAAAAATAATAATGAGACGTTTTGACCAAGGTTTTAGGTTTTTGTTTTTTTAATTTAAACGTCTATGCCCCTTTGGGTTCCTGTTTAGAAAGACAACGATAGTGTGCCCCCTGCAGCAGTATCGTCCCCCTTGATCATAGGACTTTTAACAGTTTACAATAACAGAAAAGGATTGCTATTTGTTCTGTGGGTGAAATAATTAAGGGATTTTAATGCTTAAGCACTGTGGTAAAACTTGACCTAAGCGAGACTAGTCTTAGGGCAGCACTACACACAGCCTATAGTTGCCCCCTGCCCACCCCCATCGGCATCTGCATAACGGTGTAATGACTTCTGGTCATGGAAAAAATGAAAAGTCACAACCTCACAACTGTTAGTTTATATTGTTACTGTCACTTTACCACCGACCGCTATATTTAACAAGGTTCAACGGTCATTAGTTTAACGGCATTACTTTTATAAACGCTTCAGAAGTATTTTCGATTGAGCTTGTTAATAATGAGGGTGCAAAGTGCACTTGCAGCACACCTTAATCGAGTTATTAACGTTCATTGCATTATACCCTACATGAAAATTAAACGAATCTGTAGATATCTAGAACAAGTTAGATAAAATGTCATGCATTTTTATCAGGCACTGTTGACGTATTATTTATATAAATTATTGGTTTTGTTGGTGGGGTTTTTAAAAGCATTTCCCTAACTGCACTATAAAAACAAAGTCTACCCAGAAACTAAATGAACAAATGAGCAAAGCAAGTTAGTATGATGTTAAAGAAAGAAATATTCACTTCCCTTTTCATTCCCCTCCCCCCTGCGTTAGGGAACAGGGCTGGGAAGACGAAGCCGGGGGCCGCCGTCGTACCGTGGGCGGAATCGTGCTCAGAAAGCAGCAGTCACACACACGCACGCCTGCCGCTCCTCCAGCGCTCTCGGAGGGTCGCCTTCGCAGTCATCGATCACCTCCTTCCGGTCATCGCGATCAACCTCATTTCTCAGCTGTCACGGCACTTTAGCTCTCCAGTTCGTCCAGGAGAAAAAAAGTTTGACTTGCCGCCTTGCCTGCTGGAGTGCTTGTCCTGCAGAAATGTCGCAGAAGGAGAGACCTACTTTCTACAGACAGGAACTGAATAAGACGATATGGGAAGTACCGGTGCGCTACCAGAACCTGAATCCAGTTGGATCCGGTGCCTACGGATCTGTATGGTAAAACATGCATTTAAAAATACTTTGTGCACAGACCAACACGTTTTTTTTTTCGTCGATAACAGCCCCGTACATGGCAGCCGATCAGAGGCCTGTGAGCTTCAGTTGCACGCTGCGTCGCCGCGGAGCTCCGCGCTCGCACCCGGGCGCCGTCCCGAGCCGTCCTACGCGGACATGTTCCGCAGCCTCCCAGCATACATGCTCCAGTCGGTTAAAATGGTTGCACCTTTTGTTAAGTGCATCGACTGGGAAATAAACATCTTTACGTCGTGGCGTGATGTGTGGAGTTGTTAATTTGATGCTGTTTATTCGCCGTCTACGATTCACCATTTTTGCTATTATAGTGCAAGGAAGCCAATGAGGTACTTGCAGAAGTATTTTCTGGAAGCTTTTCTCTGTAGCATTTAACGCATAGCAAGGTACCTAATTTAAGATGCACCCGATTTATCGATCGATATGTAAAGATATTGTAAAGTGCTTCGCGTGCATCTTTTGCCGTAATGTTTGGCGTGTTTCTGTTTACCAGGCTTTTTCTGGTACCACTACTGGTTTGGTGGTCTGCGGGCAGCGCCGATAGCATTATGCTAGCTGTGCAGGGTGTGTGATTAGAACTCCTGAAGCTTGACATGGAGAGACGCATTCTGTCGATTCACCCGGTTCCCTAGCCTTATGATCCAAGGACATGCCTGGCAAACCGAATGTGATTATCGCACTAGGACCGATTTGCTGTAACCAGCTGCAAACCTGAGCCATAAGCAAATGTCGAGCTTCCAGAATCCATTTATTTTTCCTGCAACTCTGTTACACCTGCGTCTCTAAAACGCGTTTTTCCAGTTCAGGCTTATTATACGCTGGTGCATTATACCAGGACATTACTTGGTTAGTGTATTTTCTCCGTGGGATGTATTTGCTGAGGCTTACAAGCGGGCCGAAGACTTTGCCTCTGTTCTGAGCGCCCTAGCTGCAATGTCAGGCCTCCCCCCTCAGTGACTCATAGAGCCAGAATTAGGCATAAGTGTCGGACACACGTTCTGGGATTTTCCGCGCCGGGACGGTCGTTGAGTCCGATGTGCCGTCCGGGTAGTTCGGCCTGGACCAGTCCAACAGTTTAGTTACCCCCTTCCCCCGTACTTTGAAAATGCTGATTTTATCAGCAGTGCCCTCACTACCGATTTTCCTCATTTCTGATGTTTCCACGTTCCCGTACTTCCTTAATGACTTTTTTTTTTTTAATTATTTTTTAAAGCCGCTGTTTAATTCTTGTGCTCCTAAACAGTCACGCACCGTCGCCATTGGCTTTCCGCTGCAGCCTCTTGTAAGAATTGCTTCCATACAGTGTAATATCATATTTAATGCTGGCCAGTGGAGCAGCCATGGTGTCTGCATCGCAGAACATGTTTCTTTGTCATAGAAAACCGGTACATAATTCTGTGTTCTGCAGCTCTGGTGGATAACAATCCCTTGTGGGCAGTGCCATTAGATGTTTGAATAATTCTTTAAGTTTAATGTGTTGTCAGGTAACTGGTTCACAGGAACCGTGAAACAGTAGTAATAATTTAAAAATATAAAACTCAGGAGTCCTGAAATCCTTAAAATTGTCCTCCCCTTGGTTCACTTGTCTTTCTTCAAAATGGAGACATGCTTTTATGAGTGTTCAGATATTCCTCCCAGTCAAACAAGATTGGGGTATTTGTGTATAGTCATAATATTCAAGTCTGGAATTAACTTTTGAAGTATTTTTATTTAGTTTTAATTAAACTAGTTACTGTGAATCCTATAATCTGTATTTAGTTATTACATTTATTTAGAACGGTTTTGTCCAAAAAGCTAAACAAGGGTGCTAGAGCATACATCATCTGACAAACATGCAGTCATCCAGCAGCGATTTTAGCACCATCCCTGCTATGGAGTCAGCTGCATATGCCTGTCTTCTCTAACTCTGCACGCTGACTGAGACTCTTACCCTTAGGGCAGACTCGTGCATCGTAATAAGTTTAAACTTTCACTGCTTCTGAAACTTAACAAGTACTTGACTATTAATGTACATACATAGCAAATGGCATGACAGATACAATCAGTTGAAAAAGGAACTCAGTCTCAAAATCTCTCTTAGCCTGAAAACTTTACTGCCGGCAGCCACGAGACTGTGTGATCGTTCAGTGCTGTACACTGTCCAAACGGTCCATTCAGCTTCAGGGAACATTTGCTTCTGTAAGTCAGTTTATACAATAAAAAACATTTCCAGATCACTTGGGCCACTTGCCATAGGACTCTGGCAGTGTTTCTAGGAAGGGGCTTTTTGTGTTTTCTATCGCCGCAGGGATACGTCACACGTGACAAGGATTCCGTACGTTGTGATTTACTCAGGTGTTTTACACTGTGCGCCGGGAGTCGCAGCGCAGTGACCATTGCTGTCTGCTGTCTGCACGAAGGCTTTGGCCGTGGCTGCATCAGATCCTGCTCTTCTGCATTGCTCCATGTCTCTCATGATGACGTGCTGCAGTCACAGCAAACAGGCTGGATGTTTGCATTGTTTGCCTTTCTCCATGAAAAGGGGGGGGGGGCACTGATGAAAGTCAGAATTGAAAATAAGCCCTCAGGTGAAAAGGTTCTTTTTTGTTTTGTGTGGGGTTTTTATTGTCATGTGAGGCTGCTGTGACATTGGCTGCTGTGACATTGGCTGCTGTGACATTGGCTGCTGTGACAGGCCACAACTGGCCTTTCTTGGGCTGCTTACTGTCATAAGGCCCCACACCAGGTACCGTACTTTTGATACTACATGAAAGTACAAAAAATATGGTACTTAATGGTGTTGGTTTTCCACTGGTGTAAAAACTGGTACTGGCCCCGGAATGACATCACAATGCAAGGCAAGGATTTTGTACTGAATTCTAAAAATGGCTGTATTATATTATAGGGCTGGATGATGTGCGATATTAATGCCAACACTGCATGTTTTGCACATGCTATTCTAACATTGCTAGTCAGTTAGATTAAGATCAGGCTTTTTTTTTTTTACTTCAAAGTTTACCTCTGCGACTTTTGCATGAGTACTGCATGCATTCTCAGAGGCAGTCATAATCATTTTCCTCCTTGCTGTTCAAATAACTCCTAGACGGATTTGTGAGAAATGAACTCTTTTTACTTTATAAATACCCCAACATTTTATTATTATTTTTTTTTTTTACAACAAAATCACGTGGCTAGGACAGCACATTATATGCATGCTGTCCTACAATATTAAATAAAATACTTTTTAAAAATGTATTGACATGCCGTCCTGATCTTTTTGTTGTATCTTCCAACTAGATCGCATTTTTTTTTCTTGGTTTCTCATCTATTTTCTGAGTTCATGACTCTTTTAAAGATTGTGGTAGATTTGGCGGTGTGACTTGTCTTAGGCAGAGATAAAGGCAGAGGGGTCTCTGCACAAAAGTAAAGGCTGTGTTCTGTGCTTTGGAAGTCATAGGCCCCGTCCCTGTATTTAGTGCTTTCCACTTGTGATCAGATCGCCCAAGATGCATGTTTGTACCAAGTGTGAACAGGGCAATAGTTGTTGATGTGTTTCCAGACTTCATTGTTCACCCAGGGGATTGGGATCAGTCACTCTGGACGCTGAAAATGTAACGCACCATTCAAAACTGGGATCATTGGCTGTCCAGCCTTTTCATTTCCACGGACTGGTTTATGTCATACGTAAACTTTACAGACTGATAAACAGTATGGGGAGGTGTTACCAATAGATTAGTTAGTGCACCAGACTTCAGATGCAAAGACGATGCGTGCTCATTAGTGGTTGTAGAAAATTTTAATTAAAATATGTACTTTATTTTTGGAAATTAACTAATCCCTCCACAAAACCCCCACTATTTTCTGGCATGCTGGAATACTGGCTTCACCCCGGGGGTCGGGAATCCCTTCTGTCAATGTTGGGTGCATTGCATTTAAAGCTGCCTCAGGACCAACCATGCCTCACCCCCCACCCCCAGCTCATCGTACGACAGCAAGTCAGGGCTGAAGATTGCAGTGAAGAAGCTATCCCGTCCGTTCCAGTCCATCATCCATGCCAAGAGGACCTACCGCGAGCTGCGGCTCCTCAAACACATGAAACATGAAAACGTGAGTTCCCACCCCAGTGCCGGCTGCACACAAATAAGGGCACCTCCGTTTGGGTGGCGTACCTGCAGCAAGCTTAGTGTTGTTAGACTGGTTTTCAGTTAGCAGGCTGTGTGTGTGTGTGTTTTTTTTTTTTTGATTGTTTTAACACTCTGGCTCAGATGCTATTTATATTAACGAAGCACAGCTGTGCTAGTTAAGAAAGCTGACCAACCAGAGGCAATGCTGCCCACAGGTGATTGGGCTCCTGGACGTCTTCACGCCGGCGACCAGCTTGGAGGAGTTTAACGACGTGTAAGTGACCCATGGGGTCTGCATGCTGTGGTCGGGGAGGGTGGGGAGTGGTGTGGGCATGCAGACGGTCTATCCAGGAGGAGGCGCACACGTGTTAAGTCGTGTGCACACGCACGGGCTCTGCCATTGCAGCATCCACACCAACGACCGCATGTATTAATGTGCGAAAGCAGGGCAGGCTGACAAACGCTGGCGTAACTTATTTCACCAAGTTCTCCAGGGGCAAATCTGCGGATCATCACCCTGATAAATACACTCAGCCAAAAAAGAAACGTCCTCTGACTTTCAACTGTTTTTACTGTCGGTAAACTTAATGTGTAAATATTTGTATGAACACTAAAAGAGTCAACACCATAAGACATAAACTAAAAATGCATGCATGCATGGAAAACATTGTTTAAACCCTTTACAATGAAGAGCTGTAAAGTTATTTGGATTTTTACAACATTATTGTTGAAATACACAGTCCTGAAAAAGAGACGTTTCTTTTCTTTTTTTGCTGAGTATATATCAATAGATTACAGTATGTTCAGAACTCTGCTGCCTGTTTACTTACACACACTAAAAAAATCTGCTGACATCACTCCTGTCCTCCATGCTTGCCAGTTTCTTCAAGAATGAAATATAAAATTATACTCGTCACCTTTAAAGACCTCCATGGTTTGTCTGAGCTACTGCTTCCTTAAAGTCCGGCCTGCATACTAAGATCATCTGATGCAGACTTACTCACTGTACCTAAGCACAGGTTATCAACTATGGGTGGCAGAGCATTTAGTGTAACAGCCCCTAAAATTCAGAATGCTCTTCCTGATGGTCTTTGTGAAGAAAACTGTTTTATCGACTATCTCTTCAATGAATATTATTTGTCTTCTTGTACATAATGTTTTGTTAAAGGTTTAAAATTTTAATTGTATTTAAATTTAAATTGTGCTTGAGTATATGAAAGGCACTGTAAAAATAAGACATACTATTATTAATAATCCTTTTTGCGATTTTATAACGTGGTGTTTTGCTCTTATATTGATGGTAATATCATTGAGGGCTCTTCTGACCTACTCTGCAGGTACTTGGTGACTCATCTCATGGGTGCCGACCTCAACAACATTGTCAAGTGTCAGAAGCTCACAGACGACCATGTGCAGTTCCTCATCTATCAGATTCTGCGGGGGTTAAAGGTCAGAGTGCAAGGGCCCCCGTCTCTCAACCGTGTCACCTAGTACAGCCCAGTCCGTGAGCTTTGCTGCATATCATTGAAACATCGAATTTGAACTTCTTTCCTTTTTCAGTACATCCACTCGGCTGACATCATCCACCGAGTAAGTTCTGAGTCTTCTGCTCTCATCTGTAAGGTCTGCACCATGACCTGTGAATTTGGCTTGACCGTTAACCGAGGCTGCAGTTAGGCCTGGCTTCCATATAACTTGTGACCCAGAGAGCTGCAGAGGTGGAGATTTCAGGTCCAGAGAGTACAAATCCAGACCATGATTTTGTTTCAACCAACCAGTTGAATACTCTGTGACTGACTCTTTATGCTCAACTGGTTGGTTGAAACAAAATCACAGTCTGGATTTGTACTCTCTGGACCTGAAATCGCCACCTCTGGAGAGTTGACATTGCTAACATGCTTGCATCAGTGATTGCAGTTGGCTCTGCTTGGCTTGTGCGACTGACTTCCTGCATAGACCACCATCTCACGTTCCCATGTATCGCCCCTCCAGGACCTTAAACCCAGTAACCTGGCTGTAAATGAGGACTGTGAGCTGAAGGTAAGTAGGCCCTCTCCGTGGGGGACGGTGGCAGCCTTGGGCAGCATCCTTCTCCCTTTCTTTTGGAAGATCATCACATCAAAAATAGACAGTGTGTCAGGAGGGGGACTCGCTCTCCTCCATGGCTTCGTTTATGGAACGCTGCCGTTCAGATAATGGAAAATCCCAAAAAAGCCTGTATGTGGCCTTGTACCTTGAAGGTCTTGCCAGCAGAGGTCACTCTTCCATGCATCTGTTCCAGATCCTGGACTTTGGCCTGGCACGGCACAGCGATGAGGAGATGACGGGCTACGTGGCGACGCGCTGGTACCGTGCACCAGAGATCATGCTCAACTGGATGCACTACAACATGACAGGTGATGTGTTGCTACTGCAAGCTGCTGCTGCACTCTCCTGACTTGTGGGGGTGGGGCTGTGACTGTAGCTGGACCCTGATTGGCAGTTGTGAGTGTCTCCCTTTGGTGCCGCCCTCCTCATGCTGCTGCTGCCCTCTCCCAGCTCATGGGGGCGGGGCAGTGGCTGTAGCTGGACCCTGATTGGCAGTTGTAGGACTCTCCCTTTTCTCTTTGTGCCTCCCCAGTGGACATCTGGTCTGTGGGCTGCATCATGGCTGAGCTGCTCACAGGGCGGACCTTATTTCCTGGCACCGACCGTATCCTTTATTTATTGTACTTTTTTTTTTTTTTTTTTTTTTTTTAATTTTTAACCCCAAAACATTTTCAAAAATTGAGTCCTTCGCAGATAAAATTCATGTATGTATCGTGCAGCGTGTTATAGCTCATAACGGTAGCCATTTGCCATGTGATGCATGCTAGGCCCTTGATGGGGTTTGGGACAGCAAATGACAAGGACATGGGACCCATAAGGTTGCTGGTTCAAGGATTTTGTTCTAGTACCGATAAGGAATTAGGGCAAAATCTGTGTTCCCCCTGCATTATGTTAACTGGATATTATGTGCAACATTGGAGTCCACTCTCACTACGGACGAGCTGTGCCAACCTTAATGTCGTTTGTTCTGGCTCTGTGATGACCAGCACTGCCAGACCTCTTCACTGCACCCTGTTAAAAAAATCAATGAAAAGCGGTTTGCTAAATGATGTGGCTGAAATTAGCACAGGAACTCACACCATGGTGTTTTACTTTTAGAATTAGACATTTTATTTTATTTTAAATTAACACTAATGCAGAGGGCTAATTAATATAAATATTTCATGAGACCTTGCATATCCACAGTGAAACTTTAAAAGTGACTGAACTATCTGCTATAGTAAGCAGAAAGTTGAGACTCATTTTCCATTTTCCATGCTTAGTCCTCTGGCCAATAGATCACTTCAGTAGTCTTGATTGACAGGTCAGCCCCTCCCCTGTTTTCCTTTATGATGACTTGATAGATATTGATCAGTTGAAGCTAATTATGCTGCTTGTTGGAACTCCAGGGCCAGAGCTCTTGAAGAAAATATCTTCAGAGTCTGTGAGTGTGGGTTTTTCTGTCCCGTCTCATTTTGCTTGCCTGTTTCTCCCGTCCATCTCCTGATCTATGATCGCAGCTGTTTCTGTGCTTGTCCTTAAGGAAACTAAGGTTTCAAAGCTGCTTCCCCTTTCCTATTTTTAATGTCACCCTGGGACGCCGAGGGTCCGCCCCTTTAGCTGAAGGGTGCTCTCTAAAATCAGCTCTGCACATTGTTGCTGAATCATTGGGTGTCATTTTCTTTATCCTTTTGTTTGAGGGCAGGGGAACCACCACAGGTATGACTATTTGTCATTGTTGAAATTTCCTAGTGGGGTTTATGTGGGGGGGGTCCTGTCCTTCAGTTTGAATTGACACTATATTCTCTGCTGCCGGTGGCGTCGACTGAATAATGTGCTTTGCTTCTCCACTTGCTCTCTTTCCGCCTGGGCGTTGACACCTTCTCTAAGAGCATGTTTGTTTGCTCACTCTGCACGCACCACTCAACCTTCCCGCACCCCAGCCCCTCACACACTAAATCCCTGTAGGCCTCATGGCCGCCATAGGCCGGGGACAAGGTCCAGGGTGGGTTTCTCGGGCTAGGGATGCCCGTCCGATGCTCTGCCGCTTGCCTAATCTGTGCTATAACGCCTTGACCTGTGCCGCAAAGATATAAACCAGCTTCAGCAGATAATGCGGCTGACGGGGACCCCCCCCGCCTCGCTAATAAGCCGGATGCCCAGCCACGAGGTGAGCCGCTGCCCCCTACTCCACCTCCACCCCACACGTTTGCTTTTGCCTCTTCGCCCTGCTTCAGGTTGCCACGTTGGCTGCTTCTCCAAACTCCGGTACCTCTGGAGTATTCAATTGGCTTCAGGGACACAGTACAAATGGCGCCTTGGTACTGTGAAAATTTCGATTAAATGGCATGATTTGTAGGGGAGGGGAGGCATAAGGGCCGGTTCGTACTTCACTTTTCTGCGTGCGCTTTTGGGCTGCGGACGGCCACGTGCTGGTCATCGTAATAAATTTGGCTGCGGATGCAGATGGTCGCGGTCGGTGCTGCCTACAGCAGTGATACTCCACCAGACCAGCAGAGGGCAGATGTATTGCAACAAACACAAATACAAGCAGTGTAGTAAAACGGGTAAACTTTTATGAATAGTTTTAAAATTATTAGTCAAGGCTTGGCTGGTATTATGGTAATAAGGCATGCCACAGTATTTTGAAATGCTTATGACAAAATTAGCCAGAACCCAACCCCCCCCCCCAACTGCTTGGCGAACTGTATTGCTTAGAATTCAAATTTCCTGAATGCTGCTGCTATACCAGACACCAGATGACTTGGTATAATGTCTGGACAGTATGAATAATTAGATATGCAGGTACCCCTAACCCTCCTTATACAGCCGCTCACCATAACTACAGCAGCAGCAGCTATGTCTCTCTACTCTTTTGTCATCGACCGCTGATCTGTGGAAGTCCACGCTGCCACCTACCAGAAATGCGTAACTCGATTAACTTGCACATGCGCGGTCGATATGGACGTGCTTAGTTTCCACTAGAAAATCTGGGCTACTTGCGTACCAATCACAGCCACGCCCCCGATCACAGCCGAAAGCAAAAAGTAAAGTGTGAACTGGCCTTGAAAGATGCCTGTGGGCTCAGTGCCCTGGGGGCATCTCGGCCCTTCCTGTGAAAACTGAATGAAATTAACGTCATCTGGCTTTACTCTGCAAAAAGTGTTTAGTTCTTAAATTAAATAAGGGTAAAGATAAAATAAATAATACATTGCACAAAGTACAATCCACGCAAAGCTCCCCTAATCCAGTGTTTCCCAGCCTGGTTCTCGGGGAGACCCAGACGGAGCTGGGAGGGACTGACTGGGAGCCCCCGAGGACCGGCCTGGGAAACACTGGCCCGGTCTGTGATGCTGCTATTTCTCCATCACCCCACCTCCCGGCTTTGCCCCTGGGGCTTTTCCAAGGCACACAGATCTCGCCATGGATAGCAGTGATCTAGATTGTTTGGATCATCAGCAGAAATCACTTTGGGAGTTCAGACTACAGTCATGAGCAGGGGCCCTAATGATCAATAGCTACCAGCAGCTTCTGTCCTTCTGAAATGGATGATGTTGGATTGGATAAGATTACTGAGACTGGGGAGGAGATGATGTCCGGACTCCCCAGTGTTGCTGGCGTTTTTGTTGCTGGTAAGCGTGTCTTGTGTAGCATGTCCTGAGCTGCCTGCACGCACATTTGTTCTGCTGTTCGGACAGGCCAGAAACTACATCAGCTCTCTGCCCCAGATGCCCAAGAGGAACTTTGCTGACGTGTTCATCGGAGCAAATCCACAGGGTAAGACATGTAATCAGGGAGCGGAGCGAGACGCAGAAGGTGTTTCTACAGGGAGGCGTCTCACCTGAGTGCATCACGGAATCCCATGAGACCGGAGCAGATGCTCCTGATGTTGCATGCTGCCTCTCTGTAACTAAAGATCACGGCGAGTCATGGGGAGCTGAAGCATGATCCTGGCTCTCCCTCACGTTAGCTGTAGACCTGCTGGAGAAGATGCTGGTCCTGGACACCGATAAGCGGATCACGGCAGCCGAAGCTCTGGCCCACCCGTACTTTTCCCAGTACCATGACCCAGATGACGAGCCTGAAGCAGAGCCCTATGACCAGAGCTTTGAGAGCCGCGAATTGGATATCGAGGAGTGGAAACGTGAGTGGGGTGGGGGGGTTGCTCTGTGACAAACTCATCGTTTGTGATCTCATTTTCCTTGGGTGCCGACTTTTACTACAAAGCCGTACTAAGTGTTATAGTACAGTATATAGTACGTGATGTATAAAAATAAAAGTAAAATAAAGTTCACATCTTGATTGCATTCTTGTTTCGTGCATAATTTGAATGTGCTCTTTACAGATCTGTTAGCGTCTCTTAATCATATAACTGAAGAAAATTTATTGCTTCCCTATTTTTTTTCCCCCCATCTTGCCAGGACTCACCTACGAGGAGGTGATCAGCTTCAAGCCCCCGGTTTTAGACTGTGAGATGGAGATGTGAGAGAGAGCGCCGACAGCTTGCTCCCACTGTTGCCCCACCCCCTCACACCGCGTGGACTGGTACTGGTGGACAGACTGTTTAGTACCAGTGCTGACACCGGCTTCCCTTTCTAGGTTTGAGGTTCAGTGAGCAAAGGGCTCCGACTTCAGCCTAAGGCGCTTCTCCATGAGTGTCCCTGCATGCGGTGTGGTCATGCTTTGGTTGGGTCTCAGGACTGCAGTATTTTTAAGCAGGTGTGTTATTGCACAGTGAAGTATGGTGTGGGGGGGGGGGGGGAAATTGGTTATCAGTTATTTTTCAAATTTTGGACAACGGTCTCACTTGAAAATGTCTTATTTTTGTAGTGAATGGATGCAGATTTGAAGGGTAAATTATTTCTTCAGTCCACCACATTATCAGCAGTGTCTAATCCTCTCATGATTGACATTTTAAGAATGAGTGGAAATCAGTACACCTGTTGTTGCTATGAAAAATTGCCTTTCTTTCTCTTAAACATGTCAACCCTTGATTCCCGGGACTTGGGAAGGGGGACAGTCACTGGATCCTGGCCCCAAAACGCCTCTCATTTATCATCAAAAACTTGAGTAATTTGCAGGTGTGATTTGGGAAATGTTTCCACAGTTTGAAGTATGAGACAATTTTGCAGCACTGGGCTGGACCAGACCCTCCACAATGCACATGCGTGACCCACCAAGGTGTCAACCAGTATCCGGTTTTTTCACATCATGCATTTGCCCAGTTGTGTTTTTTTCTTCCCCATTTAAGTTGTTTTGAGTCTTCAGGGTATTTAATAAGAAAAAAAAAATCGCAGTATGCCTTGCTGTTTGGTCTTTTACCCCAAATTCCAACTGCTCCCAGTGCCAGACTTCTGGAATGTTACTGACCTAGAGGGTAGACCAGCTCAGTCCTCAGCTATACAGGCGGAGACCATCTGGGACATAACAGAAGTCCCATCCAGTACAATCTCCTCTGATCTACCACAATATAATCCAATTTGTAAATGTATTTTTATACAACAAAATAGAATCATCAGTCCAAAAACCAGGATGCCTTCAAAAACCATTTGAGTGTGGTAATATTGTAAGGTTGTTCTGTTTAGTGTTCCGCATAATTCCTGGCTGAATTGAAAAGTGGATCTTGCTGGAAACAGTCTTGTTCATTTCCAATAGTCTGCCAGAGGCCTCTGAACGACAACAAAGGGTCCCAAGTTTGTTTCATAAAATACAAGTACTCAAAAATGTAAATAAATACTAGTTACTGCCTTCTGTGCTGTTGTCTTCATCACACTGCATTTTGTTTATTTCATCAGCATTATCTGTATGGAGTTTGTCTTTTTGTCTTTAATGGTGTACTTAATGTAGCTGGACAGTCACGTGAATATCTGACGTTAAGGCAAAAAGCATTGTGTTTTTTTTTTCTGGACGATGAACATGCTTTACTTACAGTATAAAGATTTCAAGACCACTATTTTATGTACTGAATTCATCCACCACACTGGGCTGTGTGAACGTTAACATTAAGTACAGTACCACTTTAAAATAAAGGCTATTTTGTACCGTTTTCTTTTACATGGCCTGCTTTACGCTTGGATCTTACTGTAATTATCGTTAGATGGTTTTCAGATGTAAAATTGTGAAACTGGGTCCGATCATTTTCATGTGTAGCTTTGGATGAAAAGCGCAAGACAAGAATAAGTCTGAGCATTAATTGGCAAAAAACCCTAATATTTATGAAGAAAGCATTTTCCAATCGTGGGTTCCTCGTTTCAGCCGCGACACTTGATTTGCCTTTTTAAAACGTTTTCGTGGGATCATTTAGCAAATTATATAAAAACAAACGTCAAGCTTAATGTGTACTATGTATTCATACTGGATTCTCTAAATAAAAACAAATAAACCACAATGTAAACTAAGTTCAAGAATCAAAATGTGCAATAATAACACTGCAGCTGATTAACTTAACCTCGTTAACTTAATACATCACTTGGGTTTCAATGTAATGATAAGAAAAACATTTCAAATGAGAAACGAAAAAATTTACTTCACGTTCAAAATTTTAATGGTTCATAAAGCATCAGGTCTAGTTAATTCTTGAAACATTTTACGGTAGCAATGGCAGTGTACTACTTCACAGCGTATGAAACACAAACCTAAATAAATATGAAATTGACGTACCTCAGTTGTACGCTTCTTTGGAGAAAACTTTAATGTAATTGGATGGATGAAAAAGTATGTGAACCCTTCAGAATTACCTGTTATTCTGCATTAATGGGACATAAAATGTGATCTGATCTTCATCTAAGTTACAATAATTAACAAAGACAATCTATTCTTACTAAAAAAAAAAGACAAATTATTGTAATTTTCCAGACCTTACCCCTATAGATATGCTGTGGAATGATGTGAGAGCTGTAGTCTCCAAATATCCTATGAATATAGTTCAGCTGAAGCAGTTCTGTAAGAAAGAATGGTCCAAGACTACTCTTTGATATTGTACAAGTCTGATCCCCAACTACCAGAAGGGCTACTTTGTAGTTATTGCTGCCAAAAGAGGTTACTAGTTATTAAACTTTCTTTTTCCTTTTTATTTATTTATTTATTTATTTTT
>JAABNX020000128.1:132093-145587 GCA_015163995.2 Mormyrus lacerda | reverse complement strand
CTATAAAATGTTTTGAAACTCTGTTGTGCATAATAATTTGGAACAGTGCATTTTAAGTTTTTTATTTTTGAAAAACATACTTGGGAGGTTTGTTCAGTAACATTCGAATTATACTCTAATGGTTAATTACTCAAAAATTATGCTGACTGTCATTTGCATCGACTGTTTAGGAAAATCAGAGAAAAATATCATTTGCATAATAATTTGGAATGCGGTGTGTGTCAGAGTTTTCCCCTGATGTCTCGTGCAAATCAGCCCCTTCCCCAACCCCAGATGTGTTACCTGGTCATTCTTACGCCTAGTCTTACAGTCCCTTCACATAATGACTCTGAAAGGAGTCTGATCAGTGGCAGATACATGATCTCCACGTCTCTAAGGTGTGAGCGCAACAGAGCTCCGCCAGCGAGGATACCCTCATTATCCTGCAGTGTCAGACTGATGAGACACAGACACTCTAACAAATCCACACCCAGGCCTGAAATGTGGCTGCGTCAGTCAGGCACAATCATCAATGGCACTTGTACCCTAAAGCTGTAGATTCAACTAAAAACATTCACTTTGGTAATGACTCCACTGCAGAAAAAGGAAGGCTATGGAAAATCCTTAAGATTTAAAACAACTGTTCATGAACTAAAGCTGCCTGCTAATAAAATGCTTATTTTTACAAGCGATGCTTCTAGAATGAACCCATGACAGAAATCTTCCACCCATTATGGTGGTATAATGCATTTTAAATAAATCCAAAATTCGAAAGATTTCAGTAAAATATTGATGAAACGTAACACTACGAAATATATTTGTGTTTGTTGATGGCCAGCACCTTTTATAAAGCTGTAGACACATTTTTTAGTCATTTCCCCTGTAAGTTTCACTGCAGTGTGCGGTGAGGTTACACGTTGCCAAGGCAACGGCCTCCCGCTAACAGAAGAGGGTCGGCTTTACGCTTCCTGAGGCTAACAGATGACAGCTGAGCCATTCAACACCTGTACTGGGAACTGAGGTGGATCAATTTTGAAAATGCAGTTCCATTAATCCCAGAAGTAAATTACATTAGTATGTCTATTTGCATGTAAAATTAAGAGCTCAATTCCAAGTATTTTTTAATATATTGCATTTAAAGCACAAAATCGTGGTCGCTGGTGTCATCACATCAAGATGCATTAGTTTTGTCATGAATTTGTTTATTTTCAGTTTATATTTCAATGTGTGTATTTAAAGCCATGTAGTTAAATAGTAAGTAAGATGCTCTTCAACTCAGCCAGACAATATTTAATCAAATAGAACTAACACCTTGACATAACTCAACTAAAGGACCAGTGGCAGAATAAGTCATTTTATCTTATTTCACAAAACAGCAAAATTAACAGATGATCGATCTAATTTCCATATTAATTAGCTTTTTAATTATTCTGATCATTCATGACATTAACATTATTCAGTTAGATTTTTTAAGTGGCTGCCCCTTCGGGGGTAAGGTGACTTTCCACAACTATTTAAAATCGATGATATAAAAGATTTGGATGATTGGATGATTTTGATAAAAAAATCAATTACCCAGCCCTTACAATACATAACACCAGTGACAAGTAAAACGTGAAAAACAAAATTATCAATAAATTCATTAAATAAAATGAGTGAGTTCTCGTTCTTGAGATGCTTCCTCTAACCCATGACCCAAGGAAACAGTTTAATAAAGCAAGAACTAATATGAGTCGCAATAACAGCAGTGAGCAAAATCTGTCACAAATGCAGGGCATTGTTAATGATGTATATAGTAAAAATTTAACTGTTTATGCAATTTCATATTATACCTTTTCATGTTGGTCTCAAATGTTGAAATTTGGTTGTTCCAAAAGCCGTTTTATATGTGCAGAGAAAAATAGAAAAATCAAGCAAATCTTGAGGGAATTATTTACAGTATATAATCAATCGTACATCAACCGTGTGGATGTACATGCTGTGCCACTTGAGCCACAGGTAAGCAGCCACTTTATGAGAAACGGCCCATCTGTGTGTCTAACCCCACTACACATATCTACCCAACACAGGCCACAAGCCAAAAACTCTCTATACACAAGGTACAGGTGCATTTCCTCCCAGCCGGTATGTGAGATTCATGCAGCTGTATCGATGTGGGGAATGTTCAAGAAATCTTGTCAGAAAATCGCTGTTTTCAACACAGTGCTCCTGCTGTCTTTTGGGTTAAAGACCAAATCCCCAAGTTTTAATTAATAAATCAGCAATGAATATACACAATTATAAACCACAAGCTGTGTTTACACTAAAAATGAGTTCTTTCTGGAACATATGGCAAATATACTGAACCACAGAAACTCAGTTAATCTAAAATATATTATTTGTAAGGTAACATCTGTTTTTTTACAAGTGCCCGTACAATAATGAATTTCAGAACACCACGACGTCGTCACTCTGAATGTAAGTTATATACAGTTTCATTTAATGAGGCACCTAATTGAAGAACAAATGTGCAACATTCAGTCCATTTTTGTTGTTTTTGATATGTGACTGCCAATGTTCTACAGTCATCATATGTTACAATATATGTTACACACTCCTAATGTAATCCGACGAATAATTTAAATTTCCGAAACTCACTAAGTGGATTGAGTTTTGGCAATTCGTTCTTCAGTTACATGTACACTGACGATTTGTAGAGCGAATCGCTAAAACGTTTCCTGACTCCTAACATGTGTGACTATTTTAAATAACAACGAGTGAATATTTCACAGCTCAGTGTCATCTTCGGAACTAGGAATTTACGCAGGCTACCTGTGCTGTGACATATTACACATCTGCTGTGTAGGAAAGAATGGTTAATATCACTTTCTGTGATAACTTGGATCCATCAAGTATTTATCTCTGAGACAACATACAGTAGATGGTGTGTGAAAATGAATGGTATGTGAGTATACACCCCCCTCCACGACCCTGAATAGTTCAAGCGTTTTCAGAAAATGGGTGGATGGGTGGATGGATGGACTAAATGCAGTAACTTTACGTTCACATCTATCAACATGAGTACATTTAACACGATAAAATGACGCGCATAAAACCTGCCTCCATTTTATCCAGCACAATCTGTTTAGCCTACTTACTTGACTGTAGTTTTATCAAAGTGAACCGGTACCTGACGCCAGCTGCATCCACGCACAGATCTTGTACACGCTTCCGCTGTTGCAGAAGAAGAAGAGTCCGAAGCAGACCATGGAGCCGACCACTAGCAGCGTGGAGACACCCACGAAAAACATGGATGTCCTAAATGCTGGAGAAGGTATGGAGTTGAAGTCCAGGGGGCTTCCTTTGCAGGTCAGCTCGGAGGTCAGGGCATTGCCGATACAGTAGTGGAAGAGGCCGAAATAGCCCGCTTGAGGCGTGTTCACGCTATCCCCGATCCAGTAAGGCTGGATGAACACCACCACTGTGATGATGGCAAAGCAGATGGTGAACACCGCCCACATCACGCCGATTGCCCTTGCATTCCTCACATAGTTTGTGTGGTAGATTTTGGCAGCTTCCTGCGCCGGTAACATTTTCTCCATGTTCGCAGGCTATTAATGTGGATACTAAGAGATCACTGACGCAAGGAGAGGAATCAGAGCATAGGACAAGTGCGCTGGGAGGTTAGCGGGTTTTTCCACGCCTGTTTGAGATTTATTTACCGCCCGGAGTCTTCTGCTTTCGTAGACGGTCCCGTGAAAATGATTAAACTGATACGTGATCGGAAAAGTCTTCACCCTAATCAGTAAAGCCGCGTGCCACTTTTGCCGCTGTTTTGAATGATCATTTGCTGTGGTTCTTCCTTAATGCTACTTTATATATTCTAAAACGCTGGCAACACCTTGTTTAATAAGTTCAGCACCGCGTGCGTAGCTCAGTATCAAGGCCTCCTTGGCTCCTGTCTGACTGGCAGGCTGAGCCGGTGGCCGGACCCGCATTCAGGACCCCGGTCAGCTCCATTACAGGGCACTGACGTTCGCATCGACGCGGCTTTCCTGGGTGGTGCCTGGGGAAGCTCCTGGGCTCCAGGTGTTGCTGCTGGACTGTCAGACGAAGAGGTTCAATGTGTGCTACAAAATCCAAGAGAAGCGTTTATTTATATATATTTACTACAGCTTTGCCCCAGGGAATTTGAAAACTGACGTTTCTATAAATACCAAAATTATCTTTTGCATGAGGAAAAAGTTAATTGTCTAATTAACTATACACCATATACACTGCCCTAAGGATGTTAATCTGAGGATATGATTTACTTTTGCCCATAGTTATTATTAATAAAGTGGACTGTCGTTACTGGTATCTGAGTGCATTTTACACAGACGAAAGTAATATATGTAATTTTTACATTTCTTTATGGACAGTAAACATTAAAACTGAAAAGGTAATACCAACAATGAAGTAATGAAACAGCTGTCAGTATCATATGAAATAATGAAATAATTAATGAGTAAACATCTCAATTTTATTACTTAATTTATTATTGCGGAGAGATAAGATAAAACAAATTCATTGATTCCTGTTCAGGATTTTTTTTGTAAAATTGCACAAAAAAGAATAAATATACAACAAAGGAAAATGTAAACAAAAATAACATGAATATGTAAAAGAAATCAGTAATAAAATATACCTAAAAATCACTAATTTAAAGAATCAGAACTATACAAAAAAAGCTGTCCTACAAAGGCTAAATCAGTGACTACGCTGATAGTAATTAAATTGCACTCACACTGAGACTCGGAAAAGAGTGCTTAGTTTTAGTCTGCATGTGTGGTTACTATAATTTTCAGACGTTGTTTCTTCAAAACCAAGCGCAGTTCAACTAAGATGACTTGTCACGAGATAAAACAGAACCCAAGAACCCTGATTTTGCCCATAACTCAAATTTGATAAAATATTTTCTTTTGCCTTTGTTTGGCAGAATGTATTGCTATGGTAAACGCAGTTTAAAATGGCTGTCGGGCGAAGGACATACGTACATTCAGCGTCCATTCGAAAAACAAGTGCTGTTAGAGGAGGTTGAATTATATAGTTGTATGGCAGTGGGTAAAAAAGACCGACTGTAGCACTCAGTTTTGCAACTGAGGATAGTTAAAAATAAACTATTTGAACAACACAGCTCCCCTAAAGGAAGTGCCTTCAGGCATTTAATGTACTTTAGCTGACTCTTTTGCCAGCAGGAGGTGTTGTGGAGTAAATGATTAATGGTAAGTCTACCTTGGATATAGAATGATGACCAACACCTTGGTCCCCAAGGCTGTTATTCTAACTTATCAGAGGGATCGTGTTCAAACACCCAAGGAAACACTGAGTAACTGTTGCCCTGAAATGACTGTTATTGAAAAAGATTCCACTTCAAACAGCTTTTTAGATGTTATTTCTCACTCCTCCATAGTATTAATGAAAACAAGCCATTTCTGCCATTGCTGCCTATGGCTGTGTGAATGATTTTCAGTTCCAGAGAAGAATGGGGGTCTGTAACTAACTGGTTAGATGATGGATGAGTGTATAACTATTTCCTTAAAGAACATTAGCATATACTCAAATTAAATATAGGTTTTAAAGGTTATCTGGTGGTTCTTATCTGTGACTTATGAAATCCATTTATCTATATAAATTATTTGGTGCATGCTGACAATGACCATGGAGCCTGTTCCCCGCACTCACCATAACACAGTAGGCAGTTTAGAGAGAACAGCTTACACAGGAAACCCAAAGGAACACAGTGAAAACATGCAGACTCCACACAAACAGACCTGAGTGTAGAAATCGAACTGCTAATCCTGGAGGTGCAACACCACAGCGGAACACAGCAAACCATTGCTCCAGATCTCATGAAATTAAATATCTAAATGCTTTTCATTTTTCACATCCGTGAATTTCCAAAAGTGATCGTCACCTTTATTGATTAGAACTAGCAACATTTTGATCATAAACAGAGGTTTGGCTCAACAATGTCAATTGATTTTATAGTGTGTTAGCAGTTAATTTGTCAATATAAAATGTAAAACAACGTAAAAGAAGTTCATTATTTTTCCTGGGTTTGAAGAGGATGACATCCACTGTCAAAAGAGAACTCTCATTCCTGAAAATGTGTTAACTTTGATTCGGCTGTGAACCAGCCAGGTGTAGCTGATGAGAGAATTAGGGTGATAGGGCAGTTTTCCAACAGAGTGCAACTTCCGGGGGTGTGGTATGTGTATATATATATACACATGTCTGTCCTCTGTGTGTCTGCATAGCTTGGACAGAAGGCACCATGAAGGCCGTGGCTTTGCTGGCGGTATGCATGCTGGCTGTGGCTCTGGCAGCCCCAGCACAGGAGAAGGGCCTGATCATTAATCTGGTGGGTGTTCCAGCTGCTCTCCTGGCATTGCTGGTCCTGATTCTTAGCTGTAGGACACACAGAGGGCTCAAGCAGAAGTGGAACCCTACTATATAGGGAAAACAGCTCAAAGGCTGCCTTTTAGACACAACATTGGAAGCGGCATTCAAGCACAGTAAATGGAGCTGGATGTTTCTTTGCTGAGTCTTTAACTTTGTTAGTTGGGGAACAATATTCATGCAACACATCATATTTCTGACTTTACTAGTTTACTGTTGCATTCTGATAATAGTGATAGAAAAGGCAGATTTTCCTTCTACATAGACTAATTTAAGCATTTCTTTCATTGTTTGTCTTTATATTTATCCTTGCATATGTGATATTTGCGCATGTGCGGGTGTCTATGCAATTTCTGCGTGTCCTGTGCCCTTATGTGACGTATGCCCATGTGTGGGGTTCCGTGTGATTTCTGCGCGGTCCTTGCCTTCACAGTATGTGATATTTGCGCATGTGTGGGCATCCATGTGATTTCTGCATGGTCCGTGCCCTTATGTGATGTATGGACGTGTGGAGGCTTTCATGTGATTTCTGTGTGATTTGTGCCCTTCTCAGGACATCGGTGAGCTGTGTGTAAACAGCCTTCAGTGCAAGAGCTCCTGCTGCCACCGAAAAAATGGGCTAAGTCTGGCTCGATGTGCTCCACAGGCTAAGGAGAATGAAGAATGCTCCCGGAAGGTATGACAAGGTGCCTGGCGCCCCCTGTTTGCAGGGCATTTATATTAGATAACAGATGACTGTACTCTGTATGCCCATATGTTTAAGAGTTTTCTAGCTCCTTTGATTTTTTTTTACTTTGTGTTAATTTACACAAAATTCATCCTTTCTGTTTTAGTTAAGACTGATAGCACACAGTATCATTAATAGTAGTGGTAGGCGTGGACATAGTAATGGAAACATGTACACATAGGATAATATGTGTGATGAATGCTGTCACTGTATTGCTCATAAAACAGGGAAACATTAAGTTAGCGCCCCCTTGTGGACAAATTGCAATCTGATATGCTAGTTTATACCAACCCAGTGGTGGTGTCAGCTTGTATGTCAGCAACTTATGATACAGATGGAGACAGATATGACTATCGCCCCTCCCTCCACAGACTCTTTATGGCACCTACTACCACTGCACCTGTGAGAGTGGCCTCAAATGCGACAGTGACATCACCATTGGAGGCTCCATCACCAACACCAACTTTGGAATCTGCGCTGACCCCAGTGACAAGCAGGCTGGTGACTAAGGAAGGATGATCATGCATACAGGCTGCTCTTTTGGATGACAATAAAGATACACTGCCCTGTGAATTGCATTCCTTAGTGAGACTATTTTTTTTTTTTTTGATGGCATTAATATGGAGTTCCAAATACACTAAAACGATATGATCTATACAATTCAGTTTTTTGTTGTTGTGTTAAATTCCCTGTAAATTCTCTCCATACTAGGTAATTAGGTATGTAGCAGCAAATTAAGTGCTCACAGGGATTTCTCTCTGTGTTTTTCAAAACAATTTTTCTAATTTGAAATATATGAAATAGAGGATGTTTGTAAGGTGTCCTTTTAATCCAGTGTGGGAAGTCCACATCAGATATAGCTTATTAAATTTTTAAAAGTAACACAAGCCATATACCAATTGGATTATGGTTAGTAGTTTACATGCCTCTATCGCTCACTGTCACAGCTAATAGCTCACTGATTATTCTTTCACAGTGCCAAGGATTTGTGGGAAACTCAGAAAAACCAGATCCTATAGGAAGTCCCTCTATAAATGTTTTGAAGACCTGAAAATGACATTTGAAAAAGAGTTACTGTACACACCTGCAGTAAACACTAACAGTAATAAATATGGATGATTTTAAGCCTACATAAATTCTACTTCCATAAAGCCTCCAGTGTGAACTGCAGAAGTGAAACCAAACTGACTTATTTAGGGAGAATTCAATGGCAGGCCTCTTCACAATTCATGAAATGTACTTTGCATATTTGAAATGGTCTGCTGAAGAAAAAAATAATTTAGAAGGGCTTTTCCTCTCTATCAGCAAAGGAAAAATCTAAGATAAAATACCTGTGAGTGTGGTTGCTTGTGAGAGGAAACTCTAGTCTGTACCAGGAACTGAGAAGGATGGCTGTGAGGGCTGTGAGGGCAGATACGAAGGCATTTGTTAGAGTTAGACGGATCTGTGAGCAGGTGACACACCATCTGTGGTCTAGTGACCCGTGTCCAGCTTACAGAGGAATTGAAGCATTACGCACATCTGAATCTGTTCCTCAGAGACTTGCAGTCAGGGTGGGTGATGGGACGGTCCTTATGGATGACACTGCAGTAGTGACCCGCTGCTACTTTGAGCAGTTGTTTAAAGCTGATCCTCCAGCTAGGACGTTGGACATCTCTGGGTCCACGGTTGTCAAAGCTGACCCTCCAATCAGCTGTGAACCACCCAACCACCCTTAACAGGATCTGTGATCACTTGCTTGTCTGTCAGCGACTGGAGCACTCTGGTTTTATGCTTAAGAAGTCTACCATCAACTGTATTCTTGCACGAAGGGTTCTCATCGTGCGCAAGAGCAAATATTGGCAGAGATTCTTTGCAGCCTTTGTCGAGTTTCAAAAAGTGTTCAACTAAGTTGATCGTGCTATCCTGTGGAACATCCTAAGACTTCACGGGATTCCCCCAAAGTTGTTGGACATCATGGTTGGTCTATAAACTGGTACTGTGAATGCTGTGCAAAATTGAGGGAGAACCTTTGTGCTCTTCCCAGTTGATTCTGAGGTTCTACAGAGGTATGTTTTTGCTTGTATGAACTGGGTGCTTGGCAGGGTCACGGGGTCCAGCAGCTGTCGGCGTCCATTGGTGAATAAACACAACAAGGGCTACTCACAACTGCACGCGGGGCATGCTGGGACATGTGTCCCGCTGGTGCTACAATGCAAAAAACTGCGATAGAGTGAAGCCGCGAAAGTCGAAGCGTGAAGTGGCGAAGGACGACTGTACTTGTAAAAATTGTGCATTCCAAAAGATGACCCATCTCCACAGAAGTCAAACAGCATTAAGGACAATTGCCTCTTACTTGGTACACTTGTAGGCATTCTCTTCATTTAGTTGTTCAGGCTTAACAAACTGCCAGAAAGTTTTGGTAAAGCTCACAGTAGGCTGTAATTTTGCAGGGAACAAAATCATACAGATTTGATTTATGCAAAGACCAGTCAATAAAGCCAATAGAGATTTAGATTTACTATTTACTGACTGTCAGAGGGGAGGATGCTTTCTGCTTCCAATGCAATACAACGTATTTGATTGCTACAACACAATGCAGATCTATTATGTGTATTCGAGGTTAGGAATATGGATAAGAGCGAACCTTTAAATTAGTTTCATTAATTACATTACATTTCTGTTACCTAATTCGTTTTGACAATATTGTACCAAAAGTATTAAGCAAATCAAAGAAATGAGAGTCATAGGGGAAATACTTTTAATCTCTTCTTTTCATTTGGCTTCACATATAAACTTCACAAGTGGAGTGATTCAGCCAATCAGAGCAATGCGCGGGGAATCTGTGCTTTTTTTCCCGTGAAGAGAACGGTGCAGTTGGTTTGAGTAAAGCAGCAGTAAGATGTAACCCACATTAACAAGCAGTTATTGAATAAAAACGTTATCCATATTAAAATGACATATGTATGCTTTTTCGAAGCCTACTAAAAACTTTCCCTTGTAGACCTAAAAAAAAGTAACTTCCTCTTTAAGACTCATGTGGCGGCGTTTATGAAGCTCCCAGGAGTGGGAGAAGAACTGCGGGAAAAACAGTGAAACCCGATAAACAGGTTTTTTTTTATCAACCTAAAGGATTGCTAGCACTTGATTACGACGGTTTTTGGTCAGTGTCCACCGTTTGGGATGCGAAGTAGTACAAGCCACGCACGCGAGCCAAACCAACGGATCGCGTACACGGATCTGCATCGACCTTTTCTTTTCCTAGAGAGGAAAACCGCGGCTCAAGATCGGACTGTGTTGATACAGCTCCGACAGTGCGGTAGGATATATGTTTATTTCATCTAGAGAACTGAACTGGATATTCCGCTTTTTTTTTTTAAACTTGGACTCGGACTTTCTTAACCCTGGGAAACCCACATGGTCATATACGACCCTTCCTTTTATTTCTGCCTTACATTCAACCCACTCAAAGTTAAGATTTTTTTTTTGCTTTACAGCCCATTGTACCATATACGACCCAGTAAGAGTTGCATTTAGTGATAACTGACCGAATTAACCAGATTGTTTTCCACAATAAATATGGCCCTTAACCCGTTTTGAGGTTGTTGCTGTGCATGTTGCAAAGATTCTCCTGTCAAGCTGTGAATAGGTAAGTGGCAGAAATTTTGCATCATCAGTTATAATATTTAGATGTTATAGAACATAGAAAACTTTTCTGGCAACTGTGATGATCATGTTCCATATGCTCATCATCAGCCTCAGAGAAATAGAGAGGGAATACAGTGGTACACCAGACCTTACAACCCACCACAAGTAAACTTTCTGTGTGTAGTACACCTTTTCGCAGGTCTGCTCATTTGACCTGTTTCTTGATGAGTTGGCATGTTTGAAGCATGCGTTTTATTGCCAGCACATGGTGAATGATGAGAAGGATGTTGCAAAGATTTGGCTTTTCCTTCTTTTCTGTCCTTATTTCATTGGTGAAACTAACAAGTTGGAACAGCATGAACAGTCCAATGGGTTGTATGTGGCACATTCATAACATGGACTGGGAAAGGGCTATTTTTACAAAATACCTGTTTTTGAGTCCACTGGGTCTCTATGATCATTTTAGCCAATGGACATATTTTTCCTATAATAAGGTGGTCTGGGTTCCCCAGGGTTATCTTTACTTCTCTATAGTGCAAGAGTAACTCTTTTATCTGTTTATAAATAAAATTTCACAGCACTGAACTTGTTTTTCACCAAAATTTTATATTATTACCAGCACAAGAAACCTTATCTACTTGAAGATTATGAAGCATCCAGACCCCTGAGGTCAACTAGGAAAGGTTTACTCAGTGTTCCCAGAACCCAGCTCATTTAAATCTGGGCTTAAAACGTTACTGTTTCCTGCAGCTTTTCAATAAATTAAATCAGTTTAGTCATGCACTGTGACTACAATGTAACTACATTTGAAGTAAATGTTTGCTGTTTAGACTTTTGTTTTATTTATTGTGGTTTAATGTGATTTTAATGTAAAGCATTTGGAATTGCCTTACATCTGAATTGTACTATATAGATAAACCTACTTCATCTTCCCTCTCGATTTTAGGTAGCTTCCAAAGACTTGATGGACAGGTGTAGCTGTCTGGCTTTGCCTGGCTAAACTGAGGTAACAAAGGGAAAAAATATAAATAATCTGCATTTTCGAACACAAAATCCAGATAGCGATTGCTAATGCGAAGAGATTGTGAAAGGAATTATACTGTTATACAGTGACAGATTACAAACAAACTAAAATGCTGATTAAATCAAAATGTCAGAATCAAAATAAGGTTTATTGGCCAAGTGTGTGTGTGTGTGTGTGTGTGTGTGTGTGTGTGTGTGTGTGTGTGTGTGTGTGTGGCACACACAAGGAATTTGTTTCTGGCAGTTGGTGTCTCTCCGGTACATTACAATACAATGGAACAAAACAATACAGATTAAATACAATATAAAACACATCTTATTTACAGACAGGCGATGTACAGAAAATGTAAACAACATACAAGGTGCAAAATGTATATCTTTGTGTAATTCAACATGCTGGTTTGCAGGGAGACAATTATGTACTGTAGAAACTCATGAGAATTTTTATGCCTTCCCAAGCGGAAATCCACTCCAATTCCTGCAGCAAAATCCAAACCCCAGCAAAAGTCAGGCTAATGCAGTAATAAAAAAACTGATACGCACAGTTATGTCGCATCACACAAGGGTGTCCATCCAGGCACAGCTGTAACACTCGTGTTTTAGCTCTTGGTTTTATGACATTTCCAGAGCTGCCAAAGACTTGAAAGCTATGATCCTGCATAATACACATCATACAGGAGCTGGGTTTGTGACCTACAGGACGATCAAAAGAAGAAGGTGCCCTCCCCTGGCACCATCTGGATATGTGGGAAGAACGGCAGAGAGCATGGACGGATGGATCAGAACATGCAGAGACGCGTTAATGGACAAGCACAGTAAATTAAAATGGCACAGTGTGTTATGTGTTAGGTTGGGTGTAAGCTTAACTATATTAATAGGTCTTGAGTCGAAATCTAAAGACTGTGACCAGTTACACATCCGGAACATAGGCTGGTAAACCATTCCACAATATAGGGACCCTCTAGCAGAAGGCTTTACCTCCAGCTGTCACTTTATTTATATGTGGAATGACAATGAAACATGCATTCTGTGATCTGAGTGGAAAATCATATCAAGTAAATAAGGTTGCCACTCGTCCTTTATAATACGGGATGATCCTGTATTAGAATATACCATGTCCTGTATTATACAGGACGATGGTGGCAACCAGAGTTAAGAACAAGAATAAATTTTGAAAAGCTACAGTGAGAACCACGGGAGAGAATTCAGAATGCCATATATTAATTCTTAATGAACATATTTATTTGTATTGTAAAGTATCTGGACCGCTGTAGTACAGTCTGTTATTTCACTTGTTGCAGAAACAGTGACTGCATTTCTGTGTTGGCTAAACTGCCTGCATTTTCATTCTTATATAATATTTGAGGACTGGCATCCCATCCTAAGGAAGCAGCTGCAACATGGATGGATGGATGATGGAATGTTGTAGGATTGAATTTTTTTAAGGCTACTTTGTACAGTATAGCCTTGAATGTGTAGATAAGTTATCTAACCAATATTACTGAGGCTTCTCTGGATTATTAAAATATTAATTATTTTGAAATATGTTCAACAATAATATATAGTAATACTTATAAATAATACAATATATGATTAATATAATAAAATATTATATATAGCATGCAGTATGGAGCGCAGTTGCTTCACGCTTTCTGGGTTGGGGTTCAGATCTCACTCCCATGTTGTCTAGGATTTCTCCAATGGTCCAAAAGCATTTT
>JAABNX020000128.1:106514-130726 GCA_015163995.2 Mormyrus lacerda | reverse complement strand
CTTTTGCCATTCATGTCTATTGGGCTTTCAATTTCAGATATCCACAATTATATTTCAGATATCCAGAATGTTCATTCTGGATATTTACAATTGAATTCTTTACTAGGAAAAACTCCCATTTCAGATATCTACAATCCAATTGTTACTAGTTATAATATTAATTTCAGATATCCGAAAGGATATCACCATTTTAGATATCCATAGGGTAATTTTGAATATCCTAAATACATTGTGACTAGCAAAAATGTCTTTACGGATATCCACAATTCATATTATAACTAGTAAAAGTGCAATTTCAGATATCTACAATTAGAATTAACATCACTAACACCACTAACATTTTCTTTTACCTTGTTTAACTACAGTATCTCCTCTAAGAGATGTTGATATTAATCTGTCCATTCATTATCGCTTGTATCACAAGTCACATGCCATGTTAACTTATTTATTGAGCATGATGATACGGCAAATTTATACAGATTACCAACTTTTGGGCATCAAAATATGCACCTCATTATATTTTAGGCATACTACTAATCTGTTTATCGAATTGTGGGTGAAAATAATAATGCATAAGTGCCGAAAATCCGGCGCATATCATCTAGAGCCATGCAATGGCATGCAGTATGTTGTTATCAAAAGTAACTTTTTTCCGCTAAATGTAAAAAAAAAACTGTCTAGATGATTTCCTGGAGGAAATTTAATTGTTTGGATTAATCAAGCATTCGATAAAATAGTTTAATAGATTAATCTAGAGAAAAATAGTCATTAGTGACAGCCCTAGTATTCATACATATAAATGTCCTGGGGACAGAAATGGCACCGATTCGGCAGAATCACCTGTGATACGATGGCCAAAAGGATGACTCGGCACATGAACCAATTAAAGCCCATTCTGAATTCCATTGGACCATTGCAGTATACAGACAGCTAGATAGATTCGTTTATGGCTAATTACTGGTGTTGAAGTTGAAGTAGTAATAGAAATGGCATGATCCCTCAAAAAAGGTATTATTAAGTATGTATTTTTTAGGATTTTCAGAGTTTCTTTTCTGACATACTTATAAAGGGAGAAAACACTTTAGTTTCCATTTGTTCCTGGATATTTTATTACTGGGTACTCTGTTCACTCACTGTCCAAAGAGCTCCTAGCTTTTTGATTCTTTATAATTTAATAAACCCAAAGACCCCTTAATCAGGGACTAGCTGGATGTGCAATTCCCTGTTGAAGCTTCAAGTTTAATTTAGAAATCCAGGGAACATCAGTCTATAATGAAGAGCTCACTTGGCTATAAGTACTGCAAGAGTTAATTATCTGGCTTGTGTGTCAAATGAACAAACTGAACGAGGAATCATTCATTGAATGAACTGAGGTAATCTGGTGACTGGTTTAAAAAAACTTTCATGACAGACTTAGGTAGTATACAGTGCTGTTTGTGCCGATACAGTAAAGACAGGAGTATGGCTACAGTGCTGTGTCTGCTGATACAGTAAAGACAGGAGCATGGCTACAGTGCTGTGTCTGCTGATACAGGAAAGAAAGGATCATGGCTACAGTGCTGTTTGTGCTCATACAGGAAAAACAGGATCAGGGCTACAATGCTGTTTGTGCTGATGGGTATAAGACTAGAGGCTGCCAATCACCTGGCCTGCATAAGGCAGACCTCTACTGCTGCCTTCGCTCTTCATAGTTTGGTCCAGCCCCTCCACAGTGATGACAAATCCTGCTGCCCTACGCCAATGACACTGATACCACTGTCAAAGTTTCTGGAGTTGTACCAGGAATAGGTTGCAAAATTGCCTTTGTGATACCACTAATCCTGGCACGAAAGGGGCCTGATAAGGGCCTTTCAGAGTTTGCCCTGAGTATAGATTTGCCACATTCAGCCCCTTTATCTCTCCAAACAGCAGGCTCAGTTGGGCTTCGTCATTGTCCTTTTTACTGGTTGAGGCAGAGAGGACAGTCCGCAGCTGACTCTGGGCCCACAGTGAGCATCTGATTGTACTGCATGGCGGAGGGCACCAGCTGGAGGCCCAGCTGCCCCATCAGAACAGAACACAGCATCAAAACATCGAAACAACTGTGTGAACTAGGGTTGCCACTTGCAACTATTTTTCTATTAATTAATCAATCCACTCTTTTAATGAATGGTAGATCATAATCTAATCAGTTTTTCTCCAGGAAATCAAATTGCCGGTTTCATTTAAGTAAATTTTATTTTGACAACAACAAACTCTGTCATTGCCAGAATTAGATAATGGATGTCAGATTTTTGGCACGGACATTATTTTCACCTGCAATTCGATAAGCCGATTAGTAGTATGGCTAAAATATTAATGAGATGCGTATTGTGATGCCTAAAATTTAGTAATCTCATAAATTCAGTGTATCATTATGCTTATTAAATTTGGTTGGCGGAGCATCACATGCTATGGTTTTGGTAAATAATGGAAGCAGTAAGTACTGAAGGGACAGCTTAGCAACGGCAACATCTTTTAAAAGAGATATTGTGGTTAAATTAGGTAAAAAGATGTTGGTGGGGTGGCAGTTCTTTTTGCCGATTAAAGTCAGACTGATTTATTTGGTAATTATTTTTAATTTTTATTTAATTTAACGATTTTTTTCATTAGGTTTCGTTCTCCTTTCAGTTTTCTTTTATGGTAATAAAACTGGTCCCTACAAGCCCAATGAGTATGAGCACACAAAATGGCACAGTTAATCAACGTGGAATAAGACTAGATTTTAGCCTAAACATTTTCTTAAACACTTCAATGGAGATTCCAAGGTAGATTCTAACTTCTTGGCTTTAATAATGAGTGTATTTAGCAGCTACAAGGACAAAAGGTATTAAGAAGCTCTCCGTGTTAATGATAATGATAATTTAATAAATATAAATAGACAACAAGGCCCCTGAGGACCATTTCACGCAGCCTTAGATAAAAGTCAGTGATTTTATACACATCAACTGGCATTGAAAGGTTGTGCTCAGCCATCAGTTCAACACAGATATTAAAGACATCTTCATCACAGGGGTAGTCCTTTACACAGCAGTCTTCTCGACAGATATCAATCTTGATTTGGTCAACTGCCTGCAAGTAGTTCTGTGCGTCATACAGCCAGGGGACAGCATGCATCACTGAGGGTCGTCCACTGGGAGTGCAAGGACTGTGGGTTGGCCTTATTCCGTGGTTATTCCAAGCAGCCAGTACTTCACTGAGCTCTTCCTGCATAACATAAACAAATTGCTGTTAAAAAAAGTTTTGCACATTCACTTTATCATTTAAAAAACTGATTAATAAATAAAACCAAAGGTGCCAAAAGGCGATAATTTTATTTTATTGTTCCTATCAAAATTTGTAACAAGAAGTAGTAGGTTATTTACCTGTATGGTGTTCTGGAAGCAAAACTGAATAAGTGATTTGTCAATGAAAGTGTCATCTTCTTTGAGCTGCTCAAAATGGTCCATCCAAAATTGAACACACTGTGCTCTTGGTGTAGCCCACCAGCGTTCTCTGATTTTCTGTGCTCGGCCCAAAAGTGACATATTCCGTATCATCCACGTGAGCATTGTGCAGAAACCTTTGCATTACAGCAACATGAGTGTTTTCTGTGTTTCATGATCTAGTCGTATTCTTTGTGGAACACCGTTATTATTATATACTGCGTCAATAAAATAACCTGCAATTATTTGTGGGTCATTGTTTGTTTTGTATGCTTCTAACCAAATCATTTTTCTAGAGAAACCGTCAATGCATCCATTGATGCATATCCCGTAAGGTTTTAACTTGTCATACCCATCAATATGCCACACATAGTTTGGACCGCGGCCACAGTACTATTGGCGTTTCAGACGGTTTTGTGCACGCAGATCTACTCCTCGCCCATCCATAAGGCGCAGTAACTGACGGACGGTTTCCCAATCCGTTATTATCCCAGACATCCAGCATTTCTGGTGCATCCAGCGATAGCCATGATGTCGACCCGAAGTCTGCAGCTGTTGATGTATAAATGAGGCAACCTCTGCCTTGTCTGTCTTGTTTCGTCTTCGCCAGAGCTGATTCTTGCGCAGCTTTCTTTCCAGGCTCCGAAGACTCATTTTTATATTGTGTGATTCCTCCAGTGACAGTAATATTTCATAGTTTGTATAACCACTATGAAAGTACTCCTCTATAATCCTATTCATTGTACAAATTGTGTATAATTATGACGGCCACTGTTTAAGATAAGCAGCAATTAAGACAATTGAAGTCACAATGACAATTTGAGTACTCTGGGTTAAGTTAGAATTCTGACTTACTAAGTTGCAATTGCGAGATATAAAGTCGGGATTCTGACTTACTAAGTCGCAACTGAGAGATATAAAGTCGGGATTCTGTCTTTCTAAGTCGCAATTGCGAGATATTAAGTTGGGATTCTGACTTACTAAGTCGCAATTGCGAGATATTAAGTTCTGATTCTGACTTACTAAGTCGCAATTGCGAGATATAAAGTCGGAATTCTGACTTACTAAGTTGCAATTGCGAGATTCCGTGGCTTATATTTTTTTTACTACCTGGCGGAAACGGGCTTCCATAGATACTCCCATAATTACATAGTGATGTTAAAGGAAAACATTTGTTATAATAGATTGCAGTGTTTTAGAAATCATAAAGGTAATTTCATTAAACCTAAAAAAAACACGTTGATTTTAAAATATAGATGTCAATGTCATCGACCGCGTCAACTAATTACGGCAGCCCTACTGTGAACTTTAAGTGGAGTGACGTTTTCCCCATATGCCGCACCTAACTGGTCATTCAGATGCACTAAGCAAACGTGCAGCGAACCGCGTCCACCAAATTTTATCTTTGAAGGAATTTAACAGCTCAAGCTTCTGCTTACTTGCTATCACTGCATGTCTGTAGTCCTATGTTTTGCAAAAAAATTACCTTAATATGAAATACGAGTTATCTGTTCTTTTTGTGTGGCTTTCTGAAACATCGCTCAGAAAGGCCATACAAGGTAAGAGCAGATTTTAGCTGCTGTTGCCATTATCTCATCTTTATAGCTTTTTGTGAATTAAATGAATGAAGGTCTAGTGCTTACAAAGTGCTCACTGGACTGGGGTCTAAATTCACCCTGCAGCTCTGGACAGAGAACAGATGTATGTTGCTCTTCAATTGAATATGTATAGCCTTCATAGTGCTGCTTTTTTATAAAGTGAAAGGAGCACTGTCTCCCTTTCCTGAGGTTCTGTTTCATAATCCATCTTTCATTCATAGCTTTCTCCAGCCCAGGGCAAGTTTGGAGCCTATCTCCAACTGGCGTGCGAGTCCATAACAAACTTGAGAAAGGTTGAGAACTATTCAGCTTTACCTAAGTCTTTGGCTATATTTGCCGATTACGTTAAACCGTAGTGTATGCTGTCTGAGTTGTGCGGCTGTAAAGTAGACCATTACTGGGATCATTACTGAATTTCCTGAGCACCAGTTTTGAGTACAGCATGTTATGCAGTCTTTACCCACATTTAACCTGAGAGTATTTTACCGATTTTAAGGTTGTGGTTTGTCTGTCCTATCAGTCACCATCTCTGGTATCAGAGGTGATGTGTGATCTGTATATGTCTGTGTGCAGAGCAGAGCTGCTGACGGGAGGGCTAAGAGGAAGCACCTCTTAGCATCCTTCCACCTCACTGGCACTCTCACTGGGCCCCACAGCTTGACAGCAGTGCCTGCACACCTCAGTCTGTCTTAATGTGGCCTCCACACATTCAGCTCTCTTTTGCCACCCTGACCAGGAGTCGGCAGCGCCTCTGTTGCCAGAGATGTGCTGCAGGTCACGGCAGGAGCAGCTGCCGGTCTTCAGGCATTCTCCATGGTGACGGGCAGCCTGATGTAGCTGCGGGCATCAGTGCAGATCAGTAAAATCTCTAAAAAAGTAATGTTTGAAAATCTGTTAGATATATGCATTTACACAGCAATCCATAACAGATTTAGATCAGAAATGCAACATAATTAAAACTTTGTCTTATTTTTGTTTAAACTGTATCTGTGCGATGCTTGAAAGCCCCTACATTTAGATACATAGACGTATCTGCATCAGAAGGTACAGGTCTGTGTCCGTTATCTGTGAATTTTGGATGCCAGTCCAAATGTTTGTTTCCATTCCCTTCCATAATATCTCCTTTCGTTTAGATTTTTGTTATCCATTTTGGGTGGGTAGGTCATTACTTTAACCCCACCTGTTTCATTGCTAAGAAAAGGGTGAATGACAAAAATACTCTCAGGGTATGTCTGAAATAAAATACTTAAGCAGTATGTTTTGTATTTAGAGGCCTACCACTTGACCGTTAATGTCTAAATAACTGGGGGTAGTATATCCATCCATCCATCCATCCATGCATCTCTCTATTATCCACTGCTGGGGTCAGGTAGCAGGTGCAGTAGTCTGTGTGGGGATGCCCAGACCTCCCTCTCACCAGCCACCTCCTCCAGCTCCTCTGGGGGAATACCAAGGCGTTTGCACGCCAACCGAGAGATATATTCTCTTCAGCATGTCCTGGGTCTGCCCTGGGGCCTCCTGCCAGTTCGACATGCCCAAGGAGGCATCCATGATTGATGCCAGAGGAATCCCAGATAGATATCATAACCACCTCAACTGGCTCCTTGATGCAATAGAATAGTAGCTCTACTTTGTGCTCGTCCCGAATGTCCAAGCGCCACATGGTTTAGTCCAACGGGGGGTGCAGCTTAAGAGTATAAGTGATGCGCAGGGGTGAGTGGCGTTAAAGTGGTTGTGTAATGGAACTACATTATTGGAGCATGTGTAGTTTATGGTCTACAGTGTTTTTATTTTTGTGTAACATATTTTTCTTTGGTAAAAATAAATCACCATTGTGCCATTCATCCTGCTGAACTGAAAGTTTGTGTTTTAGCAGCATGAAGGCACTTAAACAAGCCTGACCCACATGTGTAGGAATGACATAGCTTATCCCCTGTGAAATTGCTAAAATTGTCAATGAAAAAATACAGATCCAAGTTTACTAACATATTTGCCTCTTGTGTCTCCTGCTGACGATTGTACAGAGCTGGCATTTCTTTCACCATCTTACCACACATTTCTAAGTCTTTCTGGTGCCGGTCCAGTGACCTTATGGGACAGCGTAGTGTCCGTCAGATGCAATCTTTGGAATTTCCCAGAATTTAAAATGTTGTCTGGGATCCATTTGCCTACATTCCCCCTGCCCATCTGCCCCTGGTCACTGCCCTGTTGCTCACTATTGTTCATGTTTGTGTGTCTGTCTGTCTATGTGTATGTATGTGTCTGTCTGTCTGTATGGGTGTGTATGTGTGTGTCTGCCTATATGGGTGTGTGTCTGTGTGTACCTGTCTGTGTGTATGAGTGACTGTCTGTATGTGTGCGTGACTTTCTGTGTGAGTGTGTGTGTTTGTCTTTGTCTGTGTTTTTGTATGTGTGTGTGTTTTTATGTGTGCGTGTGTTTATGTCTGTGCGTGTGTTGATATCTGTGTGTGTGTTTGTGTGAGTGTGATGAGCCCCTCTAGCTCGGCCTGGCTCTTACACTCTATGAGCTGCCAGCTCCAGGTGTGAGATGGGGTGCCGCTGTGGGGGCAGGTGACGGCAGCGGCGGAATGCGGTTCGTATGCGCTCTGGCACTTGGCTGTTAATGGGTTTTGTTTTCCTGCTCCCTGTGGAAATTGCATGGGAGCACATTATGTGTGACCCCAGCTGGTGGAAATTGGATGGCAGCGAGACGTAGAGAAGCAGTGATATGTGCGCCGGTATTGGGTGTCACTCGGTCTCCATTGGGCTTTTCATTCCCAACTGGAGCAGCAGAGGGTGAGGTTAGCCAAGACGGGGATGGGGATCTCTCATTGGTCAGTGCACTCCCAAGACCATCCTGCTATTGGCTCAGTAACACTCATCCCAGATTAGCCAATCAGGCTGAAAGACTCGTCATTTAATCGGCTGTGTCCGGTGACACCACTTACTCTGCTCGGGGACACACGTTTACATTAGGGAATAGGCTCTAGGAATTCTCTGGCAGCTCAGTGAGCACAATCACGCGACAGAGATTTTACAGCCGGTTCAGTTGGAAGAAAGTCAAAGAAATCCAACTCATGTACAGAGGGGCTTCACTGTCCTAGCATTCTGCTGTGACACAGAGGAGGCTCTGCTGTAGGTTTTTAGCAAGGCAACAGCAAATCAAACTAATATATACAATCCCCAGGAACAAATAGGGGGAACAAATCAATACAAACACATCTGGTCATCTGAATCTCTCTTGGAACATAAACTGGCATCTCATGTGCCTATTGTTCTCTGCAATACAGATCCCAAATCTGTCAGTGCACAAACTTGGCAGGATTACGTTGACCTCAAATTAGCAAATCAGTGTACTATGGTGAGGAACACAGAACACGCCCCAGAACAGCAAAGGAGCCTTTCAACTGGTATGTGATGTGGACGGTGGGTGGTGTAGGCAGCTACATCTTCAGCTGATATTCTCAGTCAAATTGACTTCAGGAAGTTAGGCAAGGCGAGTTTATTTATAGAGTACATTATCATACACAAGGCTCATTCAATGTGCTTTACAGAAACAATGTTAAAATGTTAAAATTAAAGATAAAAAGAACAAGTAAAAATTAATCTTAAAAGATCAGTTGGGACAAACTTCATCAGGTGTTTTTGTACTGCTGGGTTCCCAGGCTCAAGACTCCCTTTTTGCATTCTGTTCCAGATGACTTCATCGTCACGGCCTCACTGGACTGCTTGCTGGTCTATATTGGCCATCTCTTTGTTCATTCTTTGCTCTCCCCCAGTTTCTCCCTCAAAGAGGTTTGTACCACAGATGGACTCATATAAACTTTGGACTGATGAAACAACACTAAAATAAACCCATAAACAGGCATGTCACTTATAGTGGCTCACTTCAGCAGAATGCTCCTTTTTCTTCATTTTTGCAGTGATTGTCCAACAAAGATAATAGCTCCTCCAGACGGCATTTTTTATATCTGTAGAGAAGCATAACATCAAGACCAAGTAGCATCTAATTATGTTTAATTATGATCTAATAACTGTCAGCTTTGTGTTGTTTATGATTTAATTTTTCATTTGTGTAAACCTGTTAGTAGACCCTCTCCTGGAGCCGAGATCTTATTGTGGTGGGGGGGTTTGCGTGTTCCAGTGATCCCAGGAGCTAAGTTGAGTGGGGCTTTATGCCCCTGGTAGGGTCACCCAAGGCAAACTGGTCCTGGGTGAGAAACCTGACGAAGTGCCGCTCAAAAGACTCCTTACGATGAGAAAAAAGATGGATTTACGTTTTCCCTCACCTGGACACAGGTCACTGGGCCCTGGTGGCCAGGCCTGCACCCATGGGGCCTGGTCGGGCACAGCCCAAAGAAGGCACGTGGGTCCCCCCTCCAATGGGCTCACCACCTGTAGGAGGGGCCAAAGGGGTCAGGTGCAGTGCGAGTTGGGCAGTAGCCGAAGGCGGGGACCTTGGCGGTCTGATCCTCGGCTGCAGAAGCTAGCTCTAGGGACATACAATATTATTTCTCTGGTGGGGAAGGAGACTGACCTGGTGCGCGAGGCTGAGAGGTTCCGACTAGATGTAGTCGGGCTCACCTCAACTCACGTCTTGGGCTCTGGAACCAGTCTCCTTGTAGGGGGTGGGACCCTCATCCACTCTGGAGTTGCTCACGGGGAGAAGTGCCGAGCAGGGGTGGACATACGTATTGGCCCCTGGTTGGCTGCCTATACACTGGTGTTTAACGCGGTGGATAAGAGGGTAGCCTCCCTTCACCTTCGGGTGGGGGGACGGATCCTGAATGTTTGCGCTTATGCGCCAAATGGCAGTTCAGAATACCCACCCTTTTTGGAGTCCTTGGAAGGGGTGTTGGAGAGCGCTCCTCCTGGGGACTCTCTTGTTCTGCTGGGGGACTTCAATGCTCACGTGAGCAATGACAGTGACACTTGGAGGGGCGTCATTGGAAGGAATGGCCACCCCCCGCTCTGAATCCAAGTGGTGTTTTGTTATTGGGCTTTTGTGCTCGTCATGGATTGTCCATAATCGACACCATGTTTAAGCATAATGGTGTCCATATATGCACTTGGCACCAGGACACCCTAGGCTGCAGTTCAATGATTGACTTTGTGGTCATGTCATTGGACTTGGGGCCGCATGTATTGGACATTCGAGTGAGCAGAGGGCTGGAGCTGTCAACCGATCACCACCTGGTGGTTGGTTGGCTTCGCTCTTGGGGGAGGAAGCCGGTCAGACCTGGCAGACCCAAACATATAGTGTGGGTCTGCTGGGAACGTCTGGCGGAATCCCCTCTCAGAAGGAGCTTCAACTCCTTCCTCCGGCAGAACTTCACCCATGTCCCAGGGGAGGCGGGGGACTTTGATTCCGAATGGGCCATGTTCCATGCCTCATGCTCCCTGTTCAGGCGGCTGACCGGAGCTGTGGCTGTAAGGTTGTCAGTGGTTGTCACGGCAGCAATCCCCAAACCCACTGGGTGAGGGATGCCGTCAAGCTGATGAAGGAGTCCTATCAGGCCTTTTTAGCCTTTGGGAGATGGGGTGCCGCTGTGTCTGGAGGCAGCTGATGAGTACCGGCGGGCCAAGTGGAACACGGCTTTGGCATTCACTGAGGCAAAAACTCAGATATGCGAGGAGTTTGGCGAAGCCATGGAGAACGACTTCCTAACGGCTTTGAGGAGATTCTGGTCCACTATCCAGCGGCTCAGGGCGGGAAAGCGGTGCAGCATCAACACTGTTTATGGTGGGGATAGTGTACTGCTGACCTCAGCCTGGGATGTTGTGGGTCAGTGGATGGAATACTTCAAAGACCTCCTCAATCACACGCCTTCCAATGAGGAACCAAAATCTAGGGACTTGGGGGTGAACTCACCTATCTCTGGGGCGGAGGTCACTGAGGTAGTTAAAAAGCTCATCGGTGGCCGGGCTCTTGGGGTGGATGAGATCCGCCCGGAGTTCCTAAAGGCTCTGGATGTTGCAGGGCTGTCTTGGTTGACACTCATCTGCAGCATCACATGGACATTGGGGGCGGTGCCTCTGGATTGATAGACTGAGGTGGTGGTCCCCCTCTTCAAAAAGGGGAACCGGAGGGTGTGTTCCAACTATAGGGGGATCACTCTCCTCAGCCTCCCTGGTAAGGTCTATTTGGGGGTGCTGGAGAGGAGGATTCGTCGGATAATCGAAGCTCAAATTCAGACGGAGCAGTGTGGTTTTCGCCCTGGCCGTGGAACAGTTGACCAGCTCTATACTCTCGGTAGGGTCCTGGAGGGTGCGTGGAAGTTTGCCTAATCAGTCTACATGTGCTTTGTGGACTTGGAGAAGGCATTCGACTGCATTCCTCGGGGAGCCCTGTGGGGAGTGTTCCGGGAGTTTGGGGTGCTGGGCTACCTTAAAAGGGCTGTTTGGTCCCTGTACAACCAGTGTCAGAGCTTGGTCCGCATTGTTGGCAGTAAGTCGGACTCATTTCTAGTGAGGGTTGGACTTCACCAGCGCTACCCTTTGTCACCGATTCTGTTCATAACTTTTATGGACAGAATTTCTAGGCACAGCCAGGGCTTTGAGGGTGTCCGGTTTAGTGACCTCAGGACTAGGTCTCTGCTTTTTGCAGATGATGTGGCTCTGTTGGCTTCAACAGACTGTGACCTTTGGCTCTCAGTGGAGCAGTTTGCAGACGAGTATGAAGCGGTTGGGATGAAAATCAGCACCACCAAATATGAGACCATGGTCCTCAGCTGAAAAAAAAGGGTGGAGTGCTCAATCCAGGTCGGGGAAGAGGTCCTTCCCCAAGTGGAGGAGTTTAAGTATCTCGGGGTCTTGTTCACCAGTGAGGGAAGGATGGAGTGGGAGATCGACAGGCGGATTGGTACGGCATCAGCAATGATGTGGGCACTGCATCAATCTGTCATGGTGAAGAAGGAGCTGAGCCAAAAGGCAAAGCTCTTGATTTGCCAGTCGATCTACATTCCTACCCTCACCTATGGTCATGAGCTATGGGTAGTGAAGCTATGGGTAGAAAGAGATTGTGAGTGCAAGAGGCTAAAATGAGTTTCCTCCGCAGGGTGGCTGGGCTCTCCCTTAGAGATAGGGTGAGGAGTTTGGTCATTTGGGAGGGAATCACAGTAGAGAGCCCGCTGCTCCTCTGCATTGAGAGGAGCCAGATGAGGTGACTTGGGCATCTGCATAGGATACCTCCTGGATGCCTCCCTGGTAAGTTGTTCCGGGCATGTCCCACTGGGAGGAAGCACCGGAGAAGACCTAAGACACGATGGAGGGATTATGTCTCTCAGCTGACCTGGGAACGCCTCAGGATTCCCCCAGAGGAGTCGGATGAAGTGACTGGGGAGAGGAAAGTCTGGGTTTCCCTGCTGAGACTGCTGCCCCCGCGACCCGACCTCGGATAAGCGGAAGATAATGGATGGATGGATGGATGGATGGATGGATGGATGGATGGTGTTAGTTGACATGACCTATTTTGGCATATGGGAATACGCTGCCTGGCTAAAAAAAAAGAGCCAATGACTGGATCATTATTATAGCTCAGCAACATTATGCAGCAATAAAGTGAAGTCAGCTGAGTACCTGAATCTAATGAATGGCCAGGTTACCGCTCCGTCCATCATCAATGGTTTTTTCTTCCCTGTTGGCATGGGCATAATCTAGGACAAGAATGCCAAGATTCATTGGGTTTGAATTTTCAAAGAAAGGTTCAGGGAGCATAAGGAATCATTTTCACATATGAATTGGTCACCACAGAATTGTGACCTTAACCTCATTGAAAGTCTTTGGGATGTGATAAAAATGCTTTAGAGAGTGGTTCATCTCACTTGTCAATACAAGATTTGGAAGAAATCTGGATGAAAATAAAGGGTGAGATGATGTAAGCTTGTGAAAATGCCATGACAAATGTGCGCCATAATCAAAGCTAAAGGCGCTCCAATGAAAAATTCACTTTTTTTTTTGTCTGGGCAGTGTATAACAAAGCAAAAGAGTTCGAAACATAAATGTTGTTTGAGGAAATTGTCTGGAGTCTAAAATATATATTTACAATTGTCATGACTTTCTAGGAGGTTGAATACTTTTGCAAGCCACGATAACATTCTCGTCGACCTGGACCAGCCTGCCAGACAGACAAACTGCTTGGGTGTTTGGTTAATCTTAGCCCACTCAAATTTATTTGTTTTGAAATGGCTCCTTTACTTTTTGTGCTGCATTTTGTGTCACATTAACCACTTGAGGAGGAGACCTTCCATACTGTAAGTACACCCTTTGGAGCTGGTTCTCCTGTCACCTGATTCTGTGATTCTGTGTCTTACTGGGCCTGGAACACTTCTCCTAACTCCTTTTACATAAATGGCTGTTCTTTGGGGTTTATGAAATTACCCACAAATACAAATGAAGTAGGAGGGCCTTGCTGATGTTCCACTGAGGATGAATAATGTATCTGGGTGTAAAAGGGTATAAAAAAGCTATCATGAGCTATGACTATCACCAAAGTTATCATTAGCTATACAGTCGTGGCTTGGTGTGTAGCACTATAGTTTCACACTGTAGATTCCCCATTCCAGTCTGTGTGGAGTTGCATGCTCTCCATGTGTTGTGTGGGTTTCTTCCCACAATCCAAAGACGTTCAGTTAGGCTGATTGGTGTCCCTGGATTGTCCATAGGATATGATGGTGTGTTTGCATGTCCCCTGCACTGGGTTACACTGCATTTTCCCCAGTGTCCCTGTTGCATAATGGATGGAAGAAACATGCACCATCTTGCTTTTGTTTTTAACGTGTAGCATTTTAATACTTCATTACACCATTATCACCCTTGGATTTCTCATGTGCGTTTGCTATGAATCTTTGTCATTGCTTACTAATTTTGTCTGGCATAGACAATAGGATTATGCTCAACAATGTAGCTATAGGTTAAGGGAAAATGGTAAATGGAAATTACTCAAGGATCAAAAAAACAGGGAGTATTATGGTGTGTTTCCCTTTGCATTCACCTAACCAAGATTCACTGAAAAATGCTAGTGCTCTCCCAAGTTTAATGTAACATATCATGGTGTGTGTGTGTGTGTTTGTGTGTGTGAAAATTCTTGCCTTCTCTCTTTTAGAGAACTTGCTTTTCTCAGCAGCCTTGTTATTACCGTTCTGCTTTTATTTCCCATGACATCTTCCCACAGCATTATTAGGACAGACCAGTCCAAATAAGCTCGCTGAACTCATTGGCACTGTCATCTTGATTAGCATGGTGCAGAAACCTCTTTTGAATTCATTCTGATGCCTCATCAACATAAATTGCCATAGCTTCATCCAGGTAAAAGTTTAACCAACAACTGTTGCAATTTGTCATGCAGTCTATGAATTCAAAAGTCTTGTGTCCCACTCCAGAATGGTTGGTATACAGGTATAATATAATTAGGGGCTTGTGGTTGAATCAGATAAGCTTGTTGTTTTATTAACGAAGATAAAGCTGACAGTTAGAATCCTTTATGAAGGGAAAGACAAATCAACTGGACGGCCTAATGAAATTTAAAGATTAGTATTAGCTTTGGGAACTAAAGTATTTGTGATGTGTTATGAGAGAAGGAGTGTTGTATATTTAAGATTTGTGTAGGCGTCACCCTGGGTCCTGGCTGAGGAGCATATGATGGTGCTCAGGCCAGAGCTCTGAGTACCGCCTTTATCCATCCATGAGTGTTTGCTTTGGGTCCTGGCTGGGAAACGTGTGATGGTGCTCAGGTCAGAGCTCTGAGTACCGCCTGTATCCATCCATGGGCGTCTGCTTTGGGTCCTGGCTGGGGAGCGTGGGATGGTGCTTACGCCAGTGTTTTGGGTCCTGGAGTGTGTTATCTATCCCATCTCATTCTTGTAGTGTGGGAACTGTGTGTGAAGAATAAAAGCAGCTTCTCTTCAGATATGACTATTATTTACTAAAATTATGGATATGTTCTGCAGGAAATAAGTCTGGCAAAAATGTTTTTTTTTTTTTTTTGCTGCCATTTGAATAAGGTGAGGCCTCGAGTGATTTTAGACGTTAAAAGCTTTCACCCTTCTTATATCTACTTTACAAATGTGATGCATTCGGACCCTAATTCTTAGGGTGGCTCTTGTCATTTAATGTGGCCTAATATGTAAAGCAAGTTTTTGTTGCCTAATGGTCCTGTCCTTATTGTTTATTAAAAATATTTACATAATGGCTTATTACTTATGGGATTATTCAGTGAAATGGGTATTGAACCTTGACATTTTAAATTCCAGAGATGGCTGGTGGGAGAAAGTGAATTTGCTCTTTATATGACTGTAGACTTATTGTTTGAGGCTTGATCTTCAGACCTTCAGGCCTTGACTTCAGTTGGAGGAGAGTGGTGAGGATCATGACAGTAGTTGCTGACCAGAAGTCGGAGGTGCACTTCATGTAGAAGACTTTGTTTCATCCGGCCTCAAACACACAGGTGCAGAAATTAGCCATTATATATCCAGTAGTCCAAACTATGGCCCCTTGTCCAGTCCACCTGTATGAGTGTTCAGATATTTTTCTGTTTTTTGGGAGATCAGAAGTGCAACATGTTTGCCAAAAAATTTAATGACCAGAACTCAAAAGAAAACTATTCAGTCTGCACCCTGATGCCCATTAATGCTACATGCTTGTAAAAGTAGCCAGCCAAACGAACGTCCTGTATATCCTGTTATTAATGAAGACTGCCCAGCTTCACAAATTTGTTTTGATTTCTTTCTGCAGTTGAAATAAATGTATCTTAGGTAAATGGGGCCTCTGGATTGCTTTTGGTGTGTGTTCTCTGTGATCCCCCATCCTGCTACCAGGCAAAGCTCCAGCCTCATTGTCACCCTGCATTTGATAGGACAAAGTGACAAAGTGTCAGGATACATTTTGACATGTAACTTAACATGTTTAAATGTATGTTATGTTTCTTCATGAGTTGAAGTAGCCTTATCTGATATAATCTGTGTTGGTATCCTGACACTTTGTCACTGTTGTTACCGTAGTAACTTACAGCTATGTTTACATTGAGCATGTTAGCCTACAACTAGCTAGCTAGCCGAGAATATTGCAAGACTCACCTTCGTAGTTATGTATGAACGATGATGCATACATTTTAAAACCCTTCTCCAACTATCTAATCTGTTCTTTTAGCTGCAGGATTTCAGTTGCTGCCATATCTCTAGCAGCAGGTTCTGGGACAGAACAATAATTGTAGTCCACAACAACAGCAGCACACTCCATAAACTGTTCATCAGAGGGCTCGTCACAGGACTCCGGTCCGTCAATGCGGTCCCACACACTGGGTCTCAGTGGGGGGATTTTGAAGTTGCTCCATTTGAACAACATTGGGACAGCTACCCTCTTCAAACGTTGTCTCAGACATGTCCCTGGGAGAAAGTGATGGCTGTACACTTTGCTGTGTGAAGTCACAACAAACCGATGCCGCCGAATTAGCACTAGCCATCGTCTCCTCTGGGCTTCGTCTTGTGGAAAAGCATGAAAACTGAGGCCAGCGCTACAAGTTGACGACGCAGTGCACTCTGGGACACAACAGTGTTTTTGAAAAGCAAATTGCTTTGCAGGCCGTGGTAGTATGTGAGTCTGCCATTATTTACAGTAGACTTGAAACGTAGTGGAAGACATTTTACCGTATTATGGAAAGACGGACGTGACATAACACTTTGTCGTGCATAGAGCCTATTCCTGTGAAAGGAGTGATGGGGGATTCACAGGGAAAATCTCCATGAATCACCACGATAGTACTTGCGTCTGATGGACGAACATCTATAAGTCAAGTAAAGCGTGATGTATATCTGGGTAATTTAAATGCTGCATACATTTCGTGTATAATGCTGAACAGGCTGTTTCTGCTGTTGGGAAGGTCACACAGAGTTTGTGCACTCCTCTCAGTAACACATTCCTTTTTAGTACTATCGTGACTGTGTTAGTAACACTTTGTCTGAACCACCTGCAAGAGGAGAATGCTATTGCTATTGATGATCAACTTTTCTGTGTACTGTACTTCAGTGAGTAGGGAAAGGGTTTTTCAGGTCCATCACTCCTGAAAAAGAATGACCGGTAGTGTTGGAACCTTGGTCTGCATAATGCTAATCTGCTGTGAATGATCTTTATAACCGCTTGTGTGTGTCAGTGTGGCTTTGGGAATTGGGAGCTCTGGTGATTAACTATGCTAATGGACACACACAGTGACCGCCAACGCCAAACTATGGGGGCCCGTGTTTCTGCCATGGACTGACAGGTGTCTGGGACCATTGGGGGAGGGGGGTGGAACCTCACAGCTACCTAGATCGTTCATCTCCATGGCTACACTGCTAAGTCTGTCTGCATGCCAACACCCGCATCTCTGGTGTCTGCCAGTTCTCCATGTGGGCTGCAGTCTTCTTCTTCAACCAAGTATGTGGTCTCATTGTAAAGGCAACCTTTGTTATACCTTCAATGATCATCTTGGTTTTTAAGTGTGTGTGTGTGTGTTTGATTTTTCAGAGATCAAAAAAAAGCAGTCAGGGATCTTGAGAAGTGCTGGCCTTAAGGTGATGTTCAGGTAAGTAAAGAATAAACAGCAGCAACAGCAGTGTGACCAATGCTGGCTTTATGACATTCTCAGAATATCATGTTCTTGCTTTGGCGAAAGACCACAGCAGGGCTGCTAAAATCTGAATATTATCATTTTCTTCTTTTTGTGCTGTGACTTAGCAGAGATTCTCTCTCTGGCCTGCACCCCTTCAGATGTAACTGTTCTTCGCTGTTCTCTCCTGGGATGTTTCATGTTGCAGAGGATTGGCAGCTTCTGCTGGTAATGAAGTTTTTATTTTTGTTTTGTCTTGGGTGTGACGACACCAGTGTTAGTTATGGGTGCAAGTACCTTTTAGTAAACTTCAACTTACATACGTTATTAAAAATAAGGGCACTGGACTTTGACAATGGTCCATGGTTTTTTTTTTAGTACATAAACATGGACACACGGCTTTTTAGGTGCTGTTTAAAGCAAGTTTGACTGTATGGTAAAATGTTGCTTGGAGCTTAAGGGGAAGGATCAGATCATTTTGGGTGTGAAAACTTGAATTAAAGTTTTATTGAGGGAAAGTATTTTTAATTACACAAAACATAAATATATGTCAATGGAGACAACTCTAGTTTAAGAAACAGGGAAAGAAAGAAAGAAATCAAAACGACACGTCAAATCAAGTCATCTTTTGATATAGACAGCAGGTGTCAGCTAAAGTGCTGCACAATGAACTCAAGGTAACACAAACATTTAAACGATTAGAGGGTAAAAAGCAAAATATATGTGGAAAACATAAGAAAATAAATGACTAACAGATTAAAGACATAACCAACAACAGAATAAACCAAGACAGATGACTGAAAGCAGTCTTTAGAGTGACTGAACCACTTAGTAAAATAGAGCTTTATAAATTGGACTTAACAATTATCTCCTGTGAGTCTTAGGCTGACATAAGGCCCTCAGTCTGGGTTTATTGTGAGCTAAGCAAGGATAACACCAATAGAAGAAACTTCAGGAACAAACGTGGGACAGGTGGACTGAATTGATTCAGACAAATCTATCGTAATGTTAAGCAGGGTACTTAATCTCAACAGAAAATAAATTTTCCAGAAGAGGAGTTGACTTGCTAATTGTACAAACCAATGGTGATGAAGGATTGGTAGTACATAGTATGTATTATTACAGTATTTCAAATGTTTTTGTATATTTTTATTGCTGTTTTCAAACATCAAAATTATTTATGAAAACTTGGATTTTGGTTCTAGAGAAAGGTAACCATGGAAGTATGCAGGGAGACTCAACCATGATACTGCCCTCAGCACTCCATTCTCAATGGCACCACAAATAAATTGGTGTTACTGCTTCCTTACTGTGGTGACATTGAAAGCATCTGAGCTGGTGAGCCAGGATAGTTATGGATGCACATTTTGATATGGATGCATATTTTGATAACTCCGCATTAGGGAAAAAACATAAAGGAGAGCTGAAAGCCTCTGTGTTGGGGCGGAAATACAAGGCAGCTGTCTTTCCCTGGGTTTGATTGGCAGATGTAAGATAGGTGGAATAGAGCCCTTATGTTTGTGTCCCAGGGGACTGCTGTAAAGTGCAGCCACCTGATTGGTTATTGGTATGTTGCCTTTTTTGCTTTAAGGCTGTTTTGTGCCTGATATGAAAGGAGGTGGTACCATCAGGACATTAATAGAGCCAAACCTCTACAGTACATGCCTTTAATTGTGGTTAATAAAACTGCTAGTGGTTCATTTTGCATTTTTGAAGATTCATGTTTATGTTATAAAAGCATCATTAGGCCATCCATATCTGATAACAAATGAAATTTTAGTGAGGGTAACAATGGACCTGCTTGCACATCAGCTTAACAAAAGTGTCCTGTTCATGTTAATGTGTGGAAAAACAGCAGTGTTATAATGGTTTACCAGGGAAACAAGCGAAAATTTCTGTGGATTTATGAAGACCTTTGTCAGTGTCACAGCTTTCAAGACGAAGGACTCGAGGGCAGGCATTTTGACAAACAAAATGGTTTTAATGCACTAAATTTAAATGACTGGAAACAAATTGAACTGAGAATTAATAAAACGAGATGATCAGAATGTGGAAAGTCATCGGCTGACAGGAGAAACAACATTAATGACTGTACTGTGACAGGGAACACTTTTATAGACTGACAAGGGAGCTAATGAGAGTCAGCTAGGAGTGATTAACAGGAGGGTTAGGAAGGAAAGGTAAAACAAATGAGTAAATGGTGGGGCTTGTTAGTGTCAGGGGAGGAGACGGGAGGGTCAGGTAGACATGGCAGGCAGGACATGACACTAGAAAAGGGTCCCACTTAATTTCTTAAATTTGACTGTTACTTGGCTTAATAAGGAGTATTTGGAATATTCAAACTTAACGGGGAACATTAGCAACGGCGTATAAGAACTATTTGGTGACCTTATAGCAGTTCTACATTGTACACTGATACACAATAATATTATCGCGCCTATAGTACCGCTAATGTTACCTGCAGACGATTATACATAATCGAAACTTTTGCGTACGAGTTCTCTGGTTACAGTTTCAATTATGCTGTTACTGAACATTGAAGAGAAAGATCCCAATTCCCATTAATATAAATTTCCGCACTCCTGTCCGCACAGCTGTCAAGGAAGATAGTATGAAAATATTCATAATTACATGATGTTCATAACAATACATGCGGAATAAATTGATATTTGTCAGGCAATCGATTTAGTAAATTAATCTGTCCGTGAGACGGGCCCCGTAGATACGAGAATATCTTCAGCGTCAGGAAAATATTATCATGCTAATTCCGTTATCTTTCCACACATTATTCATCAGAGAACTTGTATAGCTTTCTTGCTCAACACACACACAATTGCCCTTAGTCCCAATATGGTAGCCTAAAACAATTTCGTTCTGGTCCAGAAGTTCCAGGCTCAAGCAAAGCTTTCTGATTTTTTCTTGGGGATCAAAGCATTACTAAACGTCAGGAGTATGGTCATTATTGGACTTTGTCCTGATGTTCAGTACACGGTATTGAACGATGCTTCCAAGTGAACGCATGTGAGCTGTCCAGGTGCTGAATGGCTGCACGGCAGCGCGACTGGAAATATGGCTTCGCGTTCCGTGTTTCACGTCATGCTGTGTGAGGTTGGGCAACAAAACATATGATACCGGTTTAAAAATGTCGTTGAAAGATAATTCCAACGGGTGCTGATTACTCAGCATAGTGCCAAAGACGAAATATTTAATTTCCGAGGTATTATTATTATAAAAATGTGTGTTGAAAATCATATGAAAAATATCATCTGTCAAAAACACAAACATTTATTCATGCCAAATCAAGTCAATGTTTTTTCAGGTTTTGAAAATAGCTATGCTAAAATTACTCCTTAAAATAAATTTTAATCTAATTCATGCGTGTTGCGTCGAAGTTGTTAATCTTTTTTTTTTTACCCCGCACAAAAAAATAACATTCGCGAAGGGAAATGAGTTCTGGCAATTGATTAATAGCTACAGATAATCAACACGGACAGCTGCAATAACGGGCAGAAGCGAGCAGCATGTAGAAGAATGCAGAAAGGGGTGGGCTTCGCAGTTTTTGCTCTCTGGGCTCTGCGCTGCACGAAAACGGCTTTATTTGTGGAAAAGACGCGAAGTGTCAGGCCACTCGTCCTTTTTTGAATAACACACCTACCGTGGATCGCTTCCCTACAACTATTTTAGGTTACAGAAGCACTTTAATGTGAGGCACGTTTGTAACTCGCTAGGCGCATCTTCTCCCCTCTTCCTCCCTGGTTCTCTCCGATACTCGGTGGCTTGCAGTTAGATTATCTACTCAGGAACTCGACCAGCACAGGACTGTGCGAATTGCAGAGCGGCCCCAAGTCCCGGAGCGCATGTACGGCGTCGTTATGGACAAATCGGAGGACATGGCTTCAGTGTGTGAGTTCGATCCAGTGACGGGCAGCATCCCTGCCACCAAAGTGGAGATCACCGTTTCCTGCAGGTGAGCCTGTTACGCTGATCCAGATGCTATTGGTCTAAGTCGGATCTATGCTCCAGACTTGAAAAGCATTAAAACAGCTGTGTGGATCTGGGATCCCAATAATGCTGCGTTTAACTTGCTTTATATAATGATTAAAACTGCGAATCGGGATCTGTTTCAGCTGCAAAAACATGTTTAAGTTCTATGTAAAAGCTTAATTCAAATTGTGATTAGGCAACTGCTGGTCATCAATAGATAGTGATCTATAGATAGTGTACTGTAATCTTAACAGAATAAGCATAAGGATACTTCTCTGTAAAGGCACAGTGGTGCTTGAAGCTTGACAGTAAGATGAAACCTTTGGGGAACGGCTGTCTTAAAAGTCTGATTTCTAGGCTTTCTAGCGTACAGTTTGTTAAAGTTCGGCAGGAATGTTTTATTTTTATATGGCATCGGGATACTTTACTGAAGTCATTTATTTTCAATTTTCCCAAAAGATCTCAGTTGCTTATGATTTATAAAAATTGTTATACTGCAATTGCAAACACCCACTAACTGCAGCACAGCTTTTCTGCAGGTGCGCGTACTGGGAATGAGGTCTGTTCCCAGTGATTTTGCGACTTAAATAGCGCTGAGCTCTTTTAACTGGTGTTGCTAGGAAGGGTTAGAATGAGATCGTTCTGGCTTGATTTAGGACAGATTCATTAATTTGTTTTAAGTTTAAAGTGAACTAGTATGTAAGCATTAATAACGATTATTACGGCGTAGAGGTAAATCTGTGCTGCTGCGTTAGATAGTAAAAACTTCGCAAGCTGCTTTTAAATCATTGCGTGCTGTATTCACTACAGGTTAGTATTTTTATGCCTATAAGCACTATCAGTTTATTTTCAGGGGTCGGCTATTGGCATATTTTGTTGCTGTTGCTAAGTCCCGGTCGTAGCTGGGACGTATACGGTGGCGGTAAGCAGTAGTACAGGCTATCAGAGCCGTCAGGCCTGTATCAGTTTGTTATGACTGAGGGCGGATTGTCCCCGCCCCTCCCCCGTGGCCGTTCTCACACCTCCTACATACCCGCCTGACAATTTCCCTAACGTAGTCAACAGTGTGATATAATCACTAATAGCTTTCTTGTATTATTGTCATTATTACTTTGTTTATTTATATAGTCTATTTATATAAATGTCATATATATATTTTTTTTTACCAAATATTGGGCAGTAGGGACACAAATTGGAACACATTATACAGTGGGTGAAAGTATGAGTGAAAGTGTTCAGCAAAGCATCAGAGTTAGCTGATATCTAGTAAATGGATGACAGTGTAAGCTTCCCGCTACTGTTGTATTTGTCATAACCAGGACTTTGTGACAGTTCCTGCAGCATCAGTCCTGCAGTGTCAGTTCTGCTTACACTTCCGCTTCACCTGCCATTCCTAAAAGGGCTGAATACGGCAGGCCTGTTTACCGTGACTCAGTGTGGGCCGGTGTGTAGATTCCGTGAAAGTGGGGACTGCAGCTTCTGGGTACCTGGCTGTGCCGCGAGGTGAGCTGTGAATGAAACACGCGGGCACTTCTTCACATTTCTGCGGTGGGTGCCTTGTCACAGCCAAGTACGCTGATTAAAAACATCAGGGGATGCCTATGAAATGTTAAAGAGCCCAGGATTTCTGCGTTATGCAGCAGAAAGCCAAGGACGACCTGCAGCGCTGTGTGGGTGGCTCCCATTCCGCCGTGAGCCGCCCCCCCCCCCCCTGCTTTTGGCCGTTTCCTGTGCTTTCTATGCACCGGTGTAGACATCTTCTATAAGTATGTGTTTATCTTTTAGTTTCCTGGGCATGTTGAAGTTTTACTTTTGCAACTTTGTCTTACATGTTGGTAATTCTGCTGTACCCCCAATGCGTGTAATCATTGCCCTGGCGTGCTGCTATTTCCTTTTGGCGCGTTGCAGTTTCCGCCTAGTGTGCTGGTGTCTTCCCAATCTGCTCCTTCCTTTCATTTCCTTTGGGTGCTGGCGTTGCCCGTTGTGTTGGTGTTTTCCCTCACACACATATGTATTTTTTCTTGAATGTCATCCATCCTCTTTCTCCATGGAGTTCACAAGAAGACCGGTCCCCATACCCATGCTGATAGATTGTCCAGTATGTCGTTCACATGAATGACAGATGAAGGTCTGCTGATGATGCAAGTCAGGTAGATGACAGATGACCCCCTTGTATGAGGGAGATCCATTATCAGCCACTTCTCTATGTTCTGCATTGTTACACCGTTTCGGTGATACACACATTGTTAAATGCATTCTTTCTTGTTGCCATGCCAAAAAAGGGGACAGTAGAACATTACCAAACATGCCCATGGACTCAATACTGAAGCTAAAAACATAGTGGCAAGTCAGTACAGCTTCCAGGTCTGTTCCACCGCCAAGCTGAATGGGCCTGTGTGTCCCTACACATCCCCCATTGCTTAGTGTAGCTGGTGGAGCAGCCATTGGATACACTGTCATCAGGATGCAAAGCCTCCCTGGCCTTCCTACCTACCCAGGGCCTCACACAGTGCTAAGGATGCCGGTTATTAAACACCTGAGTGGCACGGCTGAGTCTGCATTGCAGCAGAAGTGTTGGGGGGGGGGGGGGGGGCGACCCCTGCAGGG
>JAABNX020000128.1:54845-68307 GCA_015163995.2 Mormyrus lacerda | reverse complement strand
ATAACAGATGTGACAATTAGTTTCCTTGGCAACCCAGTGAGAACATTTCCTCAGATTTTGTGTGTGTGTGTGTGTGTTTATGTCTGAACAGGTCTATCTTTATGTATGTATGAGTGTGTATATCTGCATCCATGTCTGTATGAAAGAATTGGCGTGTGGGATTGTCTGTACTGTATGTCTGGGTATAGTTATGAGTTTTTCTGTGAGTGTGTGTCTGTCTGTGTGTGACCACTTTTGCTGCTAGATTTTATCATCTTCATTTATCCATCTTCCAGACCTGCTTATTCAATACTGGGATTCTGGTCTTTTTTATGAGTTTAAATTTAATGAGTTTACATTTTCAGTAGATGTCCTCCAAAAAGGTAACACTTCTTGAGAAACCTACCTTGTCATAAAAAGTTTTTAAAACACGTACATTTGCTTCTAAAAGAAGAACAATACAAAAATGCAAAATAATTCTTTTTTGTTATTGACTTTTCTCTTTTGGCGATCGGGGATACAGATCTTAATTACAGTTTAATGGGAGTCAGCCAAACGTCCCCACAAAGAAATATCAACATGGTCTGCTGCCTTAGTGTGCATAAACAGCAGACAGACCCTTGTGCCATGGGCATGGGAGAAGCAAATGCATTTTATTCATGGCAGTGCTGTGATGGGCTTAACAAGAAAAAAGATTAGCTGTTTTTCAACAAGTCAGAAGGGATTAAAACAAAAATTTGTGGGTGTTTTACTTGTTTTGCAAGTAGGCAAAAACATGAGATCTGGTTTTTACAACTTTCGTTAATCTGATGGTTGAAGAACTGAGAATAGAGATGTATATCCACTTATCAGGCATTTACATGGATGGTTTGGCCATTGCAAAGTGACATTTGGTGTTCTGTATTTTCCAGTTTTTCCATACCAGCTTATATTATTGTGGTTATGAAAGTAAATGGACTGGTTGTGTTTCGACGCCGGTTGAGATATTTAGTTTTTCTCTGTTGTTTTGGAGCATTTGTCAAATGACAATTAACATTTGCGAAACAACAATTGCTTTCATCATTTCTCACTGCTTCACACAAATCTCTAAATGTTTTAGTGCATATATGCAAATGGTTTTATGCAGTTGTCATCATTTGCCCCAATTTTCAGCTCTAGTCTTGTTGGTCAAAACAGCTTTTCCCACTGTAATAATTTTACCCCCAAAGCTTTATGTGTGTGAACGTGTCAGTATCTCATGCAAAACAGTTAACCGAAGTTCAAAATGATTTAAGAATATATTCCACAAATTACAATGATACAGATTTGTTGTGTTTTTGGTTCCCACAGTACATGATTTTGTTGTTCTTGTATTGCCATTTTGATGTTTTTGTGTTATACAGTTCTGTGTGACTTTTTTGTTTGTTATTGTGCTGTGTCTTCTGATCTGAAAGATATGAAAAATACATGTGAGTGTTTCTTTCAACAGTACGCTGGACATACTGTAATTTAGGAGCTCAGGAGCATACTTACACTGGTAAACTGACAATATATCTAAGCATTTTGGTTCTCATGGTTAAAATGATGTTGAATGTTCTTTTCATTTTGATAGTGCTGACATTCATTGATGAATCTTTTTTTGTTTCTGTGGCATAGGGTAATTGATTTGGTAAGTTACATGCTTTTGCAGCTTAACCATAGTGTTCTGCTATATGCATGAACTGTTTTGAGAAATGCTCTTATAGTCTTGAGAATGTTAAGCATCTTCCACAAAATGTGCCATAGCGATTGAGAAACTGTATTAGCTGTTGTATGGTGTGAATACAGGAATATAGAGGAATATAGAAGTTTGGGTCTCTGGATTCCTTAAGATACATGTTTACCAAATTCAAACATAATGTACGTGGGAAATTGTGTTTCTCGGATGGGGAATACATGTGGTTTTGGGACTGGTGCAGTGCCACTGCTGTAAACTCTTATTTCAGAAGTATTTGATTAATCTTTTTTAACATTTACAGACATTTTATGGGTGAAGAGATGGAGCTGATCAAAATTCGAGACAAATTGCAGCAAAATGGAAATAAATTTGCTGAATCTTTTACAAACTTTACAGGAATTTGTATAGGACATGGTCCACGGAGTAAAGCTTCAGCTCAGACTCTAACCTGAAAGACTTTTTGTCAAGTGCAGGTTCTTTAACATTAGACTACCTAGCAAAACATTGACATCATGCTAGCATCCAATTAGATTCACCAGGAAGTTACTAATGTCCAAGGGGCTGAATGAGGCAGGAATTCTCAATACCCTCGAAATTTAGGCTAGGGTGTGAAACACTTGGGCAGTTTTCACTGGGGTTTTCAGTTTGCATTCACAGCCATGTGTTCACATGAGGTGTCTGATGTCAGTCGTCAGTGAGTCGATGCAATTTGAAGCTAATCCCTTGTAATAGAACTAATCCCTTGTATGCTTTCCCTGGGCAGGGATTATCACTGGGGTTTGTGGGCAGTGGCCAGGACAGGTACTTTTTCTGTAATTACAAGCAGGAATATTACATATTCCAGTGCAATGGTTACATACACTATTAAGGAGATCAGTCTTGATAAACAAAGAAAATGACAAGGTAAATCCTGTGGAACAATATTGCATTTGAGATGTAGGAATGTCGATAAACCATGGATGGAACTTTGAGGAACCACACAATTAGACGCGTTGTTTGATTGACGGAGGACTCAGGAACTCCAGACAGCCCACCATTCTCATTGATCGACCCTCTAGATCAGATGCGTACCTGATGCTGTAGGAACTGGCATATCCCCTCTCAGCACCACTCCTAACCCACCCCAGCCATCTGTGCTCTGCACCAACCCACCACCAGCCTGAAAGCCAGGTTGCCCCTCATCACTGGCATTGGCAGAATCTCTCTCAGACCCTTGTGTGCCCACAGAGCATGTTTGTATCTCATTCCTGCAGTATTAGTTACTCTTTTTCTCGATTGCTTTGAAGCATTTCTCATATGAAAATTAAGTGTAATCCCCACACCATAATGTCACTTCTGCACAGCAGAACATCGTTTCTCGCTGCTTCACACAAATCTCCAAATGTTTTAGTACATATATGGAAATGGTTTTGATCAGATGTCATCATTTGGTGCAATTTATAGTTGCTTTAGCCTTGTTGGTCAAAATAGATTATGTAGTTTCCCATTGTAATAAATTTACAACCCAAAACTGTATATGTAAGTGATCATCATGTTAGTGATCAGACGCAATAAATTGCAGCGATACAGCAGTATTGTGTTTTTGGTTGCCACAGTACATGGTTTTGTTGCCATTTTGTTTTTGTTGTTCTTGTGTTGCCATTTTGCTGTGTGACTTTTGCATTGTGTCATGAGATCTGCATAAGTTACAAGTGCTTCCCTTGTCAGTGACCTGTACATACTGTAATGTAGAGCCTTGAAATGTTGAAACTGCTGTCTTTGACATGAACATCTAAGCATTTATGGTGAAACCAATGCTGATTGTACTTCTCATTTTGGTGGAACTCACTGTTATATTGGTGGAATTATTTACTTTAGAGACAGTTGTTTTGGGTGAGTTACAGGTTTTTGCAGCTAAACCACAGCGTTGTACTATATGTGATATATGATTTAATTAGTGGCACTTTTGAAAATCCACAAATAAGGAAAACTATGAAAAAAAAAAATATTTTAATAAAAGCAAGCATTACATTATTTGATATAAAAGATGAGAAGTTATGACTCCTCGCCACAACTCATCCAGGAATGACTGTCTTGACTTGACAACTCAAAGACACTGTTTGGCCTCATGGGCATGAATCGCAGATCCGTGGGCCTGTGACTGACTCCACTCGAAATGGGACTTCTGCTTGTTTGCTGACACTCCCAAGGAGCAGTGAAAGAAACTGCAGAGAGTGAGAGAACAGAGAAGAGAGGGTGGGCTCATGTACAAAGTGTTCTTTAAATAACCATCACAGTCAGATGAATCCTGGCCTCCCTCATGAAGGATAACTAAATTCAGAAGAAACTCTGTTCTCATACAGAACAGAATCCCCAGCCATTTACTGGGTCCAGAACATTGGCCATTATGTCAATTTGTATAATTTATTCACTTTCTGGGGATACATGTTCCTTAGATTTCTTGCATTTTTACTCATCTTCTGCCCAGGTCCTCTAGCTTTACTTCACATACTTATTGTTGAAGTAGTGGGACGAAGGCCAGCAAAAACAGTAAAATGCAAACAGAATGGTGAGAGAGTTTCCTCGAGTCTAGATGCGAAATATGTCGAAAGACATTCAGTAACGAGTGTAATGAGGATTAAGGCCCTTGATTTTCACATGTAATCTGAGAGATGCCAGCATGATGCGAGAAGTCAAAGGGCATTAGTGCTATGGGATCATCAGTGCCAGTGGGATCTGTTATGGGATCATCAGTGCCAGTGAGATCTGTTGTGGGATCATCAGTGCCAGTGAGATCTGTTGTGGGATCATCAGCTGCTGTCGGTTCATCTGCTGCTCCTCCAATGGTGCGCAAGGATGCAGTGGCTGTTCAGTGAAGCTTATGAGTTTAGCGGCTGGCATTTTATCACCAGACACCAACTCTGAGGACTGATGTTCATATTCAAAAAAGGGGATAGAAGTAATTCAGCAAACTATAGGTCAATCAGTTTAACTTGAATAACTGGAAAATTAATGGAAGCTATAATCCAAGTGAAAATGGTAGATTACCTGGATTCAAATAACATTCTGAATTACTACAATAATTTACTTGAGTTCTTTGAGGAAGCTACAAAAGAAATTGATCACAAAAAGGTCTACGATGTGATCTACTTAGATTTCCAGAAGGCCTTTGATGTTGTCCCCTACAAACAGTTCTTGCTTAAGCTCAGAGTTACAGGGATTTTAGGAACTGTAGCAGCTTGGATCAATAACTGGTTAACAGACAGGAAGCAGCGAGTAGTTTAGAGGCACAATGTCACAGTGGGGCAGCGTTCATAGTAGTATAGGGTTAAATTTTAGGACCACTATTGTTCCTAATTTATATTAATGCTATTGACAGCAATACATATAGTAAACTGAGTAAATTTGCAGACGACACCAAGGTGGGTGGTGTAGCAGATACTTGATTTAAATAGTGACTGGGCTGATACCTGGCAGATGAAATTTAACGTAGATAAATATAAGGGAATCCATGCAGGGAGCAGAAATATAAAGTACAGATATTTTATGGCTTCCACTGAAATAAAGGTATTATCTCTAAATTATGAGAAAGACCTTGGTTTGTATGTTGATGCTTCCATGTCCCACTCTCGTCAGTGTGGGGAAGCAATAAAAAAGGCCAATAGAATGTTGGGTGTGTGGAGTTTAAGTCAAGGGAGGTGATGCTATGATTATATAATTCCTTGGTAAGACCCCAGCTAGAATATTGTGTGCATGTTTGGTCACCATACCTTAAAAAGGACATTGCTGCCTTGGAAAAGGTACAATGTAGGGCTACGAGAATGATTCCTGGTCTTAGTGGAATGTCTTATGAGGAGAGGTTAGCTGAGCTGAATCTGTTTAGCCTCATGAAAAAGGAGACTAAGGGAGGACATGATCCAGGTATATAAGATTCTAACAGATCTGGATGCTGTTCAGCCAAATGGCTATTTCAATATTAGTTTAAATACTTGAACTCGTGGCCATAAGTGGAAATTAGTGGGAGAACATTTCAAAACGAATTTGAGGAATCACTTCTCTACACAGCGTGTAGTTAGATTAAGGAATTCTGTTATTGTAGTGCAAGCTAAAAGCCAGGGTTCCTTTAAATCAGAGCTAGATGATTTAAGTCTGGGTTTCCCTCCTGAGACTGCTGCCCCCGCGACCCGACTTCGGATAAGCGGGAGATAATGGATGGATGGATGGATAGATGAGATTTTAACAACTCTATTAGTTAAGTTCTCCCCAAACGAGCTTGATGGGCCGAATGGCCTCCTCTCGTTTGTAAATTTCTTATGTTCTTCTTAAGTGCTGTGGAGCCGTAATAATAATAATGACAATACAAGTTCTTGATTGCTTTGGCACATTTCATGAAATGCTTAACATTCTCAAGACTATAAGAGCATTTCTCAAAACAGTTCATGCGTATAGCGCAGCACTATGGTTTAGCTGAATTTGAGAATTTGAGAAATACTCCAAAGCAATCGGGACAAGCATAGACTTTTTGAAGGGTTGGTGCTTTAACAGGATGATGTGGCCGACCAGTATTCTATATATACTATATATAACATTTATATTTATATTCAAGTTTTTAAATAATTTTTTCCCGTCAAAGTTTCATCCTAATAGCCTTAAATTTACAAACATCTCACCACAATCAGAAAGGGTGTGTTGAAAATTATTATTATTATCCTTATTAAAATTGGGAACAGACCAAATTTGGTGAGTTCAGGTACTGTGGAAATAATTTAACTCATTTTTGAAAACCACTACGAACTGAGAAAAAGGGGAAAAGTTTCCTAAAGCCGACTCCTACTCAAAATTCAAACCCTACTAGGTGGCAGTGTGACAGAGTACAAAATAAATAGTTGGATTAAGTCTAAAAAGAAGCATTTTGTGTTTTTCTCCAAGTTTCTGTGTTTCTGGGTGTCAGCATTCCAAAAAAATAATGACATACCAGTGCAAGCCGACACCTTTAAAAGGCTGTAATGTGCCAATGTGCATGAAATTTAATCTAAAAATACGGATTTACTGATGCCCGCAGCATCTGAGCTCCTGTTGATTTTTTTATTGCTTTAGATTGTTGCTGCAGCTTTGCTCCTGTCCGGCTGCCTGACCAGGCCCAGCAAGGCAGATGTTTGCTCAGAATTGCTGAAGCCACCTCTCACACAATCATATTCACAGCAGAAAGCACAAGGATTTAAGTGGACATTTACACTTGCAGTGACATTGCATCATGACCTTTACCCATTTAAATTCTAGAGACAAGTATCTCCCGGTCACAGTTACTATGGAGTTACTACTGAGTACTTAGCAACAAAGTATGTGCCATCCATCATGTGCAACCGCTCTGTCCTAGTTTTGCAATTTGATCTCCAGAGGCTTCTGAGTTTCTCAGTGTTACAGTATGGCGTTTGGCGGTTTATCTAGTGTCAGCCTCTTTGGTTTCAGTGCATCACCCTCCACAAGATTCAGGCAGTTCTCCACCATATTCTACATGTGTGTAACCCTCACAGGCTGTCAGTGAAATGGGGAACAAGAGAGCAGCAACACTAGTTTTCAGAAGTGCAACATGAATATTTTTGAGAAAACCGCCTTTGCTTGACTGGAGAATCACATGACCCTGGGAAGTCAGAAATGGAGCTGAACTTTATTTTAGTCCCTGTTCCCTGTCTTTAGGACAAATGCAAGAAAGGCAAAAAGTGGAGAGAGTATCATGACAAAAAAGGAAAAAAATGGATTGATCCTAAACAACAGCAAAATGTTATTTTGGATGGAAATCAATGAGAAACAAAAAAAGAGATACCCAAGCATATAAATACAGATTAACACCAGCAGGGACGTATCCTGACGCACCCTCCAGAGACAGAGGAAGCCCTTTCTTCTTCAATCTTTTGCTAAATTTTTACATTAAGCCATTTGCGCACATTTTGACCGCTAGGAGTTTATGAAACCAACTCAGGCTAAAGGCCTGATACAGCACCTGCAATTATGCTAAGACTTGAACCTGCAACATATAGCCCAGTTGATGCAGTCCTGTAAATCGTGTGCTGTTGTTTTTGGAAGAATGGCAGCTCTCGCCACGTCCTGCTGAGAAGTACGTCACTTGCATCACATTCACTTTCATCGCAAAACTTGAGGGAGTTTTTTTTTTTTTGCCCTAAATACATCTTTCCTTATGCATATTTTAAAATTGAACCGCCCATGCAATCTACTGTCAGAGAGCTGAGAGCTGTGAGCTACAAAGAACAGAAATGGGCCTTGCGCTCTCCAGCCTTCCCCTGTGATCAGTATGCAGAATGATTCCTCGCTCATTACAGTTTTCAATTGTTTGTTTTCTTTGAGGCTCTCTGAAGGGTCGCTAAATTGCTTGTGCCCCACTTGCTGCCCGCAGGGACATGGGGCGGCTCCCAAATGTTGGAGGAAACTGCTGGCGCTTTCTCTGGCACATCCTCCTGTTTGGCTGCCCAGCCACATCTTCAGAGGCATTGGGAAGCAGTGCCACGTGCTGCAGGGGATGCCCTTTGCTACTCGGCACTGAGACAGTCCCTGCCTGTTCAGCTGCTGACCCGTGGTGGCTCTGATGAACTGGCTGCTTCTTCTACACAGGGATGAGATAAGAGTAAATTGAGCAGCAGCTGGTTTGGGTGCCAGGTAGACCATGACCCTTTTGGGGAAATTCTTTTTTACGCCTCTCTCTACTTGCTCTTTGTAGAGCAAGCTGTCTGTGAAGGGCTGCCACCTGTTGGGGCGCCCAGGGAACTGGGGGTTAAGGGTCTTGCTCAAGGACCCGCAGACATGCTGAGGCTGGGTTTGAATCTGCGATCTTGTGATTACAGGCACATAGGCTTAGCTCACTGAGCCACATGCTGCCCCCCAATAAATAATATTAAATGAATAAATAAATTAATAAATGTGGTGGGCAGACTGAGGCTTATTATGGCTGCTTCTCAGTTTCTGACAAAGTAACTGTGGATTTATGCATTTAACATTGTTTCAGATCTTGCTAAATATCCCGGAGCATGTTATTGCTTTGGACTGGAGTATCAAAATTAAACAGACATAAATGCCAAATCTGGAAAGATGGATGGTATCAGAATTTTAGAAGAATGCTAGTATATCGATGTTTTTGCTGTTTACCACGATCCAGCATAGAAAGTAGGAAAACAGGCCTTAAAAACTTCCGCTGCAGTTTCGCTCCTGTGCTCACCTCTGATTAATCACTTAACCTGAGAGGTTTAGTTACCTGAGTGAATGGGCGAAATTTTACACAGTTTAAGGACATGTCCATTTCATTGCTAATGATGCTGGTCAATGAAATAACAATGGCCAATTGAAGGTTCAAACTCTAATAATGTTCCCCTGACGTTGTTCACTGTGGTTTATTGTGGTTAAAGTGATATCATAGCTGAGCAGAGTTTTACAGGCACATAAAGAGGAGTGCAGTGTTCTACAGTGCTGGACACAGAGCTGTCAGTGAAATATACAGTACCCAATAGCAGCCAGTGCAGAGCAAACAGAGAGGAGCATGCTGGCTCAGTGTGCCTGTCATCCAAGGCGCAGTGAGCAGTACACAGCACCCAAGCCATAACACATGAAAACACTGACAAAGGGAGCAAACTTGATCCTGAAAAGAGTAGCTGAGGGAGATGGTTCTTCAGAAAAATGTGGGATATGTAAATAATTCTTCTCAGTCTCAGCATTTTTCAAGTTAAGGGCAGCAGTATTTACAGTTTTTCTCGATTGCCTTGGAGCATTTCTCAAATGACAATTAAGATTTGGAAAACAACAAGTATAACTGTTGTAAAGTGTAAGTGAGTTGCTTTGCTGGGGATGGTGCAAAATGGCTTGTTAAACACTCCACGATTTTGATTTTTTTTAATTTTTGCACCCTGTTCTAAAGGACATGATGCGTGGCTGCAGTGATCCTTGTGAAGGTTAATAAAGAGCAAACCAAGAATTTCATCACGTTACTGAATTATTCATCAGCTGTTTCTATTGTGCCAGAAGTTGTGGAAACCGTTGCTGCCTCCCCACCCTGGCTCCTCCTGGCTCCCCTCCGTGGCTCCCCCTGCCTCCCCTCTGTGACTCCACATGCCTCCACTCCATGGTTCTCCCTGCCTCCCTCTTTAGTTCCCCCTGGCTTCCTTCCATGGCTCCGCCTTCCTCCTCTCCGTTGCGCCCCCTGGCTCTCCTCTGTAGCTCTGCCTGCCTCTCCTCCGTGGCTCCTCCTGCCAATCCTCCGTGACTCCCCCTGCCTCCCTGGTGTCTCAAAGGGTGGACTGGGCTACTGGCCTTCCAGAATGCCTTGAATGAGAAAAATTTTACTCAGGTTGGCTGCAGGTTGCAAGAGGTCCAGTCCTGCTGTGTTGATCTTCTCAAGTCAAGGCAACAGTGGCCTTTCCATTGGTCCGTACATATGATATTGTGCCATCTTCTTGTGCCTACAACATCACACACGGGTTGGGGAAGGTAATTAAGGACCTAGCTTCAGGCTTAGAGGGAACTGAGCACTCACTTGGTGTCTCAACTAGTGTAGGAAAACATAACAACTATGTTACAAGTGGAGCTGGCCTGGTTTGTTATGCTAAAGATTAAAATCAACTTTAGCCCAGTTGCCCTGGCACCCTTGGACCTTAAGAACTGGTACCAGTTATGGTGGCAGGGGCTCTTTGGGTTGGGGGACCTTGCACAGACTCAGGCACCTTCAGTATTTGACAAAATCCTTAGAGCATGGAGCCCAGGCACCATGCACTTACACCACCACCCCAAACCACTGTGACCTTGGTGCAAGTCAAAATCAGTAAAACACCATGTTTTAAAGCATGTGGGTGGGTGGATGGATGGATGTTCTTTATTGTTCCTGGCTGATTCTTTGCGGTAGTTTGGGAGCCAGTATCGTGCTGAAATACTGCATCTTCAGGTCTTGGGAGTTTTCTAGTTCTTCCAAAATTCTCCTGTTCTTCATTATTTTTAAATTGTCAAATATAAATGTGCAAAACGCTCAAATTAGCTGTCAAATTAGTTTGATCAAAATTAATACTCCATTAGCATACGACAAATCCATCATCTTAAAAACTGGATAAAAATGTATCCAGTGTAGTGCTACAGTGAGCCTGGAGGCTATGCAGTGAAACACAGGGCACAGGTCTGGGGAAGACCCAGAATGGGATGCTTGTCTAAATAAGTAATGAATCTGTAACAAATGTAATGTGCCAAATAGAAAAGAAATGTAGCTGTAAATGCCACTTTTTGATAATACTGAGCAAATTTATACAGTGATGACCTACTTATACCAAGCTTATGCTGACGAGCTTGAGGAACATTTTTCTCTCTGCTAGTCTCGTGTTTCAGGCGTCCCTACGGAAACAGCTGAGCTCCGGTATTGCAATTTGCCATTCTGATTGAGGCCCAGGAGAGTGTTGTGCTTTACTCCTTGAATTTTGCTTATGTGAAATATAGCTGAAAAACAACAGAGGGTCAAGCAGTCTTTCCCATCTCCTGTCATCTCTGTTAGGGCCACCTACAGTAGTCAAGCACCTAAACTCATGATTCGAATTTGCAGTTAATTGCCGTGACCAGCATTGTGCTGATCTATACTGGCACCTTGTACCTTACGTAAGTGGCTTGTTGGTACCCTGTAGGCCATGCTTAATTTGTAAACTCCAATGTGCCAGAGGTCATAAACACCACGACATCATACACACAGTGTTAGTTACTTAAACATGTGATAATATACTGCCTTGCGCTCTCCAGCTTGTGATCAGTATGCAGAATTATTCCTCGCTCATTACAGCTTCTAATTGTTTGTGACCGTGCACTTTCTGTCGCTCTGGGACTGGGAGCATGTCTTGTGACGGACAAAAGTCCATCCTTGGGACCAGTTGGACCAACAAGTTCAATTAAAGTGAACATCTAGCGAATGAGACAGAATGGTTTTCATGCTTGAAACAGTGCTGGGAGGGTTTAGACACAAGGTTTTTCCAAAAATTGCTGGAAATGATGCCGTGAATCTGTTCTGCTGTGATGAAGGCAAGGGCTGGTTATTTTGATGAAACTTCATAGTTTGGCACTCGCAGCCATTAAACTGCACTTACAACGCACAGTAAATTGTCGCATCACACTTCAAAACCTGTCAGTTACATTTGTATTAAGCATTTCTAATATTGTCTTGTAATATGTTTGAAAAGCACTGTATTGGTTATTTTTTAAGAAACCAGAGGGTGGGCCCAAACCTCTGGCCTGTAGCGTATGTATGTATGTATGTGCATGTGTGTATTTCAGTATTGAACTGCACATGGTACTACAGTTGAACAGTGTCCTGATTTATACATATATGTGGACGATTACGCCTCCGATGTGTTGCTGGAGTTAGACACTGACTCTTCACACTTTAGCAATTTGTCTCTCCCTGTCTGTGCTTGTCTGAGTCCAAATACTGTGATATAATTTCTGTAAAAGGGTTGCCAGGGGTTGCGTTTGTTTTGTTTGTTTATTTTCCACAAAAATGACACAATGTGTCATTTTGTTGATAATGTGAGATATAACTTGGGGCATAACAGGGAAGAATCTGCACAAAATGGAGGGCTGAACGTTGTGCGGATATATTAACGTGGGGTGTTAGATAGGGGAGGAACATGTAAAGATGAAAGAGGAACCAATCTACGGTGGGCAATGAGTGGCTGGTGAAAGGTAGTAATTAAGAACATTGTTGGATTTCCATCATATAGTTAAGGTGGTATAGGATTTTATAAAGTGGTGCAGGATTTTATAAAGTATTATAGATTTGTTGTCAGTGGGAGAAGTGTGATGCACAATTTGTGTTGGCCCCATTGAGAAAGGGGGGGCCAGGTGGCAGCTAGGCTGCGTGGCGGAGAAAGGATCTCGTTTACTTTTGGGAAGAAGATCTTTCTGATTGTGGATATTTGGCCAAGCAGAGATTAAGGTAGTTCCCGTTATACCAGGTCACCTTTTTTTCTTGCAGCCAGTGGATGTAATTAAGTTTAAACTTATATAGACTTGAGGAAATATAGATACCCAAGAATTTGATGTATTTGGCTATACTCTAGAAACGGGAGTCTTTGGCATTGCAGCTTTACTGGGATATATCCCAGCTGGAATTTGGGGTTGCACTAAGACTCGGATAAGCAGATTCATTGTGTCTCGGTACAGGTTGTTGTACAGTAGCAGATGGAATCAGTGGGGATGAGTTCTAAGTCAAAGGTCACAACTTCTTCTGCTAGTAATGATTTCACTATTTCCCAGGCAGGGCCTTTATAGCGGCAGGACAACAGAGGATTGTGGATAACAGCTGTACTGATCTGGCTGGATATAATCAAAAGCTCTGACAGTAAGAGGTCTTCTTTACTCTGCTAATGTAGTGATTTGACTTTCAGAGGTATTCCTGGGAAGAAGTGTGGCGCCATTATCCTCACAGCAGAAGAGCTGGACAACTGCAGAGTGAGTATCATGTGCCGTGTGTGTATATCTGTTTGTTTGTGTGTGTGTGTGTGTGTGTGTGTGTGTCCGTGGGGCAGAAGCCCTTCTTGTTCCCCATGCAAATTTTCATAATTTGCAGGAAAGTATATTTTTTTGGTGTTAGGGAGTCTGTCAGTTTGTTGTTTTTTTTCACAATGTGCAAGTGATGAATATATTAGAAACTGAAATATAAATGGTTATGTGCTTGTTTGTCTATAAGAAAAAGAGCCAAACGGTGTGTGTGTGTGTGTGTGTGTGTGTGTGTGTGTGTGTGTGTGTGTGTGTGTGTGTGTGTGTGTCGGTTTACATAGA
>JAABNX020000128.1:14857-37732 GCA_015163995.2 Mormyrus lacerda | reverse complement strand
TGACACGCTGGCATCCTGCCCTCACCTGTGTGTGTCTGACACGCTGGCATCCTGCCCTCACCTGTGTGTGTCTGACATGCTGGCATCCTGCCCTCGTCTATGTGCATCTGACATGCTGCCATCCTCCGTTTGCCTGTGTGTGTCTAACATGCTGGCATCCTGCCCTCGCCTGTGTGTGTCTGACATGCTGGCATCCTGCCCTCACCTGTGTGCGTCTGACATGCTGGCATCCTGCCCTCGCCTGTGTGCGTCTGACATGCTGGCATCCTGCCCTCACCTGTGTGTGTCTGACACGCTGGCATCCTCCGTTTGCCTGTGTGTGTCTAACACGCTGGCATTCTGCCCTCGTCTATGTGCATCTGACATGCTGCCATCCTCCGTTTGCCTGTGTGTGTTTAACATGCTGGCATCCTGCCCTCACCTGTGTGTGTCTGACGCTGGCATTCTGCCCTCGTCTATGTGCATCTGACATGCTGGCATCCTCCGTTTGCCTGTGTGTGTCTAACACGCTGGCATTCTGCCCTCGTCTATGTGCATCTGACATGCTGGCATCCTCCGTTTGCCTGTGTGTGTTTAACATGCTGGCATCCTGCCCTCGCCTGTGTGCGTCTGACATGCTGGCATCCTGCCCTCGTCTGTGTCCATCTGCATTGGGATGATGTGCTGATGGGCAGTCGCAAGCTGGCCCACATTAGATGCTGCTCAGCCCCATGGGAATCCAATGGTGTGTACAGGTATGTGGTAAGTCCTGCTTGCAAATGTAATGTGTCCCCGCCAGCATACACACACTCGTAATGGGACGGCAGAATGTGGACCCCGTCTCGCAGCCATTATGTCATCAGGAATGTAGATTCTTGCTAAGTACTCATGTTGTCAGCCATACGCATAACACTGTGCGTGTGAAGAGCCGTACTGCTACTGCTTACATGCACGGTGCCGCTCACCAAGGCTAATAAAACAATTAAGGACATTTTTGAAAATCAGACCCTGTGGTGTTCAATTAAGACCAGCAGCTTAACCATTAAAACCGGTTTTCCTCTGCAGACCAGGGCTCAGATAAAGCAGATCCAGGCTAGAGAGCCTGTTTCTAAAAATTCCTTTTGTTTTTACATTGGCAACAGGAATCTGGTCCAAAAGTTTTTTTGGCATGTTCTGAGTTGGTGATGAAGTAATAAAGCAGTAACGTAATTTGTTGTTCTCAAAATGAACACAGTGTGATGGATGTAGAGCTTTTCTATTTTCTACTGACCATCCACTCATCCATCCATCTACCTTCTACAACTACCAGTTGACATGGGCTGAGGTGAGGCTGTGGACCGTCCCAGGAAGCACAGGGCAGTAGGCAGGGGGTGAAAAGGAGCCAATAGGTACTTGTACATTGGCATAAAGATGCTGTGATGCCACAATAAAAAAAAAAGTTTACAGAAAAAGGAAGAAGACAGCAGACAACAGGAAAGACAGGGAAAGGCTGGAGTTCAGGCTGAGCCCGAGCTGAGGCTGCCAGTCATGGAGGCACACAGTCACTTGCACAATGGCTCCAGCAGTAATAGGCTGGGATATCACCTGGCTGGGCAGTGATAGGCTGGGACAGCAGCTGGCTGGGCAGTGATAGGCTGGGACAGCACTGGGCTGGAACATGATAGGCTGGGACAGCACTGGGCTGGGCAGTGATAGGCTGGGAAAGCACTGGGCTGGAAAGTGATAGGCTGGGACAACAGCGGGCTGGGCAGTGATAGGCTGGGTCAGCAGTGGGCTGGGCAGTGACAGGCTATGATAGCAGCTGGCTGGGCAGTGACAGGCTGGGATAGCAGCTGGCTGGGCAGGCCAGTTGCATCTGGCCAGTACAGTGCATCAAGGCAGCCCAGGTACATTAGGAAAGCCTGGTGCCCCTCGGTCAGTATAGATACATTGTGAGAAGTACAGACTGTACTTCACTTCTGCTGCAGTGCAAGTAGACAGTAGTTCATGTTAATCACTGTTTCATTTCTGTTTAGGTAGTGAATCCCAAAAAGAAGATGAAGAAAAAGAAGTATATCAATTCTGGAACAGTGAGTATTTAGCTGTAGGATTTATAATATTCCAGTCTCGTTGGTGTCTTCTGGGATTATGTCTGGGAAGATGAGGCAATTATAGTCCACATAACGCACTGATATACCAGTCTGAGATACTCTTATCATACAAACTCCCCCAATATTAAATAAACAATAATCTATAGTACTACAAATAAGACAGACTCCATACTGCTGTACAGAAATTATTTCAGCCAGCTACTAGTCACTACAGAGCAGTACTGAGATCTGTCCTGTAATTCTGCATGTACTTCACTGTACTACAAACTAATACACTGTAGGTACAAACTGTATCACTGGAGTTGCATTTAGTAAAAATTTGTTCAATATACTAAACCCTAAATTGGTTTGCAACCTAAACTTTTATCTTGACTTTATTGTACTTTTTATCTCTGTATTTATAACTTATTTTGTTAATTAATGTTAATTTGGAAATCCATGTTTATTGCAGTCTAGAGTAGCTGCAATTTTGTTTCACTGCGGATGTACCAGTACATTCATACCTGTGGCAAATGAAAATCTTAAATTAATCAAGCTGTTTCTGTAGCACATGCTATATCTTGCACATTCCACTGTAGTAATAATTAAACCACAGCAGACTGAAATGCATATTGCAGCATTGAGCACTATGTTGGGTTCTTGCCCTGATCTTAACCAAAGGCCGATGTTTAGTTAATGTTAGAGGTATCTGTGTTAATAAGGTTCCTGCTGTGTCTTTGCCACATGCTGTTCCTCTGTTATCTAGGATGATTTTATTAACCAAATGTCATGTTGAATAACGTTACTGCTATCTCTGCTGCTAAGGTTACTTTCTCACAGGTAATTCCATCATACTGTGTGAGCGAATCTACCTCCTACTGTCGCAGTACTAACCAGCTATAGTGTGAATTCTAGTATGAGTCTCAGACTAAGTTCCAGTATAAGTTCCTGTAGGAACTATCCAGGGTTGGGCTCTAAGGCTGCTTTCCCATAATGCTTAGTCATCCACCCGTCTGTCTTCATACTCTGTACATGGAGCCTTTCAGGGTTTCAGGGAGCATCCTAAGACCTGACCCTGGCAGCATAGGGCACATGTTTAGCATGCTGTGAAATGGTCTCGCTCAGTACTGCCTGAATGGTCAGGGTCTGGGTTACTGCCTCAGTGGTGAATCTGCTCCTTCTCTCCTTCTCTACTCTGCAGGTGACACTGCTGTCATTCTCGGTGGAGTCAGAGTACACTTTCCTGGACTACATCAAAGGAGGGTGAGTCAGACAAAGGAAGAGACATTTGCGTACAAACATTTCCTTTGTGATCTTATATTAATGCTGTGCGGGAGTCCAGTCCTCCTATGCTAGCCTGTAAAGAACAGTTATGCACAGGCAGGAAAGGACAGCAATGTGAGTCAGGAGTCTGAGATTATCTCTCCTTGGCTGCAGGTTGGGCGAAAATGGATTCTGACAGAAAGAAACGTTAGCCCACAGGAGACGCAGTGGCGATTGTGGGAGCTTTCGGTTTTTGTCGTATTAGAGGTCTCAGAACACTCAGAGCAGTGCAGACTTGATTCTGTATGATCTGGGCTCCCGCAATGGTGAGGGGAAGCTCTATGGGTACCTATGGTCAGGACATTACTGCAGCTTGGCATCTTATGATTGTAGTTTTCCTGTTTCCACTCAGCAAAGTCACATTCTCTGTGACTTCACTTCTGCCCTTCAGCTTTTTTTTTTTTTAAATCACTTGGCACCAGTCCTGCTAAAGATGTGCAGCCGGTGTTGTGCTTTGGTCTGCACACATTTCCATGCTTTGAAAGGGGTATTCACTGCTTCATCCATATGTATGCAGTCATCTGGTGTATGAGTTTCCCTCATTCTGACTGGTCTTCCTCTCTCAAAAGAGCTGCATTTTGCTGAAACTTCTTATTTCCCTGCGGATTGGAGTAAACAGAAATTTCTATTTACTTTATGCTACTGAAATAAGGGATTGCCTGAAGCTAGCAGCCAGTAATGCCACACATTTTTTATTGGAAATCCTGCAGAGACCGATTAAAAACATCAGGGTTTACCTATAGAGGGGAAAGAGTGCCATTGTTGATGGTCTTTTTTGTGCTGGGCCACCATAAGTGAGTTGACCTTTAAGTTCTGCACGCACACAGGCTTATGCTTTCAGCGACATTCAGGTCACTGGGAAAACAACTGCCCAGTTCTCATGGCACACTTGAACTTTTTGACTGCAGATGCCGTAGGAGGCAAAGATGTGAGGCACGTGACCACATCTTGCTTAAAGAGCAGCCACTTGTAGCCTTGCACTCGGCCATGGTAAATGTACAGAAATATGTTTGGACTACAGAAAAGCTTATAAATTGATCAATTAAAATAAAACAATTTAAATAAGCTGGCAGTATTAAATTATTACCCAGTTGTGCCTCTGGATGTTTCAATAGAATTTTACAGTTTAATTGCATGTTTTTTTTAAGTACTTTTAAGTAAGCTCTCACACACAGAGCTGGCTGTCCCTGCAGGAGCTTTTTCGGAGGTCCAGCTCTACCACAGCTGCACGTCACCTGAGGAATTCCCAGCAATGCTTCAGGGGTGTTTCATGCTGTCATGTCATGATTTGCTCTTCAGTGAAGAAGGCTTTTGTTATTTAAAAGCTGGTCTGCTGACCTGGCAGCCGCCTGCCCCTGAGAGGCTGGTGACAGCGGACGTTCCGGCCACTTGCTCTGTCTTGTACCACAGTTCAGGCGCAGCCATTTGCCCGAGAGGGGATGGATGTCTTCTCGATTCGAAAGTGAGGGGTATGATGCTCAGGACTTTTCTTGGGTTTTCTCCCTCCTGGCAGATGATATTGTGCAAATGCAGCAATCTTCCCATCTCTATCTGGCCGCGATCTCTGGAAAAGTTGGTCACAGAGAAAAGCAGTGATGGCAGAGGAACGAATTTCCCTTAATTAGTCTCACACAGAAATGTCAGTCTGCCTTTGAGTCGCACAGTAGTCTGTGATTAAAAGCTCTTTGGTCATATCTGCGGCTTCCTGTGCGGTGAGGAAATAAGATTTTCTTTCAAATGTGCAGGAACTGTTTAATATGTTTTTCAGTGAGTGGTTTTTATGACTTTTTTAATGGGGCAGAATGGCTCTCTGGGTCAGAAAGAGGCAGCAGACATATTCATGTTTGAACTAGAAAGGTTAATGAAAAACCTGTCACCTTTTTTGCAGAAGTACATTGAACATTATTGCTTCATAACTCTCATACTGAAATGAATATCCTTGGGCTCTTTTGCTTTCATTCCACGATTAGTGGAAACAGACAGGACTCTTTTTTAATTTATGGAATGAAAAGTTGTGACGACGTCTTTCTGGAAGCATGTTGGCCTTTGGATCCAGTTGCATTCTGATTCTTTTTTTCCTTTTTTTTTCTCTTTGTCATTGGCTGATTTTCGGTTCAGAATGTGTCACACAAATTCGGATTGTTCAGTTCAGTTCAGTTCAGTTCAGTTCATCTGTTTCAATTTGATTTCAGTTCAACCACCCTCCCCCTAAACGCACACAGTACTCCCACAGTATTGGTAGGGACCAAATCAGCCCAAACCCCCACACCCTTAGCACACACTGTACTCCCACAGTATTGGTAGGGACCAAATCAGCCCTAAATGCCCCACCCCTTAAACCCAAGCTACTCCCACAATATTGGTAGGATCATATCTCTATAATCCATACCCAAATCTACATACTTGCTGTGGCATCATAGCATCTATGGTGTCAGAGTTTTGGAATTGGCCCACCCTCTTTTCTGAGGTGGACATTGTTTGGTGGTTGTGTGGTGTTCGATATGGGCAGATTGGTCAAGTTTTGTCCTCATGCCGTATCAGCCTCTTTTCACAGATATGTCAGGCATTTGGAAGCTTTTTATAGCTGTTATTGCAGATGTGAAATGTGCAGCTGCACTTCTTCTGGTTGCAGTGAGATATCGGGTTTTCTGTAGACGGTACAATAATAATAAAAATAATAACAATAGCAGCAATACTGTCATGGAGGCATTCTGTACTTTCCGCATGTCCCACCCTTCCTGAAAGACACGCATACAGAGCAGAGAGCAAAGCTTGAGGCCAGATGTTCATCTGCCCCTCCTTGAACAGTGTCAAGGGCCTTGCTCAAGGCCCAAAAGAAATACCAGAGAGGCCAGTGTAGGTCAAATATAGGTCAGGCTGGAATAGTGGGCATGTCAAAAGGTTAGTGTGAGTGTAGAAAGATATCTAGACAGGAAGAGAGTATGGCAAAGTGGGAAGAAGCATGCATGTAATTTCCTTAGCACTTTCTGGGAGATTGGCAGTAAGTGTTAACAAGCACAAGACAAATATTATCAAATATGAAGCAGGCATTTATTTATAGATATATGCTTATTAGTATATCATTATATCTGTCATTGCCTGACCTATTCTATACAGTATGTCTGGTCTCTTTCTTTATGGGGAGGTATGTGGTTCAGTGGGCTAAACCTCTGTGCCTCTGGTCAGAAGGTCACCGGTTCAAACTGAGCCTCAGCAGATCTGCAGGTTCTTGAGCAAGGCCCTTAACCCGCAGCTCCCTGGCTCCTGCTATGGCTGGCTGCCCAGCTTGCTCTCTCCTTTCTACACATACGACCTTTGACACGGACACCTTTCCTCAAACCAAGCATTCAACACACCCACCATTTGACAAGCTCATCTTTTTACACACACCCGCCTTTTGACACGCCCACCTTTCCACACACCCGCCTTTTGATACATCCAACTTTCCACATACCCGCCTTCAGAGGCAGACATTTCAGGTACAGAAAGTAAAAATCCAAACCAGGATTTTGTTTCGATCAACCAGCTGAGTTCTCTGTGACTGTGACTCAACTGGTTAGTTGAAACATAATCCTGGTTTGGATTTTTACTTTCTGGACCTGAAATGTCCGCCTCTGCCCGTCTTTCTACAGGCCCACTACTCTGTCTCCCACATCCTTTGCTTCATCCATGTGAAACCAGGGCCGAAAGCACCCAAACTTCGTGTGGGGTGACTGTGTTGTGCTCTGATGTTGAAATGAATAGGATGCATTTCAACGTGCTAGTTTGAAAGTTTTCTGAAAGTAGGATTACTACCAGTCTTCAGTGCTAAGTAGGCATGGGTCACCTAGTGTTAAGTTTTTTTTACTTCTCCACATTGTATTCTAATGTGTGTGACCAACCAAAACACAATTTGGCTAACAGCCTGTTTAGTTGGGTGAGTTTATTTTATAGTAATGTATATTGATGAGGTACGGCTCACCCAGAAGAAATGCCTGTCTTCTGCTATTTCCCATCCACTGAGCTCTAATCGAATTAATTCCGGCGTGTCGGTGAGAACCCATCAGTCATCTGAACGCGAAATCCGATGATAGTTCCATAATTTTTCAGCTGGAGTATCTGAGGGTGTTTTGTTTTCATTCTGCATTAAAGAGGACACATGCCTTATGGTTGGCTGCCAAGAGATGGATCTTGTATGGGTCAGCCTGCTAGCTAGCCAGCAAACAGCTGCCGTTGTCCACTTTGCAAGCGATTAACAGCTGTCACAGACTAGAGTGTCCCTATCACTTAATTACTCTATCACTACCCATATCTTACCTGCTACAAGCTGATGAAGCTGATTTGTTTGGAAATGTATCAGCATTTTAAACATGTTATTTCATGTTTTATTCCTTGCCCTGAAATGAGTGCATTGAAGATGACCAAACTCAGCATTGCAGATCTACAGATTTAACGCTCACCTTAAATTATTAACTTACTTGTCATTCAGATCTCAATACTATTGAGCTTATTAGGGTATCAGCTCCACTGAATAATCACAATGATGGAAACACTGTCAGATGAAACTGAATCTTTATTCAAGAGATGAGATTTATTGCTATGACTAAATTAAAGCACAAAAAATTACCCACATTATTGGTGTCCTTGCCCATCTTCTGCTTTCTTCTAAATGTATCTCTAGCACTTTATAGATGACTTTCCTAAGGCATTCATAATGCGTTATAAGGGATGGACATAACTGGTACGCAAGTATGCATTCACCTTTTAAAATGATACATGCTACAAACGATTGTGGTAACAGTGTACATGCATACTTATTTTATGTGAATTTGCGCTGATATGAAAACAAAATATAATGCATTTCAATCTTTATATGTTAACTATACTTCATTTGTGGTATACAGGTTAAGATGCAAGGTATTTTCTTGTCATGGCAGCGCAAATGCACATAAAATAAGGACGCATTTGCAGTTTTACAAACAATCGATTGTCACACGTACCGTTTTCTTGCGTACCAGTTATGTCCATCCCTGTGCATTATAGACTTGACAATAATGTGTTGTGCTTTTTTTATGAATATTTATAGCCATGTTTATACTGTAATGCTTTATGAATACGTTATAATGCATTATGAATGTGCTTATAAATTACTAAAAACATGGACTTAAGTAAAGTTCTACCAACTTTACTGGCACATTACTCTAAGGTCGTTCATGGGACACCATTTATACAAAGTAACAAAGGAGAATAGTTCGTCCTTATCGACGAAGACGATGCATCTGGTTATAGTCATAGCTCTCCTGATTGGCTGAAAACAGTGACTTTATCCACTAGGCCCTTGTGAGATCTGAAATCGGGGATACTTTAAGCAAATCTGTGGTAAGTTGGAGTGAAGGTATTGATTATTGCAGTAGATAATGCTAAGTCCTTTTTGCTGAGCCCATCCTGCTCTTCATAGCTTGGAGATCACAGTGCAGGGTCAGCCAGAGTGCAACACCCCTGGGGTTGGGGGTTAAGGGCCTTGCTAAACACAAACACCACCCCTATAAGTTCTTTGCCAGTCCTGTAGTCTTGGTACTATGGTGGAGTCATTACATAATAAATTGATATAGAACCTACCCATGAATGGAACATAACTGTGGGGTACTATGGTGGAGTCATTGTTTATTGAGCCGAGATAGAATCTATCCTTGGCTGAGATGTAGAAATTTTAGCAGTAAGAAAAATGTGGAGGTCTTGGGTGATTTAATCACAGTATTCTGCTCCATTGTGTCTAGTCATTTTTAAGCAGTATTTGTGATGAGTTTGGTGGAAAAGGCCCCTTCTGGATTGTTTTCTGTGCACAAACAAATGATTTGAGTCCATTGAGATATTTATATCTCAACGTATATCACAACATATATCAGAACCATGTCTGCAGTAGACAGTATATTAGCGTGAAAAGAGTGCCCTTAGACACGTCAGCAGCGGGCTTACGTCTGTATTGTTCCGTTGTCTAAGGGCACTATACTGCTGTGCAATGCCATTATAGTCATTCCTCATGTCTGAGTCCATTGTTTGCATGTTCATTTGGAAGCAACAAGTCAGGAATGTGTCCATCAATGCTGCATCAATGCTTTCAATTCAACTTTAAAAACTGGTTTCAAAATTACTTGGACTCACATCCCTAACCCTGAACAGTAACACCATGTATCATAATTGTAGCCTTACACCCCTAAAAGTGTATGTCAAAGTTCTGTAGGCTGGTTTGTTTAGAGGAATGGCTGGTAATTTGGTTTATTTGTGACCTGGCTGTTCAAGTTTCTAATTCTTGGTCTCTTATTCACATCTCATGTCAGTTTAGACCCTAGATTGATCTAGAACTTTCATCATTTGCCTTCCCTCTCTTTGTCTTCTTTATTAGCACCCAGATCCATTTCACCGTGGCCATTGACTTTACTGCTTCCAATGGTAAGTTTCCCTCCTCTCTGTGAAATGCTTTGGCTCTGATCTGAAACTACAGATGGGAACCACTTACTGCACACCTTCTTTCCATATATTCCAGCAGTCTTTGGAATGTTTTTTTAAAAGAGAGGTTGAGATAAGTGTGAAATAATAAAGATGAGTGGTACATAAATATGGAAAAATGAGAGTTAAGGAGAGATATTGTAGAAGTATAAATGTAATGGTTTGGGGTAAATTGAAACAATTAGGAAATGAATGGCAAATTCTTAAGGCTGAATTGGGGATGGTTAGGGTGGCTGGTGTGCAGTTAGTAGGCGGTTGTGAGGAATATAGCGAAACAATTAGTGTAGGGAGTTAAATCAAGAAGTAAACAGACAAATAAATGAAAATAACAGAGATTATTTTAGAAACAATAGAATAATGGAAATATTTGAAAATAAATGGTGGACAGTTTTATGGTGAATCAAAAAGGATTGAACTGAAGTTATCTTCCCCCTCTACCCCCCCCCCCCACCCTACAGGAAACCCCTCCCAATCCACCTCACTGCACTATATGAACCCCTATCAAATGAATGCCTACGCCATGGCCCTCAAAGCTGTGGGTGAGATCATCCAGGACTACGACAGTGACAAGATGTTCCCGGCTCTGGGCTTTGGTGCCAAGCTGCCCCCTGATGGACGGGTGTCCCATGAATTTCCGCTGGTAAATACCCCGGTCATGCACACTAACAGCAGCCCCACACAGCCATTCCCATGCACGCCTATGAACATGCATGCCCACAATCCTTTGTTTCATATCTGGATTCCCAGAAATAACTCATTTTAACCTGAACAAAGAATGGAAGGGTTTAATTGTATGAGAATCTCTGCAGAAGCATTAGGGAACGTCAGTATGAATCCTTGCCAAAGGATAAAGGATTATCAATGTGAATTCATAGTAGGGAAAAAAGAAGCAATAAGAACCCCTACAAAAGAATAAGGGAGAGTTGATGTGAACCCTTACAGAAGGATAAGGGGCTGTCATTGTGGTGTCATCACAGCAGTGATTGTTTCGTCCTTTGTGAAACACCCACACTGACAGTCATTTAATTTATTCCAGGAGCATCCACACTATTTCTTGATTTTCTTCAAATTAATCCTTTCGTCCATCTTAGAACTCCCATCCTCATGATACCCTCATTTTATCTAGATTCACAAACTGCTCTTCAAAGCATGTTATCAGGTCAGTCCACTTAGGAAGAAAAACAAATGCAATTTCTTTCTTTCTTTGTGTATACATGTATGTATTAGACATATTTTTTATTAGATATATTTATTGTCATAAAATAATAGGCCCACTCATATTGGCTCCTGAACAAGGAAGCCCATCACTTCACAAGAATCTCATCTTTTCCAAAGTGCCTTGACTGCAGGTTTATCACCCTACAAGCATCATAGCGGCAGTTTGAAACAAACAGTCTACGTAGGGACAACAACTACTGTTTCATTATTATTCAGCTTGCTAAGTGGACATCCACTCTCTCAAAGTTCATGTCCTCCGTCTTTGACCGTTTACACATCACATCACGCGCCTGGAAGGAGGTGGCTTTCCCACAAGCCAAACCTTTTCCTTGACCGCAAAGCCAGTACAGTCAAATCAGAACAGCGATTATGCCTCAAATGAATAAACCTCCAATGTTAATCCTTTAAAATCATAGTTGACTTATGTTGTCAACATTTTAAACTGAAAAACCATGCTATAAAGGCCTTAGAAACTAAACTTTGACATCAATGAAAGAATACAGAGCCATTTAATTTCATCTGCAGAATGGCAATACAGAGAACCCATACTGCAACGGAATGGAGGGGATCTTGGAGGCTTACCACCAGAGCCTTAAGACGGTACAGCTCTATGGACCTACAAACTTCGCTCCAGTTGTCAACCATGTAGCCAGGTACAACTTTGGACATGGCCATACAGTCTAAAACATACCCTCTAACCACAATTCTCATCCACAAACCAATTTTCGCTTTTTTCCCCATAATTCATGGGCACTTCACATAGATCTCCCCCTCAGGCTTGAGCATAAGCCCCAGATATTTAGCTCATGATCAAACTTCATGGGCTACGAAGTAGGTTCTGATTACAGATGAATTGTTCTGATTACAAGGTCATATCCTTAAGTACGAAGTCATTTTCTGTGAAACGTTCTTTAGGCATGTAGTCTTGCTGACAGTTCTCCCCTCATTCTGCCCACTAATTATTTTCAACATTTATACATTACCACCAAACAAGAAGAAATGTGTATATTGCTTTTTTCATGTTCCCCTTGGCTCATTAATGGAAACATTTATAACAGTATTAATGTTTATTGGTCTTCCATGACTTTTATTGTCATTTTATTATGATGGCTTTCATCAAGATGTATCGAGGGTCTTTGCTTCCCAGAGTTAACATAAGGCTTGTGCCCCTGTCAGGTATGCTTCTGCAGTCCAGGACGGCTCACAGTACTTTGTCCTCCTCATCATCACAGATGGTGTCATATCGGATATGGCCCAGACCAAGGAGGCTATTGTCAACGTGAGTACCTCAGTCTCCTACCATCTGCACGTTTTATGTGCTGGGGAGCCACGTCTCTACAGCCGTCCTCTGCAGTTTTTCTGGCTCCATATGGCTGCTTCAGTCTGCTCAGATCCCAGATCATGCTTGTTTTGATTCAGTGGACGGGGGAGAAGCCTGTATCTATCCAGGATGGAAGGGGGCCCTGACTACCCAGCAGACTGGATTTAAAGGGAATTTGCGACTGTTAGTCAAACTGTTTGAACAGCCACACCTTCCTTTTAAGATCTTGTCTGCTGCTCTATCTCGCCCTGGCCAGGCGTCTTCCTCTTTCTTGCTCGTCTGGTCCATCTTCACATTTCATCATGATTCTGCCTCTGACTCAACCTCTCCTTCCTCTTTCCACATTCTCCTGTCGGCCAGCACCAGATGAAATGACTAGCACAACTTTGGCTGCTCAACAGCCTCTCAGAAAGTGACTGAAAGGTGCCGCACTTATACCTTCTGCTTTTATGCAGAAATTGCGTTGGAAACATTAACAATTCTTGACAAAATGCTATCATTATTAAATCTGATAAAATGGAGGTCAAAGAAAATGAAATATAATCTCATACAAGCTTGTAATGTGGTTGTATTGTCTCAATTTGTTCCATATACAAGATCCATATCACTCGTAGCTTCCTTGCAAATTATTTTGCATGTGTGCCCAAGTAATTTATTTACTACTGTTATGTTTTTAGGTAAAAAACTGTGTGTGTCTGCATTGCCTTTGATACCACACACAGCCTTCCCATCTAACCCTTTGCTGTAATAAAAACATAATAATAATAATAATAATAAATCTGAAAGAGCACAGTGCAAGAAACCGGAACTCTTTCTCCCAGAGTTCCTGGGCATCCTGATGTTGGAGTAAAGTACCAATGAGGTACCCTGGGCAAGGTACCACCCCAATCACTGCTCCCTGGGTGCAGAATTAGCTGCCCCCTGCTATGTCACAATGTAAGATATGGGTTAAATGCAGAGGACATGTTTTGTTCTTGTGTGCTATGGTGTGTCAACAATGACAACTGATCCCTTCCCCCCTTTTTCTTGATAAACCTACCTTGAAAAACTTCTGGCAGTTGTTTTTATAATCCAGATTTTATGAAGACTGCCAGAGTATGTCAATTAGAGCATGAACCCGGCAGTTCCCACAGAATAAGAGTATATTCTAATAGCCTGTCACCTAACTAGCAAGCACTGCAGTTTATGATACTGTGACCCAGCACTGAGGGAGAGGATACTGTGTGTATAATGCATTATTTAATGTATCTATAATGCACTATAAATAACTTTTTATTGCATTATACTGATCATTATAATGCAGTATGAAGGTATTTATGGTTGCTGAGAGCAATCATAATGCAATAAACAATGCTATTATGTGTTATGCCTTTTTTGTAAATATTTATAGCTGTGTTTATAATGCTTTATGAATACATTACGATGCATTATGAAGGTACAAAAGATTCCAAGTCCATATCAATGATTAAAAATACTGCCAATATAATGCAAAAATCAGAACACCAGAACAGACAACCACAGCAAGAAGGACAATTACCTCACAAACATTTTCCTTGAAAGACCTGCTTATATTACCCTGACCTAATGGGGCAATAGGTGTCCAATATTCATATGAAGCAGGGTGTGGCCTGAGCGGGGCTGCTGGGAATATCGACTGACCATGGGCGTTACTTTATGACGATTTCAACAGATACAATCTTTAATCTTTATTTTTTTTTTAAATTAACATTTCTCAAGGCAGGAATATTTATGTTAGCCATTGGATTATATATGAATGACAAGTATGAATCAAGGCACGATGGCTGCACTTTCACATGTAATTCTTACCATCAGCCATACAATAGGCAGCCAAGTTACACGAGGGCTGTTTGCAAACCATTTTGTGTGGCCCAGCAGAGTTGGCAGATTGCCATTATAATAGCTGAACATTTCTCCGAGATAAAAAAAAGATTTTTGTAAAACTTAAATGAGGCTCATTCATTTCCAAAACCTAGCAGCTGTTTGTATGGTTATATGTTGCTGTTCTATTCTTTCCAGGCTGCTAAACTTCCAATGTCTATCATCATTGTTGGAGTAGGACAGGCAGAGTTTGATGGTAAGATATCAGCTTTTAAATCATATTACAAGCTTTTATTTATATCTCTGTCACACACACACACAGTCTGTGTATTTTTATCTTTGTGGGGACTCTCCATTCATTTCTATGGGGATTACCCTAATTCCAGCTTTGACAACCTTAATCGCTACCCAGCCTTAACCTTAAGAAACCAAATAAAATACAAGACAAAGGGGGTTTATTGAACACAACTAAAACACACTGGGGAAAGAACATCAAGACAATAGGCCACAAGGGGTTAGAAACTAAACAGGGGGAAAACAAATAACAGAAATAAAAAAAAACCTGTGAGCGACACGGGGAAAAGAACTAGATAAACAGGCAGAATAGCAACACATGGTAACACAAGCACAATGACTGACTCAAGAACAGAGCAGGAGCAGGTACTTAGAGACACACAAGGCTAACAAGACATAGCGCAAAACAGGTGAGAACAATGTCCAAATAACCAATCAGTAAAAGCACAGGACGACGAGCAACAGGTGAGGCTGATTAACAGAACTAGAAAGCTGAATAGACATCAAAACTAGGAGGTATAAACAAGACACTAGTAATACAATGCAAAGCTAGTCAATGTGGAAGAAAAAGGTACAAAACAAATACAGTAAAAAGGCAAACCGATCACAGAGAAGCAAATGGAAAGTAATAAATACTGGGGAAACAGAATAAATACAAAATAACAGATAAAGCTGGCCTCTCTGGCCAGCCTGGAACCCATGACCAGAGAGTTAATAGTCTGAGTTACACACTCCACCCACTGAGCTAGGGACTAATACAGTATGAAGACACACTTGACAAAAAAAATCTCAGTGGAGACACCTATTTTTGCTCAATCACACTTTGTTGCAGCCATGGTGGAACTGGACGGTGATGACATCAGGATTTCTTCACGAGGGAAGCTTGCCGAGCGAGACATTGTCCAGGTAGGCTGCTTTCTCTGTCTTCTGATGGCGTACCTTCGCCAGCACCTAACCTGCACAGGATGAACAAGACTTTGTTCCTGAGACAACAAAAGTCAGTCATCTAACCCTACCTTTAACCCCAACCCTAACCCCAAGTTCTAAACCTAACCTTAATCTGAGCCTCTGCTCCTGGGAAAACAAAAAGGCAGTCAGCTGCACTGTTTAGTCATTTACATTTACATATACAGCATTTGGCAGATGTCCATAGCCAGAGCGTCTTACATAAATGCTTAGAAGTCTCATCAATGAATACATTATGATACTGATTCAATAGGAAAAAACTCTGTTGGCAAGTAATACTTTTTTTATGATCTTGGAAGTGTAAATCCAAGTACAGTGGAACCTTGGAACGCCTCTTAACTCGACCAAAAAGTAGGAACACAACAAAACAAAACAGACATCCTAAAACTTGTGTGGATCGAGACACGTCTCTGATGGACTGAAACAAAGGAAAATGGACCTACTGGGATGTTGATGCCTATGAATTGCTCTGTCTGGCAGTAGCTCTCAAGTTTGGTGTGTGAAAGCTGTGTTCCTGTGATCGAGGTGAATTTTATTGTGCTTTATTTAGATTACATTTAAAGATTGACACAGTAATCATGGCCATTAAGAAGGTGAGCAGTGAGAGCAGCAAACCAAAGAGGAAAGCAGTCAGTGTGACTGTACAACTTAAAACGGAAATTATAGCCTTGAAGTTGGTACATGTGTGTGTCTGCCCTTGCTTCTGAGTATGGCATTGTCATTTATTTCATGTTTACTGCTTTTGAATGTGTGCTTTTTCGTGCGTATTAGTTTTATGTTGATTGTTAATGTGTTTTTTATCATTAGTAAGGTAGATAAATAAGTTACATTAGGCAATCATTAGGTCTGGGATAGATTGAATTCATTTACATTATTTCTTATGGAGAAATTTGACTTGGACCTCGACCAAATCGCAACCCGACCAGCTTTCTGGAACTGATTAAGTTTGTGTTCCAAGGTATCACTGTACTTCCAAAATAGGTAGGTTTTTAGTCGTCACTTGAAGGCTCCCAATGTCTCCGCTGTTTGGACATCTAGTGGAATTTCTTTCCACCACATAGGTGTCAAAACAGAGAAGAGTCTCTGCATGTCTTCCTTGCGCCTTGGGAGGTGGTGGGACCAGCTGAATGGTGCTGGAGGTTCGGAGTGAGCGTGGTGCAGTGTGGGGTGAGAAGTTCTTTTAGGTAGGAGGGTGCCCTTCCATTTTTGGCTTTGTTGGTGAGAATCGGTGCTTTGAATCTGATGCGGGCAGCTACTGGAAGCTAGTCGACCAGGGTAAGATGTAAAGAAGTACCACAGAGTAACTTGTAGTGAGAATTCGGCACAGTCAGGCCTGTACCTCCATGAAGCCAGTGCTGATAGTTTCTGGTTTTTACAGGGTTTTAAGAAATTGATGTTTGAGTTGAGTAATTCTGATTTAAGAGAATGCCAATGCTAGGTCAACAGCCACCTGAGTGATCTTTACCATATTCACACTATGCTGCAGATATTTCAGGCTTATAGGTTTTCATCAGCAGAGATGGGGACTCAAGTCTGAGACTCGGACTCGAGTCGCACTCAAGTCGCATAAACAAAGACTTGTGACTTGACTTTAGACTTGCCGTTAACGACTTACAGTAATTGAGACTTGACTTGGGTGTTGTGACTCGTGAACAATGTTCATTTCATGGAATTATTTATTTCATTATTTCATTCATTTGAGTTTTTCCAATGTTGTACGAGAGCATGTAATTGCGTGAATGTCTGTTACACCGTTTATCTATCGCTGTGCGTGATTGACTTAATGGGTAAGTAACTAATACGTTAAATCCTGGTTTGTATTTTATATATTTAGAACTTAAACATTGTTAATTAAGAGCAAGATAGAGATCTAATCATTAACGCGCAATCGTGTTAATGCATGTTAAGTTTCTTTCCGGAGATGCCTGTTGCCTGTTAATGTACCGTGCCATATATATATATATATATATATATATATATATATATAGTAGGTGAGAGATTTAACTGATTAACTGACATTACTATTATTAATCTGACTTAATATATTGTGATCTGAGTCTGTATTTAATTTTTGTTATTTAAAATACACGAGTTTGATTTATAATGAATGCTGCAATGTAACGATCTTAGTAGCCACCGAATTGCAGATGCCAGCTGTAAGATTGTGATAATTTACTGATTATATTTGTTTCTGTTGTAGACCACAGACAGTTATATTTAGCAGACTAATCACAGCTGCCCATGTAACAAATCAGAACGGTAAGCTTGTTTACCTTGTTCAAAAGTCCGCTGCGCTCTCAGTGTTCTCTAAGCAGAACCACCCACTCATCCAGCGTATCACTGAGAAGCTCCCGTAGCTCTCGTACAGTTGTTTTATGGGAAAATCGTAAGCAGACTGAATATCTCCCTCCCTTGATATTAGGCGCAACGTAACACATGCGTGCAGCTACAGATTTCAAATTAACACATACCATGGCAACGGCAAGTTCACCTGGAGCTGTGCCATTTGATATCGCATTTGGTTATGAAGCCTTCACAAAGACAGCTAACAAGCTAATGTCCACTTGTAAAGTGTGTGGCGTCAGGATAAATGAATCCAGTTCAACTATGTCCAACTTCATCAGGCACCTCAAAACACACAAGGATAAGTCAGTCACTTGGTTAGGTGAAAGGGAAACTTAGCGCGTATGAACAGATAACATTACCGTCAGCAAACTAATCAAACCACAGTTGTAGGCTATACAGACTACATGCAGATTACAGCTTTATTGTTCCCCACCCGTTTTATTTGATTAACATCTCACTACCTTCAAGCCTTAGCTACCAGCAAGCAGCAGGCCAATAGAAGCCCTATGCTCTGTTACCAGATGGCAGCAGAGTATACAGTATATGGATGTAGTCTGTTGATGTAGGCTAACATTAATCCTATACATTAATCGCTGTTTCAGAATAGGCTATTGTTATATCATCAGTGCATCTGGTGAAACTTTGTTCAGCTGCCGAAGTGTTTATTCTGGAAAAAATATTAAAACATAACGTCAATGGAGAATAATTTCTTTCAGAATACTGACTTTCTCAAAAATACTGTAGGCCTATTCCACTGCAGTATTACTGTTAAAATTGTTTTAATACTGTATTTTGATACTGTAGTGTATAATAATAGACGATAGTACAGTTCAGTCCAAAACATACAGCAATGCAGTATTATGTCAGATAGCATCTGTTGAGAGAACGTTCATTTCAGTCATTTGAGACTTGAGACTTGACTTGGACTTGTGACAAACGACTCGAGACTTGACTTGGCATTGCCTCTTAAAGACTCGAGACTTAATTGACTTGGACTCGAGTACAAAGACTTGACGCTTGACTTGGACTTGGAAAAAATGACTTGTGAACATCTCTGTTCTGTGAGGCAGAATCATGAATTTCAACTTGTTAGCACTATTGTTTTTGTCAGATAATACTGTTGTAAAACACAAAAAATCTTTAAAAATTTCTCACTTGTACATCACAAAATCTGGGATATTATCAGTATTTATTGTGCTACATGAATAATACATCTATTGACATGAATTGCCAGTCCCTGTGGAAGCCCCAATGGGCACATAGCACTTACAGTCAACTGATGGGATGGCTGAAAGCAAAGAACTCCGCTGTATATATTTGTATGTTCATGTACCCTAAATTACCTTGGCACATTGCTGCGTTCGTGCTGAGGGTGACGGGTCTGAAGCTCCTGGTGTTCCTGGTGGTGCTATGACTAATGGAGTGAGATCAGTAAATTCTGCTAGTGTCTGCTGGGGGCGACGGCGTTTTCAGGTGGAATGAGGCACGACACTTATACTGTTACCCTTCAGGTAAGAAGAATCAAGACAGAATTTGAGGGCAAAAAAAGAACAGAACTGATCCATTCAAACCTTAACCCACCCCCTCCATTTATGCCCCCCCCCCTGCACACAAACACACAAGGGTGTATTGTTCTTCAGGTTACTTATAAAACAAAAAAACTGCTGAAACATCCATGGAGTTTGTAAATGACAATCTTGATTATCGGCAGGTGATTCGCAATTCACATTTTGTATTATTGTATTTTGCCACATATTTCATTGCTTCTAATAATACCAATGACAGTTTATTAATCCCACGTGGGGAAATATCTTTTTGCCAAGCCTTTCTTTCTCTCCATAACAAACATATAGGTGAGAGCAAGCAGGAGAGTGAAGGGCAGAGCCCATACAACAGAGCTCAGGGAGCTGGGGGTTAAGGGCCACATGCTGCCCCCCTAAGGATGTTTATTGTTACTGTTAGCAGTTAGACTGACTCCCAGTGTCACTTTCCTGCAGTTTGTGCCATTTCGGGACTACATGGACCGGACTGGGAACCATGTGCTTAGCATGGCTCGTCTGGCCAAAGATGTGCTTGCTGAGATTCCGGAGCAGTTCATCTCCTACATGAAGTCCCGTGCCATCAAGCCCAACACGAATGTGCCCAGGCACACGCCCAGTGGACACACCCTGCATACCCAGATCTGAGTTGGGCACCTGAGAGCAGGATGATGGTGAGCTTGAGGGGCAAGTCGGTCAGTTAGTCAACCTTAAGACTTTAAGGCATCCAGGGAGTGGAGAACTTCTGGTGGAATTTAGAGACATTGAAGCAACCCTTTGGGTCAATTACCATTGGCTGAGGGGGTTGAGACCAAGGCTGTTTGACAATTCATAGTTTTGGCTCCTAGGTAGGGATGATTTGCGACTTTTCTTGGTTTGGGGAAGGCAATTTACATGACTGTGTTGGGTGTGCTCACTGGGGTGGTAGATGGTAAATGAATGAAATCTTCTGAACTTGAAATGTTCACATATGTGATTTCTACAGTGGCTTGCAATCTCTTGAACCCTCCCATAAAATGATCAGATTTGCTTAAATTACAAATGATACATATATCATTCCAAGTCTAAATCAAATCACTTATTTGTCAGCATATCTTTTACACTTAACTGTAACTAAGTGTGTGTGTCTCAAAGGAGAGAATGTAAAAACATGCCTTCCAAGGTACTTGTCCAAATAAATCATCATTTCTAAGTATTTTGGGATGAATACCTACCAGCCTTTTACACTATTCAGGGGAGCTATTTTGCCCATTCTTCAAGTCCTTTGAGTTGGTTGGATATTGCTTGTTGACTGCAGTGTTCAAAAAGGCCACAGGTTCTCTAAGGAATTTCCTAAGAATTTCCTGTCTTAAGATAGGAAGTCTTTATAATGTGTTATTACGGACGCAAATCCTAACTAACTTAGGAGTTCCATCCTGTCTCACTTCATTGTATCTTGTCTCAACTCAACATTGGTTATCAACTATTATGTTTGTTATCTAGCAACTGATGCTGTTTTTCTTGTGGGGTAATTGAGATTTTCTCCAAAGAAAAAAGAGCATCCATACTTAAAAGATCATTTATTTGATCTTGCTATGCAGTGAAATGTATCACCTAAGTCATTTCTGGACTGTGCAGTAAAAAGAAGTAGAGAAAGAAGAACCAGCGATAAGATTAAAATTAAGGTAAAAATAACCATTATTAGACTAAGGCAATCACTAATAGTAGTAGTAATAATAATAATAATAATAATAATACTACTACTACTACTACAGTGGAGTCTTCCACAGCAAAGGGTTAGAGCCACAGCCCCCCAACAATCTGAAGAAATAACATTAAAGTTTTTGGTCCCCTTGGAGAGAGAAGCCAAAAGATACGAGAAACATGAGACACAAAAATCACTGCAAGATTACTGTGAAAAATAATGTGAAAGGCTACATGCTTGGCATCCTCCGAACCAGCACTGTACACAAATTTAATGCACTTATGAGTTATTAACTTTTTGTGTTACCTGCGGCTTTTGCAGAAATCCCCAAATATCCAAAAAAATTTCTATTTAATTTCTCTTGCCGACCTCAAAATATATCAAAATGGCGATGGGGAAAGTGATGCAGAAGGCTCAACGATAATAATAATATACCACATTGTGTTAAAGATGAAAGCATCATGGGTTGAACCAAGCCACTTCGCTACTGAATGCTTGATCATCATATTATAGTCTCCTATGGCTTGGATGTTCATGGCATGATATCCTTTGCGGCACATATATGTTGACGGTATAGTATCCTTTGTGGGACACACATGTTGAAGGCATGGTTTCCTTTGTGGCACATATATGTTGACGTTATGGTATTCTTTGTGGGACACTAATGTTGATGGCGTGATATCCTTTGTGGGACACGTACTGTATGTTGCCTCATCCTTCCCACTGAGGGCTTTGATAAGAAACAAAGACCTATCAACTAGTCCAGTAACATTGGGCATTTGATAGTTGTGGTGGAAAGAATTTTTGTGAGTTCTTATCCTCTTGGAGAGCATGGAGCTCCGCTTATGACATAACATGACCACATTCTACTAATTTCTTCCCTTGTTTTAGTCAAATCTCTGCCACGTTTTAATATATCCTTCCCACAACATATTAAACGTGGTCACAATATATAATTTTTATCTTCATATCATGAGTGACATTCCATACATTTCATTGGTTGTGTGAAAACAATAAAAGACCAGCCATATGGATTAAATATGTTTACCTATAGCTAACACCATGTGGTGGTCACTAAATGTTAGAACTGCTTAACAGTTATCCTAAATTTAGAGGAGTTTATTTAAAATGTTAGCAATTTAGGAAGCCTGTGTGTATCTTAGGACAATAACTTACAATAACTTAGAACAATAACTTAGGAATTGTTAATCTGTAATGGGTTTTCAGATCCTAACCCCAGTTACGATGGTTACCAAGCAGATAGGATCCGCATGGTTGGAAGTTTATGTAATACGACCCCTGTACTTTAACTTGGCCACTCTAGAACATTCGTCTTTTTAACCATGTTTTTATTGCTTTAGCCTTGTACTTAAGGGCATTGGATCATTCTCCTTCTGAAAGGTTTAATTTTTCCAAAGTTTACAGACTGAAGCTCTTTTTTCTCCCTCTACTGTATATTTCTCCATCCATTTTCACTTCAGTTTTGAAAAGATACTCCATTCCTGCAAATGAAAAGCACCCCAATACCATGACACTACCACCACCATACTTCCCAGTAGATATAGTGTTAATTCAGATGCGGGACATGAAAAGCATCCCAATACCAGGACACTACCACCACCATACTTCCCAGTAGATATGGTGTTAATTCAGATGCGGGTCATGAAAAGCATCCCAGTATCATGACACTACCACCACCATACTTCCCAGTAGATATAGTGTTAATTCAGATGCGGGTCATGAAAAGCATCCCAGTATCATGACACTACCACCACCATACTTCCCAGTAGATATAGTGTTAATTCAGATGCG
>JAABNX020000126.1:1393368-1408773 GCA_015163995.2 Mormyrus lacerda | reverse complement strand
TATAGTTTGCTGGATTACTTCTATCCCCTTTTTTGAATATGGGTGTTATATTAACATGCTTCCAATCTGAAGGTACCGCACCCGCAGATAACGATAACTGGAATATTAAAGTTAAAGGTTGGCTAATAATATCCCTCATCTCTTTTAAAACTATAGCTAATATGCCATCAGGGCCCTGTGATTTATTTATTTTGAACTTAGCTAGGCTTAGTACCACATCAGCCTCAGTTATACATATATTAGTCAAAGACGACGCTGTATTCGTACTAAATGGTGGTAAGTTACTCATTTTCTCTACTGTGAACACCTGTGTAAAATAATCATTAAACTCATTTACTATATCAATTTCATTTTCAACTATAAGGCCCTAACTTTCTTACTATTTGTGGCAGATTGGGGTGAAACTAGCTCACCACTGGTCAGAATCACAAATCTAAAGGTCAGGTTCAGTCTCTCTAATGGGCAACTGCCACTATCACACTATTCACAAGCTTTGAGCTTTGTACTCCTATGTAAAGACTTGACTATAGGTATGATATCTAATAAAACAATATACAACAGGAACGTGAATATTCTAATGTAGTTTGGACAAGTTAACAAAATGAAGCTATATAACTATACTGAATTGGTCATACTTGACCGATGGACATCACAATATATGCAATATCACAATACAAGTGACAAAAAGATAACTGTCACAAACATAAGATTTGTCAGAACACAATTAAACTCTGCTGCTCTAATTACAGACTATGTTAAATACAGGCTTCGGCATCACTGTAGGCAAAATGAACAACTGCACATTTGGTGGCTGCATTGTTTATAGGTGATTATGTGGTTACCCTAACTGCTAACCGCTTCACATGTCCTTAATCTAGTAAGGAATAATATGACTGGGAATGGGAATGAGGTATAGAGATAGTTATATAATACTGGAAGGAGTCAGCTAGCAGTTGGTATAAGAGTCTGTTTCATGTTGCGCATGTAAGTAGCTGGCATAATGCAACAGGTAAGTTTAATGGATCTGCGTCAACATGTGCTACTCCATATTGAAAATGGACTGTACCATTAATGTAAGGGCATAAGGGAGGGTAATGGAGTTCTTTTGTCCTTAAAGTTGCTCTCAATGTCTGTGGAAACCATGGCGCAGTTAAGAAATGCTGTGATCCCTTTAAATATGTTCCACAAGTGTTCACAAATAAGGAAAATTACAAAACTGATGTCAGAATTTGTAGCATTACAGCCAGAAACAGTGAATATCCACATGAAAATATAGGCTGAACAAGATCCCGCTGTTATTGCAGTCATTTCCTGGTGAGTTGCCTGGTACACTAACAATGGTGCAGGAGAGAGTTTGATGTTGGGGGGACACAACTTAATAATTTAAATACAAAGGTCCATTTATTGGAGGAATGAATAAATCCAGATTAAGTATAAAGGGTACGTGTCCCCCCTGTAAACTCTTAGATTCTGCTGGCAAATGCTGGTAATTAACAGAAATAAGAGGTGAAAATGCCATGTGTGCTTTCAGCAAGCAGGAAAAATCAGGGTGTTAAAACATGAAAATGTTTGCTGCGTGACCTTTCTGCCGAGGCGTGACTGTTTTATCCGGCTAACCGAGCTGTGTTTGGCGAACTCGGAAAGGTCGACGAGCTTGAGTGGGGGGCGGGGGGGGAGGGGTGGTGTTGGGTCAGAGGAGTGTGGGTGAGGGAGTGGGCAAACATGGCTGCGGGACGCATCTGGGCTGCGCGTCTCATATGATGCACTGAGAGACTGGGTGAGGTGGCCACCACCTCCGATGGTATCTGCAGTTGGATCGCCCCCCCCTCAAATGTCAGCGCTGCGCCCATCCCCCCCACCTCACTTTTCAGGCCAGGCCCCAAAAAAGAAGGAAAAAAAAAATAACAGGAATGCGACCCTAGCGAGGGCAAGTCACGTGGCAAGGGTACGGCGCATTGGGGACACGCGGCTCTCATCCATCATGGGGCCACGGCCACCGCCCGCCATGCTGTTCCAAACCATTTGGGTTTATTACTGGAAAATTCCACCAAAGAGCATAATGAAGCCTATGTAACAGTCACTGTGCAGTCGTTTGTCCTTTCAGACCTCCCCCTCCCTCCCCACGCAATGGCATGAAAGATAGCTTGTATATCACCAAGGTGAACCCCCCCCCACTCTTACACACAGCTGTCTTTTTAAAACGCCTGAAAATGAGGAACGAGGGGAGGAGGAGTAAAATGGCATTGAAGAGAACTTTAACACACCCCCCCCCAAATGCCCCCATGCCTCCATGTGCCGGTCCTAAGGCAGTTGTGGGGGTGTGTGGCAAACCCCCCATTTTCAGAGTTGTCTGGGCACAGAGCCATCGGTTTCCTCCTCCTTCCGTAGTCATCATTTCCTTCCCGGGATCAGACATCGCTTTGCGGGGACCGTCGGGAATGTTAAAATCAATATTTAATATCGCGCAATCGATACTTTCTGTCTTTTGACTCTGCTTATCTAAAGTACGTTGCACCTTTTCAGCTCCCAATTCATAAAATTGTTTAGTTTAAGGGAGAATGTAGTCCAAGGAAGAAAGGATGCTTGCTTCAGAAGCTGCGTTAAACAATGTGTTAAATGTGTATTAGTTATGTTGAAACAGAATGTTGCAGTCTGTCTCTCACCCCGCCTCTCCTTGCATCAGCTCATATGCCTGAAAAGCTGCCTTGCTGCTATACCTTTGTGCCGGCTGCATGATTATTCAGATTAGCTTGCATGAAGGTGTACTTTGAGGCCGTGACCCCCCAATGAAAACAGAACAGAGTTAGGTAACGCCTACTACTGCTGCGTGATCACATTAACTGAGAAATACGCACCAGGGGGAGGGTTAATATTTAATGCTTCAGGGGGTTACGTAATTCCAGTGATCATATAGATATTACAGTGATTCATGGTACGTTTTTGCAGACCCCCTGCAGCTGCTCAGTGGACCTCCAGGGGCTCTTATACCCCTGATTGAACCCCACCCCCATTAAATTCCTTTTGCTGTATGCTTGTTAAGTTGGTCTCCTGGTTCACCAGCCAAGATGGATAGCACTGTAGCCTCACACCTCAATGGCTGGGGACAGGATTCCCACCTTGGCTCTGTGTTTTCCCGTGTTCCTGCTGGTCCACGTTCGGAATTCCGGTTTCCTCCTGCAATCCAAACACACCTGATTAGGTGATGCAATGTCTCTTTGTGTGTATGTGTGTGTGTGCATATGTGTGTATGTGTGTGTGTGTGTGTGTGCATATGTGTGTATGTGTGTGTGTGTGTGTGTGCATATGTGTGTGCGTGTGTGTGTGTGTGTGTGCATATGTGTGTGCGTGTGTGCTTTGCTGCCTAGGGATAAGTTTTAGGCTTTCAATTTAATGTAATTTCCAGTTCCAAAAATACATTTGAGTTTTGTTTGGTTCACATTTCAGGGACAGCAGTAGCCTGCGGTGGGTTGCTTGTATTGCCTGTAAAATGATAAAAACGTGCTGTATTCACGGCTCAGCACAACTGGCGATTTCAAGGGGCCGTTCGGATGTGGCGACTGAGGCCCGGGGATTTCGTTTGCTTTGGACGCATCCCAGATTATCTACGGTGCGACTTTTTGCAAGCACTCCAGTATTATTCAGACATCCCACTGCTATAGATGTCTCACAGGGGCCCAGCGTTGGTTCCCAGCGAAACAAGATGGCAACTCAAGGAAAGAAATCAAACCACATATCTATGTGACATTATCTTTTGCGTTATATTTGTGGTTTGTGATAGTGCTATGTGCATCCAGAGCGGGTTTCTCAGACACAGGAAGTATGATTCAGAAAGCATAATGAGCGACATGCTGTGTGGCTCAGTCGGTAAGGCTGCTGTGCCTGTGATCAGAAGGTGCCAGTTTGAATCCTGTAGTGGTAAGAATGGTTTTACTGTTTGCTGTTACCCTGAGCACGACCTTTAACCCCCAATTGTCCCTACTTTCTCAAAAAAAAGTTCATTGCTTTGGATAAATAAAATGTCTGTGTTTAGGTACCATTTTCAATCTTCTTGAAGGTATATAGTACATATTCTTCAGCAAAATATATAAATACACATTCAGGTGGTAAAATGTACATCACTGTATGTTTCGCTGTATCCAAGTATTGATTTAGTTCGATTGTCCCGCAGGGCCATGTGCTGTATCACTGAGGGCGGGCGGTCGGTCGGCTCAAATCCCGGCTTCACTTGGCTCACCTGCCCCCGGCACCAGTCCTCATTCTATCAGCCGCGATGCCGGGATTCATCGGGGCAAACAGGAAATGATAGTAAATTCTGAGGGTTAGATTAGCTCTGCTGATGAAGGTGGCTGTCAGGATGGAGATTGTGCCTGACGATTGCATTTACAGTAAGGGGCCCCAGCGCCGGTTCGAGCCTCTCGACCGTCGGAAGGGCTGGCATCAATCGCAAGGAGCTGTGGCGGGACTTCACATCAGGCTAACAGGTAATTAGCGCGTGAAGCGTAGGACGGGGCGATTTGTTTTGAAAAGCAGAGGGGGTTTTGGTTCTCAGCCCATATAATACAAGAAGCGAAGGACAAAAAACCAGCCCAATGACTTTGCGAGTCTCTCATACCGTGAGCTGGACGCATGAGCCTGTCAGTATCTCCCCCCCCATTTCTTACTCTCTCTCTCTCCCTCCCTCCCTCCCTCCCTCTCTCTGCCATGGCCCTATTTTCCTAAACACGGAGCGTTTTGGTGACACTTTCTTTAGTGCTGCTCTGATCGCTCCTGGGGCCTCCCTGTGGTTAGCGTGCGCGGCTGACATATCGCTTTCAAAGCAAGGTCATATTTATTATTTATCCCCAATTTCCAAAACACGGCCATTGACTCCCTCTCCCCCAATGATCGGTGCAATCAGGTAGCACCTAACTGGGCCCGGAAGAGTGACTGCTCTCATTCCTTATCAAGGCGAGCAGGCTGCGCTGTGCCGCCATCGCTGACATCGCAAGTGTAATTTACAGTGGCGGAGGGGAGGCGGCTGCTTTGCCCGACCCCCCTCCCCAAGCCCGCAATGCATTTATCCCACCAGTCTCCCAGCTTACCTGTCACTCAGCCACCCATCTCACGTCAGCCCCGTACCTGTCAGGGCTGCCGTGTGACGGAGCCATGTTGCCCAGCTTTCGATGACCTTGCTGTCATTCACACTCGTGCCATCCTGTCCCGTAAGGGGCACATGTGCTCGTACACAGGTGTGTGATACGTGTAATCAGTCACGTAATCATGCGTGACTATAAGCCCAATTCAGCTGTAAAAATGTGAAATTAGGTCAGTACAGCATTTCACATTTATATTTGATTAAATTAGATAAATGCAAAAAAAAAAAAGAAAAGATTACAACACCCCCCCATGCTCATGTTCACTTCTCAGTGGGTGCCAGGTTCATGTCCGGCATGAATATGAATTTCCCGGTGTTATTGTACCCTGGAGATGACAAGTGGAAAGACGGAGGACGTATCCCACAACTAATGGACTGCAAAATAATTCTCCCAGCATGCCGTGCACGCCGCACGGCAGACGGGCCAGTGCGGGGGGAGGCATGATTTTGTAGTATGTACGCGCATCCTGCCGATTCTCAGAGGGCAGGCCTTCAGCGGGGGAGTGAGTCACGCGGAAACACGTGAGCAGCTGGGCGCTCTAATGCCGTGTGACACACACACACGCACACATACACACAGAAACTCGCACATACTCCCAGGATTCAGGGCAGAGGATAGAGAAGCTTAAAATGAAATGAAGTTGCATAAAGGAACTTTATAAGAAATAGAGAGTAATTAATGTTGCAGTAACCTGGGCATTTTCGTTTGCACTAACAAGAGCTTGCTAATTGAAAAACGATGGTGAAATCACCATGACCATATTACGCTGAAGAGGCCTGGTCACCTCCTGAAATTGTGCCGCATCTTTTGGTGTCACTCAGATCTTCAGAGAACTTCTGAAGGACCTCCGGCGGGGGCTCTCATTCTGACAGCTACGCATTTACTGCACGGTGGGGGGGGGCGGGTGTCAGGGACAGGCACTGTGACATTTCGACCATCCGCAGACACCATTTCTCATGGTCATCATCACAACCAGAGTGACTTGCGTGCGTCTCCCAGGGGACGGCCGAGAGTGAGGCTGGCGGTAACCATGGCGAAGTTCTAAGCCCGGTGTGCCTGCCTGCCCACCCGCGCTGATCACTTCTCACCCATAATGGCCGCCTTGCCAATCCCCACCAGACAAGAAACCTGTAATTGTCTCCACTGTTCCCCATCAGGCAGATTGCAGGGCACTCGGAGCTGTGATGAAGTTCAATGGCATCCTGCCGGCCACTGGCAATCTGCGGACACCCGGTGCTCCCCCAGCATGCCGTTCCAGAGCGCCACCACCCTCCCCCTGCCATGGCAACTCCGCAACCAGCAACCAGCAACTATTCATCTCCACGGCCAAAATATTTCTTTTCTTTCAAAGTTGCCTGGGTAAAACTATCCTGCTTAAAGTGCAGCGATTTTAACTCCCTTTATGTGACGGAGAGAAATGCTTTTTCATGACAATTTTTCCTCTGCATACACAATCAGACATACTTGTTTGAGCCATCTCAAAGGCTGCAGAACCAAAACTCATGAGGGATAATTCAGCCTGGAATAAGCAGGCCTTTCAAAAGAGTGTAACTCTAACATTACATTCAGTTGGGGGGAGAGAGTGTCTTGGAAGCTAAAAGCTGGGGCCACTCCTGTGATAACGACACCCAAATATGGACAGATCATTCGTAGGTGCCAGTGAGCAAGACTTGCCGAAAAAGCCGGAATGTAGGAGACGAGTCAGAGAAGCCGTTTCCGGGCCTAAGACCCAGAGATGTGGTAGCGATTGTCTTCCCTGCGCGGGGCCGGAGGTGTGGTCCTTATCGGAAAAATAACCCCCATCCATCCGTCCCCCATCCCGTCCCTGTTGGCAGCCTGATATCAGGGCTGTTAGCTTGAAACAGCAGAGATAATACTTGAGATGAGGCTTAAGTCAATGTCGAGCCGCAAGGCAAAGGGGGGGGGGGTTGCTCACGCCGGCCATTTACACGCCCCCTTGCATTCCACCCCTCAGGAGATCAGGTGGCAGTTCCCGGTTTGAATCGACATGGATCAAGGTGAGAGTCAGAGGGGACACACAGTAGATGGTGCACATTTTGAAGCAGTGCACCTCACCTGGCTCTCCTGCCGTTTGGGCTCGGGCTGTTTCGCATCTAAATAGCTCACAGACGCACACTTCACCCCCCAGCACTGTGAAATGCCGCTCAGCATCGGGGATCTCTCTCTCCCGAATGGCCAGAACCCAAAGGGGGTTCGCCCCCCCACCTGCCACCTTCCCAGGGTTTCCAGGTCCTCGCTGCCCCAGCTGCCAGGCTGCTGCTCTGTCCCTTCAAGGTCGTCCTGAGAGGCGAGAGCCTGGCCTCCCTGATGTGAAATACTAGCGGGGAGCCGATAACGGAGGACATAAAAGGCTCTTCGTTTTTCCTTTATTTTTCTCCCCCCCCTCTTTTTATGGGCTCTGAAAAACATCGCCGCTATTGGGAGGAGACGAAGGAGTCATTTTTCTTCTGAGCCCTGCTGAAAAAACCCGAAGCTCTCTCTCAATTTGCCCGTCGACCCGCCATGATGTCAGGTCCTAGTTGCGGCTGCCGCCTTACAGGCAGAGGTTACGATTTGATTAATTATTGCTTCTGTTGAACTATAAATCATTAACTGTGCCATGTTAATGTCCAAAACAATCATTTAAAGACCCTGTAATAGATTAGCAATTGTGTCAGTAATCAATATTTGCTGTCTGGAACAAATATTTCGAACAAAGTAAAAAATGCAGTATATAGTCTTTGGTAGTAGAGTAGAAATTAGGTGCCTGGTGGTCCCCAAAAGGAACAGATCAAATTGAGTTGTTTTATGAGTTCCCATAATGCTCCGGCAGAAATAAAATTCTTCTCCTTCAGCAAAACCCACCATATGAGAATCGCGCAAGAGATTGTGACACTGCTGTAGCACGAGTCCGCAGGACTGAGGTGGCACTTTCTGGAGGATATCAAGGGAATTTCTCTTCTGCTCCAGTACTTTGGAAATTGCCTCTGTTCCACTGTCTCAATTGTCTAACCGGGGTAGTTTTACAGTTGCCCCGCAGAGCTCATCTTACGGCAATGCCCCGAGTGACCGCAAGCCGGTGTTTGCTGAGACGCAAACCACTTCCCAGGACAGAGAAGCAGAGCACTCTGTGTGTTACGCTGACAAATCCCCCCCAGCGTTGTTTTATGGAGGTAATGATGGGTAGATGGGCTCCCTCCCTTTCCATTGGTTGTGTGGTGGGTTGTTCTCAGAACATGTTCTTAGCTGAGCTGTTTTTTTCGATCCACCCCCCTATCACCACACACAAAGAGGCCCCCATCTCCCTGCCCCAGCCCACGGCGATCCCCAGGAGTGAGCTTCCCACACGCACATGGCATCTGCCATCACTCATCTGAAGTTTGGCCTAAATTATCAGCTATTAACTTCAAGTTCATGAAAGTTTCTGGAGAAAAGGTTTTAAAGGTTTTTTTTTAATGCTGAATCGTTGAGGCATTAGGGCAGAGTTTTGAAGTGGGTAGTGCCTCCTCCACACACCTCCAGCGCTAAGGGTTTGGATCCCTGTTCTGTCTGTGAAGTTTCCATGTTAGCTCCACCTTGTAGCTTTTGCCTGGAGTAACTCTGCTTCACTTCTAACTCAATGTAACTACATGCAATAAGTCCCAAAGTAATGTGTGTGTGTGCGTGTGGTCCAGGTACACCTTACCTTGTGAATATCCAATTTTTTACCTTATGGGGACCAGTTTCACAGGAAATTTTATAAAAATCTGTGACTGCTATGAAAAAACTAAAATTACAAAAGCTCTTGTATTTTGTTTGGTTACTTATGGTTACGGTTAGGGCTGGGTAGGGGTTAAGGTTGTCATAGTTAGCATTAGCATTTTTCCCATGGAAATTAATGAGCGGTACCCAAAAAAAGTATGATCACACGACTGTGTGTGTGTGTGTGTGTGTGTGTGTGTGTGTGTGTGCCATGTGATGGTCTGGATAAGTGGCTGGAACATAGACAGATGGTTTGATGGAAGATGTTTTAATATGTAGGCAACAACAATCAAAGGAAAAACATCTAAAAACTAATCTATCTTTGCAGAACAAAGGGAGAAGAATGAAGAGGTGACCTGTAGTCGGGAGGCCAGCAGCTCCAGGGCTGCTTGATGTAGCAGGAAACATACAGCACGAGCCCCATGGCCACAGACACGGTGTTTGCTGTGAGGACGTTTCTCATGTAATATTCATGGGCTTCCTTCCATATGGCGTTCGGGCCCTCGGGGACAGAGCCGACAGCACAGGGGACAAGTGTCCCTCGATTTCCCCCACTTCCCCAGAACTCTCCCCAACCAATTCCCTTGCCCCTCCCCCCGGATTTGTCTGTGCTTCTGTGTTTGTCCCAGTCGGAGCGGCTTCTGACAGAGATGTACCCGCAAAGCGACGGCAGACTGCCGTCAGCATTGCTGAGAGACCCAGCACAGGTCTGGGGTACGAGTGGTGCGTTCCTGCTATCAGCCTGAGGAGCCCCGTCCTCCTCATCCTCCGTCATTAACTTTTAGCCTCCCCGTGACTCTAACTCCACCAACTGAACTGCGTCCTCATACAGCCGCCTTCCTCAGTGCTCCCCAGAGGTGCAGAAATATATATGCTCAAACAGGGGCGAGGGAGGGGCTGTGTAGTCTAGAGCAAGATTACTGTGGTGACAAGGTAAGCAATTTTAGATGGCTCCTTGCGTGACATCCTAGCAGTGACAGCAAGGAGGTGACAGCAAGTGGCCTTTGACATCCACCCGCCCACCCACCGGCCTGCCCTCTCCATTTCCACGGCAGCGCATGATTTCCACAGCAAAGCTTCACAGCGATGGAAGAGAAGCCACATGCTATGAAGTACCCACCACTACATCTAGGAGTAGCAGGTGCTGCTCTCCACTGTGCTTTTATGACTATGAGGTCCAGCCACCTCCACGTTGACCCCTGATGACCATGTATACCTTGGTCTTTAACCTTCACCTAAAGGTCTGTATGTCAACTGCAGCCATTTGGTATCACTGCTTTGTTCATAATGAATGTATTACTAAAGTGAGTCAGGTTAAGGTGCTGTACTCAAGGGTCCAACTTCGGAGCCCACATGAAGGTTTTTCACCCACTGATCTGCCTGGCCTTGTAGAGAAGGAACGTAGCATAGTAACAGGATTAAAAGAGAATTAAACTTGGTTTATGAACAGACAGGAGTCTCCTTTGACTTCACTGCACACCAATTACCTATGGAGATGTTCGCGCTTTAGCACAATGTGTAAACGGACCATCCACCATTGAACGAGCGTGATGACACAGACGGTGGCTCTGATGCTGCTGATGTGAGGCTGTCAGAGGTTCCAGGTTCATTAGCTGCACGCCAAGGCAGTACTCAAAGTCAGCACGTACACATGTCCAGCACACCTACTCATCCATCCACGGGGCAGACGGCCTGGACGTCTTTGACTTTGAGTACTGGTTAAAGCTACTACTCTATTTATGAGCGCGCAAGACCTTGATGGGTAGCTGCTGTCACATTTATTTGTATCATTATCTTTACATAGCTGGAGCCCGGTCAGATCCCTCAAGGACGCCGTGATGTGGCCGTTCAGCATACATGGGGGGGGGATGGGGGGGTGGTTCTCCCGTCTGTTGGGGAAAAAAAATAATAATCAGGTGAAGGGGAAAACCAAGCAAGGTCAGAATGCTCACTGTACGGGATGAGAGGCTGCAGTGGAAGGAATATGCAGAATACGGCCAAAGAAATTAAGAATAATTGGTATAATTGTGGGAAATAAAAGAAAATGGGAGGAGAGAAAAAAGAGCAAGAAAAAATAATGATAATTAATTACAAGAAAACTGTAACAGTCCTTGGGTGTTGTGAATAGAAAAATGTGCTTGTTCCAATGGAGAAATTTGTCTGTTTGGTGTGCAGATATTAGTTCCTAACACAATTCTGTTCTCCTATATGCATGTTCTTCTCACATATAGATTGGGAACAACATGTCCTTGCCGTCTTACATGACAAAGAAAGGCTTTCTGTCTTATTGAGGAAGGTTGAGGCAGTTACATGACCAGAGTAGGATCTCTCAACCTTGGGGTGCAATCTGCTGGCATACATTTCGTCTCGCTGCCGGATAAGCGCTGTGTCACGCGGCAAGGGCCCTTCCCTGGGCTCTTCCCGCCCTTCTGAAGTATGGCTTTTACTCCATTTGTCGATCAATTTATTCCTGGATTTTTCTGTGCCCTGATCTGCTGGCACAAAGCAGAGCCAGGGCTGGTTCGTGTCAGACATTTACTGTCCAGCTGTGACCGTCCTTCAACCAGGCATGTCCCACAGTGCCACTGGGGTAATTTAGTTAGTACAGAGTCTACCACCGGTTGACTGTGAAGGGCTTTCAGGGTTTAGCTTTTACAGATTACAGCTTTAAACAGCAGCCTGTCTTGGGACACCACTGTTTAGAAGCATCCAAAATCCAAAGCTCATTTTGAATGTTTATTACCAGTGGGAACCAGCCTGATTCTGCCCTACACATATTATTTTGCAATTCTTTTTACTTTTAAGACTTTCCATAAGAATCCTGAATACACTGTAAGCTTATTATTGGCCGTACAATTGGCAGGAGCTTTTGTTTTGCTGGCCAAATTGGAATGCTGATTTAATAAACTTATTTTTATTGCAAACACCACTTTGGCTGCTGTTTCGCCTGTATTTTTTAATAATCGCCATCTCTCTCCTGTTTTGGCAAAGACGTAATAATCATTTAATTTCCCCAGAACGTCACAGCACCAAGCTGAAAGCCTTCATTCCACATGTTAATTCGACGCCGAAACGAAAGGGAGCATCCGTGAACTGAATCTGGCATCATCGCGGGCGGAGAGACACACCCACACGTGGATGGCCCAACCTCTGATCTCTGACCGCTGCTGTGTGGTGGCCCCACAAGGTAGCCCTCTGCCCTCACGTCACCTGCATCACAGCCCCCGCTTGGGAGCATATGCAGACTAGGCACCTCCCTTCTACTGCTGGCACTTGCTTGTAGAACGGAGTGTGATGCGTATCCCGTGTTCTAATTAAAACCCATGGCCATTCATCTACTTAATTGCTACAATGCCTTGCAGGAAAATTCCATCCCAAATGCATTGTCCTGCTCTCCTCCACTCTCATCCTCCCCCCTGACACACACACACACACACACACACACACATACATACACATGGCTTGGTGTTGCATCCAACTTGCTGCAGGGAACAAAACAAACAGTTGCATTTGTTTCATTTCTTTATGCCTGCATTAGCACCCTCCCCCCATGGCAAAAAAAACTGAAGATGCAGAAGAAGGGGGCACCAAGAGACGGCGAGGTGGGGGGTCTTGGCCAATGAATCCACATGAGCAATGCTGGGACATAAGAGACACTCCAAACTGGTAAAAAGAAAAAATTAAAACAGCTGGTGAGAAATATTAGGCTCCTCGTGGGAGGCCTGCTCTGTGAATTATAAACTATGAATAATACAGACACAGCATGTATTTTTCATTAGACATAATTTAGATATTAAGAGGGTAAGAGAGGAAAAAAAAAGTTAAAACAGGAAGCCTGAGCGAGTTTTATTGTTCGATGATGGACTGAACGTATTGGATGTTGGTACACCGCACCACACTTTAATTTTGTTCTTTTTTTTTCTTTAAATGGTATAAATCATCATTAATGGAAGCTGAAACGGTTTAAGTTGTTCCCTGTTCCCAGCCGTATAAACGGTTTGGGCACCGAAAGCTTTCTGAGGTGGGTCAGAGAAAATACTGAGTGTATGTATGCAAAACCATATGAATAATTAATCCAGGTAGAAACTAAAGCGTACAGATTCCAAGGACTGCATGTGTGCAATGTTAGTTTATTATTAAGAGCATGTATTTATAGAGATGAGAGCCATGTAAAGCACACAGGAGGTAACTTGTAAACGACCATTGATGAAGGAGAAAATTTTTTATGAGGGTCAAACTAATTAGTAGGGATGTGAGGTGAGTTTTTGTGAAGTTGGATAGTATCAGTCACAGTGCTACAGGCAGGTTAGGGGGTGGAGGGGGCGGGGAATGTAAAAGGTTACAGTCTTCAGTTTTGAGCAGAAATATAAAAGTTTATTAATAAACATCTACTTGTTTATACGTATGTGGCATTTTATTTAATCACACAGACTCAAAAGTGCTGAAAATGAATCACATATTGAGCAGCAAAAGCATTCTCAGCAAATATTTTATTGCTTTAAGCGTAAAGGCACAACCTCTCCTTTCTGGGTTCTCATTTAGGTCTGTAATTGTTTACAGCTGAGTCCAAGTCGTCTGTGTGCCTTCAGTATGCTAGTAGTCGCACACTGATCTCAAAACACTTCTTTAAATAATGTTTTTAAACTTCTATAGAATTTAAATCTTGCTTTGTTTATCCAGTCAGTGTAGGGCCAGTCCTAGACCATGTGGGGCCCCAGACGAGCGTTACCACACCTCTCCATCAGGTCCTGGCTGCCTCACTGTCACAGTGTCACACTGTGACAGCTGTGACACAAGCATGGCTCGGATGGGTCTTAGCCGGCAGTCCTGGGCTCCCCTGCAGCTGTACCTAGTGGGCTACCTCCAGGCGTACATGGTTCCTCACCAGAGCATTACCATCACAACGGTGAAGCTCCTTGAGGAGTTCTTCTGCTGGTTTGGGGCCTTCAAGGAGTTGCACAGTGACCAGAGGAGAAACTTTAAGGCAATCATGAAGACCTGCACCAGCCCCCTTCACTCACAGAGCCACTGGCTGGTAACTGCTGGTCTCATCGTACCCCGGCTGCACAACCATCGATCCTCGTTGCCGAGCATCAGCATGACTGGGACATCCACCTTCCCTTGGTCCTGTAAGCCTATCGTGCAACGGCACAAGAAAGTACTGGCTGCAACCCCACTGTCCTCATGTTTGGCTGTGAGCTGGTGGAGCCGGTGTTTGGCTCGGCCCCTGATTCGGAGCCGCCGGCGACACCAGAACAGGACTACCTGAGCCAACTGCGGGAGCATGTACAGACCGTGCACGAGCTGTCCAGAGGACATCAGGATGTGGCCATAGCCAGACAGGCCTTTCTGCCTGAGAAACCTGTTTGAATGTACTGCCCCATCAGGAAGAAGGGACGGTCATCCAAGCTCAACGGACACTGGAGAGGCCCTGGGGTGTGGATGCCTGAATGGTGCAGGACTGTCATGCTACACCGCGACCACTTGGTTTAGTACCAACCCCGGGCCCACTCAGATTAGCCATCACCGAGACCGGTGGTGAGTACCCCGGCAGCAGGGACTGATCAGGATGGTGGGGGACTTGGAGCTCAGAGTGCTTCTGTGACTTTGTGGTGGTACCGGGATGGGTAACCATTTAGGAGAGGAGCAGTATAGCACTGACAGAATCCATTGGGCAGCACAGTATGGTGCCAGATGTGTACTTGATGTAAATAGCTGTATAGTTAGCATAGTGTATAGTTAGCATCTGATGTGCTGTTGTTATGTGTATTGAAATATATAGTGTTTAATGTTATTTATTGCAAATAGTGGTGTATGTGTGTGTGCCCACCTTGTGTGTTAGGAGTATTCGGTGTGACTAGCATGGTGGAAAGTGTTGCATGCATGTGTGTGGTATAGGTGCAATAAAGCCACATTGTGGTTAAAAGTATAACTGCCTCGTCAATTGTGCCAAACAACACGGCCCATCTCATGGCCCATTACAGTATATTGTAGCACCAGTGAGCTGCATTGCACTAGCAGAGCCTACAGGTATTAGCATTTTCTAAGCCTTAAGCCTTGCATATAGCCCCTGTGTATGTGTTGCTATAAATAGGTGCTTTGTTGACCTGATCGTCACGTGTGCCCTTACCTGTATTTGTACTCACACTTGATCTTCGAATGACTCTTTTGGGAGTTTCTCCACCGCACCAGGTACCGTACTTTTGGTACTTTGAGAAAGCACCAAATGTACGGTACTTCAAGGTGTTGGTTTTCCACTGGCATGAAAACTGATATTGGCTCTAAATGACATCAAAAATCAAGGCAAGGTATTTTGTACTGAATTCAAAGAATGGCTGTAATATATTATACTAGCATTGTATGTTATGCACATACGATTCATACATCACTAATCAGCTATATTAAAATAAGGCTTTTTCTTACTGTATAACATAATAGTGCAGAGGATTTAGCTTAGGGTGAGCAGATAATCCATGTCAGGACACTTTGAGCTACTTCGGGTTTTACAAACTACTTTCAAACTGAAAGG
>JAABNX020000126.1:1378875-1393268 GCA_015163995.2 Mormyrus lacerda | reverse complement strand
TTAATTGAAATGGTAATTTACAAATCCTGTCCTAGCTCAGAGTGTCCTCCCTGACATGGATTACCTGGTCACCCTAATTTAGCTAAAATATTTTTTTTCTGTTACTCTGTCATAGGAAAAAAAAAAACCAGTTTAAAGTTTACCTTTTGCAGGAACGCTGCATTCTTTCTCTGAGATCATAATCATTTTCATGCTATTTGCATAACCAATTAACAAAGAAAGCATTTCAAGTCCCACCCCAAAGTACTGATGTACGAAAGTACCCCAGCTCGTTCGTCACTTTCGGTACTGGAACTTTTGGTACTGGTACCCAACCGGAAGTTGATGAAAAAGTGAAAGTACCAAAAGTACAGTACTTGGTGCGGTGGAAAAGCACCATTTGTAAATGTCTAGTTACTCACTGTGTGCCATGGATCCTCCCTGCACTTCATCATATGTGATCGAAGTTGTGGTTACCATTTGCGTCAGTCCTTTTAAGGGCTATTATTAAAGAGTGGTCTTGTTGAAATCTCTTTCCTCAACTTGCCCTGCCACCGCGATCAAGTGCTACAATATAATATGACATAATACAATACATACATCACAATTGGCATGAGGTCGGAATTAACCAACCATTGCAGGGTCACACATACCGTCAATTTAACACTAATTTAAGTTGCATGTTTCTGTACAGTGGAAGGAAACCGGAGAATTTGCCAAAAAGACACACCCACATGGGGAGACCATACAAACTCCAAACATGCAAAGTGCTACCTGCTGGGCAATTGCGACGCCTTCAATACTAGTCTTGCACAACATGCAATGTTAAAATCGATGTGGCATTTCATGCACATGCAATTGTCGCATGGCAAGGAGCACAACAGTCTGCTGGATCCAAGTCATCATGAAGTCGGTCAGTTGTAGGAAACAACATTATCTATCTATCTTTATGTAAAAATAGTAATTTAAAAATCAGTCTAAAGTTACCACTTTTGCATGAGCTCCACATGCACTCTCTGAGACAATCAGAATCGTTCTCCTCCTTGCTGCTTGACTCACTCATAGGCCTAAGGAATGCCACGTTCCATGAGAAATTAAACAAAAAAAAAGAACTGGAGATGAAAACACATTCTTATTTCACTGTATGGAAATATTTTGTATTTGAGGGAGTTAATATTGAGCAAAGGCAAGTGATGTCGGCCCTGCTTTGTATCTGTTGGCATAGCTAACGCAATATCACCAACTTATTTGACAGACTCTGTCGATATGTTCTATTTGGCTATATAGTTCATATTCAACTCCAAAACTTAAAATATAGTTCAGCCCTCATCAGAATACATAATGTTATATAATATTAACAAAATAGTTAATATTTAATGTATTATGTAAGATTATGCGGCTAAGTGACTGGACCAACCTTTGTTTTAGCAGCGAATATTTTGACATACAGGAATCATATGAAGTAAATTAAGCAAAAGTATTTCCAGTCAAAGTGATGACTAAGACAGGCTAGGCAACTACGGCCACATTCCCACCAACAAGGAGCTGGTGCCCGTGCCGGTGTTGGGCTGGTTCTGGCCTGGTGCCTTTTGACAACTTAGCTGTGTTTCCACCGGTTTCAAAAAAGAACAGAACGGAAATGTTATGTAGGCGGAAGTGAGAGTAAAGTAAAGGTTTCTGCATATTCCGTCTTTAGATTTATTTTTATCTGTTTCGGATTGTAAGTTTTTCTAAGCTGCTGAACGGAAAAAAAAAAAAAAACGTTTTTAGAGTTGCGCTCTGTCTCTAATGCATTATCCACTTACTGTATGTCTCCTTAAAAGCTGTGTTTCTCCCCAGCCAAGATGTGTGAGTTTATTCTCCTTTTAAGGATCATGTAATAAAAGCCTGCTAAAAACTAAACGTTGCTGCCCGCTTCATGATCTCTTTGCCACACAAGCACCACAATATTTAATTTATTCAACCTGCGAGATGTTTATAATTTATTACTAAATCTGGCCAGCACATTGATCTTTCATTTTCCACAGAATAAAAAATGATTTAACATTTTTCTGCTAATAAACAGGCAAGTTGTTTCACTGCCAGCACTGGTGTTCTGATAATTTGGTATACTTTATCAGAATAGCATATGGTAGTACAAATTTACCCTTCCTTGGATTGCCACCTTATCGTGGTGGAGGGGTTTGCGTGCCTCAGTGACCCTGGGGGCTATGTTGTCAGGTGGTAGAGTCTCCCAAGGCAAAATGGTCCCAGGGGAGGAGTCAGACAAAGAGCAATCCAACAAAACCCCTATGACAGAGAATTATAGTAAGGTCTTGTTTCCCTTGCTTGGACCAGGGTCACCAAGGCCCCACCCTGGAGCCAGGCCTGGGGGAAGGGCCCGTATGTGAGCACCTGGTGGCCGGGCCTTGGCCCGTGCATCCCGGTCGGGTCCAGCCCAAATGAGGCGCGTGGGACTGTCCCCAGGTGAGTCCACCACCCGCAAAGGGGAATGTCAGGGATTCAGTGCTTTGAGGATCGGGTGGCGGCCTAGGGAGGCCCTGGCAGTCCGATCCTCGGCTGACAAAACTGGCTTTCGGGACATGGAATGTCACCTCTCTGGTGGGGAAGGAGCTTGAGCTTGTGCATGAGGTTGAGAGATACTGACTAGATATAGTTGGGCTCACCTCAATGCATAGCGTGGGTTCTGGAACCAATCTCCTGGAGAGGGGCTGGACGCTCCTTTTTTCTGGAGTTGTGGTGGGTGAGCAGCTCCGGAATGGGGTGGGGCTACTGGTGGCCTCAGAGCTCGATGCATTAACAAGGGAGTTTACCCCAGTGAACGAGAGGGCTGTCTCTCTGCGCCTTCGGATTGGGGATAGGTCTCTGACTGTCATCTGCGCTTATGTGCCGAATGACAGTTTGGAGTACCCAGCCTTCTTGGACTGGTTAGCATGCCATGAGGAGATTCCATCGTTTTGCTGGCGGACTTCAACACTCAGATAGGCAATGACAGTGTGGCCTGGTGGGGAATGATTGGGAGGAACAGCCTCCCTGATCTGAACCCGAGTGGTGTTCTGTTACTGGACTTCTGTGCAATGCATGATTTGTCCATAACGAACACCATGTTGAGGGTGTCCATAAGTGGACATGGTACGAACATGCCCAGGACTACAGGTCAATGATCGATTTTATAATCGTATCATCTGATCTGCGGCCTTCTGTCTTGGACACTCGGGTAAAGAGAGGGGCAGAGCTGTCAACTGATCACCACCTGGTGGTGAGTTGGCTCAGGTGGCAGGAGAGGAAGCTGGTCAGACCTTGTAGGCCCGAGTGCATAGTGAGGGTCTGCTGGGAACGTCTGGCAGAGGCTCCTGTTCGCCGGAGCCTTAACTTGCACTTCCGGCAGAATTCCAACTACATAGTGGGGGAGGTTGGGGACATTGAGTCTGAATGGACACTGTTCCGGACCTCCATTGTGGAAGCAGGCATACGGAGCTGTGGCTGCAGGGTGGTCGGTGTCAGTCGTGGCCGTAACCCTTGTACCTGACGATAGACACCAGAGGTGAGGGGGGGGGGGGGTCATCACTCTGAATAAGGAGGCCTACCGGGAATTATTAGCTCGGGGGTCTCTGGAGTCAGCTGACAGGTTCCGGCAGGCCAGGCAGAACGCGGCTTAGGCGGCTGCGGAAGCAAAAACCTAGGCGTGAGAGGAGTTTGGTGAGGCCCTGGAAAGTGACTTTTAGTCGGCCTCAAACTGGTTCTGGCAAACCATCCAGAATATTAGGAAGGGGAAGCAGCTCCTGGTTCCTACTGTTTATAGTGGGGAGGAGGTGCTGTTGACCTTCCCTGGGAACATCACCGGGAGGTGGAAGGAATACTTTAAGGACCTCCTCAACCCTGCTTGGTGGTTAAAGAGCTACGTGGTGGCCAGGCCCCGGGGGTGGACGAGATCCACCCGGAGTACCTAAAGGCTCTGGATGTTGTGGGGCTGTCATGGCTGACACGCCTTCTCAACAGGGCGTGGAGGTCAGAAGCAGTACCGCTGGACTGGCAGACCGTGGTGGTGGTCCTGTTATTTAAGAAAGGGGACCGGAGGGTGTGTTCCAACTACAGGGGGATCACACTGCTCGGCCTTCCTGGGAAAGTCTATTCCGGGGTACTGGAGAGGAGGGTGAGATTGACCGGGTTCCCCGAGGTGCCCGGTGGGGGGTGCTTCAGAAGTATGGGGTTCGAGGTCCACTATTGTGGGCAATTCGGTCTCTGTATGAATGGAGCAGAAGCTTAGTCCGCATTGCCGGTAATAAGTCAGACGTGTTCCCAGTGCGGGTTGGGCTCCACCAGGGCTGCCCTTTGTCATCGGTCCTGTTTATAATATTTATGGACAGGATTTCTAGGTGCAGCCAGGGTGTTGAGGGTGTCCAGTTTGGTGGTCTCAGGATTGCCTCGTTGCTTTTTGCGGACGATGTCGTCCTGTTAGCTTCATCTGCTGGGGATCTCCAATGTGCTCTGGGGCGGTTTGCAGCCAAGTGTGAAGCGGCGGGGATGAGGATTGGCACCTCCAAGTCCAAGACCATGGTTCTCAGCCGGAAACGGGTGGATTGCCCCATTCAGGTCAGGGAGGAGGTACTGCCTCAAGTGGAGGAGTTCAAGTATCTTGGGGTCTCATTCATGAGTGAGGGTAGGTGAGATCGAGAGCTGGACAGCCGCAGTGGCATCTGCAGTTTCGTGGGCGCTTAACCGGTTCGTTGTGGCTAAAGAAGAACTGAGCTGAACTGAGAAAGCTTTCGATCTATTAGTCCATCTTTGTCCCTACCCTCACCTATGGTCATGAATGAGCTGTGGGTAATGACCGAAAGAATGAGATTGCGAATATAGGTGGTCAAAATTAGGTTTTTCTGCAGAGTATCTGGGCTCTCCCTTAAGGATAAGTTTTGGAGTTCGGATATCTGGAAGAAACTCAGGAGAACCGCTGCTTCTCCACGTTGAAAGGAGCCAGTTGAGGTGGTTTGGACACCTGGTGCAGATGCCTCCTGGGCGGCTACCCGGAGAGGTTTTCTGTGCATGTCCTACAGGGAGGAGGCCCCGGGGCAGACCCAGGACACGCTGGTAAGATCACATCTCTCGGTTGGTCCGGGAAAGCGTCGGCATCCCCCCCAAAGAGCTGGTAGAGGTAGCTGAGGGAGATCTGGGTATCTCTCCTGAAGCTGCTACCCCCGCGACCCGAACCCCGGACAAGTGGAGGATAATGGATGGATAGTACAAATTTATTGTTACATCAATCAGTCTGTCATAGTTTATCAAAATAGCCCACCCAAAGACAGTATTATAAAGAAGGAAAAATAAACTGTATTTTTAACAGAGGTAATGTGTCGTAATAAGGAAAATTTGCCCAGAGTAATATGCCTAGTTTTTAAAGGTGGTATCACATTCTGATAAAGAAATGTAAACTATCAGACCGACACACCTGTAGTTTCTAACAGTAAAACTACACGTAATACCACATATAACTATACTATAAAGGTATAACTACATGTAATAGCAGGTATAACTACATGTAGTAACAGGTCTAGAAGCACTATAAATTATTATGGTACTTTCATGTACTCATAACTACATGTAATAACGGGAAAGCATAATTGCTTAATTTCCATCTAATATTGTATGCAATGCTTGAACTTCTGTCAAATATTCTTGCAGTGGTATGCTAAATTCCTGGAGTAGCTGAAAACATTAGGTAATTCTGTTCTAAGCATGCGCTGTAACTGAGAGTATGCTATTCTGATAGGTTTCCTAAAATGTCAGACCAGACAAAATGGAAGGTTTGGACAAAGCAGCCACCATATCAAGTTTCAGTCCACTATGTTCACCGATTCTTTTATTCTCAGTTTGCACTGAAAACTGAATGTTAATATTTAGGAACGAAAAAACCTAAATCTAAAATTTGCTTGGCAAATGGCCCTAAAAACAAAAGCCTGACAAGCAGTGAAAGTGCACTTAATAACTGAAAGCATCCTAATTTTAAGGTTTATTAATTCAAAAAAATAAAACAAATATTTCAAATTACAATGTACTTATAATCAGAGCCATCTGGCCATTTTTTGTAAACAAAATGAACTAAGTAACAATGTATTATCACTTTCACCCTCCATCAGCTTCACCCCGGAGATGCTAACTCAATGATTTTGTCATGTCCTTTCCTGTGTCCTCCCTGCTATGGAACCCTTGTGTAGAAATCACTCCTGGCTGCCTATCATTAGTTCCCTAGTTAGTCCTGTATATATGTGCTTCCCAGTCCTGTGTTCCCCAGTCTGGTCATCGATATTGAACCTTCTTGTTGCCTGTGCTCTTCCTAGTTCCACTCCTCCCATTTTGTGCTCCTTTGCAAACCTGTGTATTTCCAGTCTCTGTTCTTTGAATTCAGTAAACCCCTTTTGTTTCGCCACAATGCCTGCCCTCAAGTCCTTCATACCTCAAGTCATGACAGATTTGATTTTAGCTGTGAATTCAGGGATTTTTGTTCAATGTCATGACCAAAGGTCTCAGGTTATTTACAACCAGGGAGGAGTATCAAAAATCTGGCTCATCTGCTTTTTTCCTATTTGAGTATCACAGCTTAAAGCAATCAAATAAATAATGCGTTGTGACAGTAAAATGAGAGGATAACTTTCATAGCTGTTCTGTGCCAGCACCAGAGAGAATGCAAGTACTTCTAGGGGAGCGGATAAAGGCAAATTCAAGTCTCAAAATACCCAAGAGGATCTAGCAGCTGAACACTGGGTGAGGTCCACTACAAGGAACTCGACTGAGTGGTCAGAAATCACATAACCTCCTGTCCTGGCCCGGCCATGACGTTATGCAAACTCTGCAAGAGAGATGAAATTATTATAGGATATAGCTGGGGTCCCCAACCACCGGTCCGCGGACTGGTACCGGGCCGTGGAGCATTTTGTGCTGGGCCGCAGTGAACGGATGACAGAGGCTAGTTTATTTTGGAAAACACTTCCATCTTTGGCTCATAGGTGGCGATAAGGCAACGTACTTAGTGATTACAGTAAAATCCCGTTATTTTTGACTTGCATATAACGGAATATCGTCTATAACGGACGAGGTCCGTTGGTCCCGGCCACGCGCCTTTAAGAACATGCAGAAAAAGCATCGGATATAGCGGACTCGCATGTAACGGAATTTCGCTTATAAGAGACAAACAGTTTGGTCCCCAGGGCTGCTTTTAGCTGTAGTTTTGTTCGGCTATAGTGGACATGCAAGCTCCGCCTACAAGGCGCGTGGCGTGCCGGTGATGTCCAGCGCAGATACGTAGTCGGGATTATTAATAGTCACGCGTCTGCTCAGGTAAAGTTTGATTACTGCATGTACAATATAATAATCTATACCAGTGTCTGCTGGGGTGTGACATGAGTAAATGGTGTCCTGCAGTTGTGTTCTGGGCAAACAGCAACTCTGGATATAATGGACTTTGGATATAATGTACTGTTTTGCCAAGTCCGTTGAAGTCTGTTATAACTGGAATTTACTGTAGTTAAATATTGCGCACCTCATTATCTTTGTTACTCGGTTCCGCTCCCTCCTCAAACTCAGGGCTCCCACTAATTCAACGGGATCGTGAGTTGTATTTTTACGCGCTTTGTTTTTAGTTGTTTCTATACCGGTCCGTGAAAATATTGTTTTACATGATGGTTCATGGCGCAGAAAAAGGTTGTGGCCCTTTACACGTCTCTGCACGTCTCTTAACATGCCCCCCGATCTGCAAAAATGTTAACGGAATAAATCCGTTAAAAGTTCCTGCAGTGTGAAAGCACCTAATGTTTAGGAATGGAAATCTGGCTGGCTAATTCAGCACTGCTCAGGTGACGCCCATCCTTGCCAGGATCCACCCATGCAAGGGTGGGTTTGCCAGCAATGATATTTAGAGAGGAAAATGGTAAAACCTTTTATGTTAACTATAATCAGAAGACACTAGATTAGTGATTTGGTGGCAAACAAACAAATGGAGATTATGTTCACACTTAATATAGTGTTTACGATTTAATTCACCGACTGCATACTTTCCTTAATGAGCACATGAATATATTCATTCATGTGCTCATTAACAACATGATGATGTTGATGATTATTATTAGACTATGTAAAACAGTCATCATAAATATGGGCTCAGCCTACAGTGTAATGTTTGTGTGTAAAATATCAAATGTGCCTGAGAAGCAGGGTGGTGAAATAATAAAATTTAGCAAATGTAGTCGGGTGAATGCAAATAGGGAGGATTAAGCTTCCAAGACAACCAGTGAATCACAAACACGCTGCTTTGGGGAAATAGGTACAGATGAGCAAGAGTGAAACACCAAGTCGTTGGGAGCACAAGCCGGTTTGTAGAATTTAACGACCGTTTCTGCCTCCGTTTTCTGTTTCCGTTTCTATTGGCAAGTGTCACTATATCGTTTCTATAAACCCTTATTGAGAAGAGAATTATAAAAAACGTTTATTCCCACCAATGTGTAATATGAAAGAGATCATATCATAGAGACCTTTTCTTGTATCCTGATCTCAAACATATTTTTTTAGTGCTAATCCACAAACGTAGAATATCCTCTAATACATATTGAATTTATTCCCTGATAGTTGATGCCTGAAAATAAGATGATCATATTATATGATAAACCTCTAGAGAGAGTCTTTAAGTACCATATCACATGGAATCATCTGTTAGTGCTGTGAATAATGATTATAAATGCTGATGTATTACGTTAAACTATGTCTTTTCTTAGCTGGGTTTCTCACCCGGGGAATTCCCTCGGGACCATGGGAAGGGCTGAGCAGCTGGATGAGGAAGGTGTTGTTTATTGTTCATTCTCAGGAAAGGTGTTTTCCCCAGTGGAGAGATGGTGTAGGGTACTGATCTGAGACCAGCATCAGCCACAGTTTGGGAAGGATGTGATGACTGAACCTGTGTTCAAGCACAACACATTCAATGGGCTTTAAAGCTCACTATGGGCGAACAGTTGAAAAAAAAAACAGATTTTACTCTTATTTTGGCACCTCGTACTGAAAGATATGTAATGCATTTCATGTTTGGGCCATTGATGTTTCTTTCTTGCATTTTCTGGTGTGTGGTTCTGCATGCTTTTGGTTAGATTCTTCTTTTTTACAGATCTTCATGACACAACTCCACAACACAGCATCCATTGTGAAGGAGTATCAGTAAATAAGATGATGAGAAGGTTGATCCATTCAAATGCTGTATTAGCTCTATAGATGAATGAAAAGCTCATATTGATTGATGCTGACTGTTTGCTGGTTAGTCTGCATAATTTTTTTAATAGGCAGTAGTGTATAATTTTAGCACAAAAGTCGTTAATTTTGCATAATTCTGCCACTTCACATTATTCAAGGTGCTGTTAAATTTATCAACTTGAAAAGCTAAAATACGTACTAATACTAACGGGAACAGTGACAATATCCCATTTGATAGGAATAAATCTTTTTTTGAACTGAAAAGGATGTATCTAATTCAAAGTGCGACATAATGACCATGCTGAAGGGGACTTTCCCATAAAATAGGTTTTTGTTGAGTTCTCGTTAAACCAGAATCACCATTATCGGGTGCTGGCTGAGCTGTTATTGTGATAAGTGCATGGATTTGCTCTTATTAATTTAGCAGGACATTTACGACAAGTTGAATATGGTAATAACAGGGTAGTAAAAGGCTTCGGGTGTTGAGGAATCATATAATTGCATGTTTAAGGTTTTGCAGCTTCTCTGCCAGGCTGTCTGGGTTTTCTTGCTGCAAATTCTGAGCTAGAGACTAGGGTCTGACATTCTGCGATTTCGCTGTAGATTGCTTGAGACCTTTTTCTGCTTAACAGACTAAAATCTGTGTTAATAGGGTTTTGTTTTTTCTCTCACACTTTTCATGCTCTTGGTCTGTAGGGACTTGTCCGTCACAGACAGTCTTGCCAATAGCTCAGTGTCCTTCTCTCGTGACGTCTGAAGCCAAAGCTCCTTTGTCCCATCTCTGTTCTGCAGGATGTTTTGCACAGCATGATCTGCTCCTTAATTCCACACAGAGTAACATGTCTAACCCTATCCTCTCACCCAGCCACCAAAGAGCATGTATATTTTTCCTTTTTCAGCCTCCCCCTTTAAATTGGCCCCACCCCTCTGCCCTTAAATGCCACACAGCCAGAGGAGACTCTAGCCCCCAGATGCATTTCTGAGACAGAGAAAGTAACATCCATTAACTAACCCCCCCTCCCGCCCAGAGCCACACACCTCTAGTGCATTGAGGGGGTCTGTGCCCAACTTGGGCCATGTGTTTGTTGGCCGTCCCACAGAGACCTGGGACAATAACCCCCACAGCCACAGGCAGCTTCTGAGGCCGCAGCAGTGCATTAACACACGGGGACCTGCCTCATTATTCATCTTCGGCTCATCTTTGGGGGAGGGAGACTTGCATAAATGTGTCGAAAAATAGCCCCGGAATTCCTGGTGGGGACAGTGGAAGGGGAGCTGCCCTTTTATAGAGGCGCGCTCCCAGACTGCCTGATGTACAATTGAATTCAGTCGGTTTACAAAAGGCTGCTGTTGAACACGTGGCCGCCTTAAAGGAGAGCCTATGCGACAGAAGCAGGGGACATGCTCGTTCCTCACGCCTTGTTCTTGCGTCCCCAGTGTCTATTCAAGGTGCTGCACGCATTCTTGCAGGGCCCTCCAAGGTTCTGTGGGTGTATATCTGTGCGCATGTTCAGTCTGTTGGCAACGCTGCAGGAACAGCATGCGACAGCTTTCAGGATGGAGATTGTGAATCTGGGGCTCCCAGTCAGCTCACATATGATCTTTCATGGGGAGGCTAGGGGGGCAGGTGGGATACTGGAGACGAAAGTACAGAGAGAGACCTGTGAATATCAGGCGTCAGTGGTAAGGACCTTCCTGATGCCGGTAAGGGAGTGTGTACTGATTGGTGGGTGGGGGTCTGGTTAGTACTGTGCGGTATAAACAGGATAAACTGTATACCATATAAATTTAGCCAGCGGGAGACATTTTGATTATACCGCCATACCGCAGAAATTTCCGCTCTTCACCTGCAAAAATGACATAATCAAGTCGCGTCAAATAAATAATTTATCATTAATATGATTTTTATGAAAATTATTTATATGATTATTGCTGCACCCAGCAGCAGAGTCCTGCACGGGTCTGATTTTGACAAACCGCATCCGCCCATACCGTCATATTTAAACCCGTATTGGAACTGTTATCCGAAAGAAATAAATTTCTATATAAAATATTTAAAATAAAAATGAATACCCGGACCCCAATGAAGATCAGTCAGATCCAAAATTAAAGACAAACGTTTATTGGCACTACAAACGACCATGCAGTGACATGTGCAACATCAGTTGAACAGGCATAACTAAATGAAAACGGTACTTAATAACAGCCTAATAATAAGCAAAACAAACGGCAGTAGCAGGGTTGCCAACTTTCTCAACCCCACTTTCTTGCAGGTGCGCGGGAGAAATCGCGCTCACTTGCGGCGCTGGATGCCGGGATCACGAGAGTAGATCTCGCAATATGAGCAATATTGGGAAACAAACACTCATGCTCCCTCCACTAAGACAACTCAAAAGAGTTGTTTTCGTTATCTAAGATAAATCTGAGAAATTCTCTCACATGTTGGACTTGATTTTAGTGGAGGTATTGGCCACAACTTTAAACTCTCCACTTGGTAGTTTTTTTTTTTAGCTCCTCAGCATCCATTTCAAACAGTTAAAGGAGATCGCGGGGCGCTTTTGAGAGATTTTCCGGGAATGCGCGAGCAGGCATAAACTGATATGGATTTTACGTTTTACCACCTTGAATGCAGGGATTTGTCACTAAAATATAGCCCTAGGGTATTTTTTGTTAGCACATGATGTTTTGAAAACCGCCATTTAGACCTTTGTGCAATCTGGGACGCTCTCCCAAACCCGTAACCGACACAATATTTTTCACCCGTTTCATCAAAATTTGCGTGTCACCCGTCAGATACCCGAACCCGTGCAGGACTCTGCCTGGAAGGACCTTTATGAGAGAGATGGTCATTCTAATATAGATGGAGTTATCACACTAGTCTAATTGTATTAGTTTTATTGCTTTTGGTTCTGTCTTGTTTTCTGCTTACTTACAGTTTACAAAACCAACCTGTATTTTTAACATAAAATAAAAACAGGGAAGTTGTTTGAAAATGTTTTCATATTTTTGTATTGTAGATTTGCACAATAAATCTTCTACGTTCACGACTACTTTGAAATGTGTTAACAGTTTATTATACAGCTTCCCGCTGCAATGCCTTTGCTAAGGACATATGTTACCCTTTCAAAAAGTTATAATGAAATTTACAGATCCAATTACGTACTGCAATATATACTGTCTATAATTCAAATTATACTGAAATATGAATTTTTTGCCATATCGCACAGCCCTAGGTCTGGGGATGCTTTGTACCTTAAATCAGAAAAATGCTACTTTGGATTTAATTGACTGGATTTATGGAAGTTGGGGGACCTCTGAGTATTTCCTCAGTGGTTCATTGAGGATGTGTGTGGGGAATAGATGTGCCGAATGCTTTGCTTTAAAAGTCTTCTGGACCCTTGCCACAGACTCGTCAGAACGGCCCAGTGCTCCCATTAGCCTCACTGAATATTTTCACGGCCCGACACATGGCCTGCCCTTCCTACGGCACATCACCGCCTGAGTGCCTGACATTCAACACCCGGCGAAGTGTGAGGAACGATGACATAACGAAGACATTCAGCGCGGGTGCCGCGGCCCTGCACGCTTGTACAGCGTGCGCGTGAGGGAGACCTTGTAGCCCGTGTCAGATTTTGCCACCCTTTACCCTGGAAGCCCTATTCGACATCGGTGGAACATTTCGGTTTAACCCAATCGATGAACTCATTCACGGTGGATTTTGTCATCGCTTTAGCATTATTTTTTTGCATCTTGGCTTTCGGAGGGGTCAGTGGCAGGTCTCACGCAGGGGACACAGCCCTCCGTTTGTGTCTGCTCGTTCCAGTTGCCCTTAATAACAACCCAATTACTGTGATGAATCTGCGCTTTCACATAAAAAAATGATTACATCTCTTTGCGCTCCATAACTAGTAAGTACTATTTTTTTGTCAGTGGTATTGGACGGAGGCGCTGGTATAAATAGTACACATGATTAAGTACTAATTGGACTAATTAGGCTGGGGAAATGGTCTAGGATGAGCACCAGCATCCGCAATCCTCTGCGGGCAGAGTCTAAGAGCCCTGCTCCAGATTGCAAAATCCGAAGTCGGCAACTCCGGTGAGAAGTCAGGATCATAGATTTAGATCCGTCTCCCCTTAGAAGATCGTTCCCTTCCTCTGTGTAGTCTCATAAGTGATGCAAGGTTTAAGAAAATAAATCTGGATCTCACTCATGCCTTGAAGGCTTAATTGAGTAACAAATCACCCTAGAAATCCAACCGGTATTCACAAAGCCCACATGTATAGGTTGCTCAAGTCATTGTGGTGTGTTGCCACGGATACAGCCTCCCTTCTATCTTATTGGTTTTCTGCTCCTAGGGGATTGTGGGAAGAACGCCAACCTGACCTTCAGGCTTCTGTGGGCCTTGTTGAGTTCAGCGAGGGGCTGGCAGCAGTTCCACTGGGTGAATCCTGTGGGGATGTCACTCAGAGCATGTGGTAATCACTGGCTCTTCGTGGCCGCCCCTTTTGACGTCAACTCTTTTTTTTTCCACCGTGAAAGTGAACCACTGCTCGATTAGTCATACGGGCACAGGGCATGCGGATGAGAGTTCACTGCCATGCATAGTCTTAACTGTCCTCTTTCGATGAGCTAAGGATTCATATTGTCCTGTTTACATGTAATCGCTGTGCCATTGCAGCAAATTCATGCACAGTGACTCACAGCCCGTTACAATATCGGACGGCACAGTGGCTCGCAGTGTAACTTGGGGGCTGAGTTTCCTCTCTGGATACTCCCGTTTCCTCCCACAGACTAAACGCATTCACTTAAGTGTGCTGGCGTCATTATTTTGTTGCATGTGCCCATCAACAGGCTGACCTTCCACCCACAGCATCTCTTGCAGGGTGCCTGAGGTTTCCTGGGATGAGCTGCAGGCTCACTGTGACACTGTCCTGCACAATGGATGGATGGATGAATGGGTAAATACACTAGTAAGCAAGAATTGTATACCAGATGCAGCATTTGAAATGAAGACTTCAACACGGCTTTGCTGTTATTGATTTGCTGTAAGGGCTAATGTGGGGGGGGAGGGGCAGTTGTCTGAAAGAGATCTGAGCGAGAAATTCTGAAAGTTGTGATTCATTTAGTGTAGATTGTTTCAATTGCGAGATGAACAAGACAGGAAGCCTACCCCCCCCCCCCCCCC
>JAABNX020000126.1:1348904-1370752 GCA_015163995.2 Mormyrus lacerda | reverse complement strand
TATGAGCATAATTAACGCACAAGCAGCACCGGTGTGCAATACATGGCAATTTGTTAAAAGAAGCATTTTCCGAGCTCCCATAGTTCAAGTGATTACGGCTCACCTTGGCCTCCTCCTCCTGGTCCCCGCCTCACCGTAGCCTCCTCCCCCAATCCCTGCCAGGTTAATGTTCCTCACTTGCCCTCTGACCTCTGGAGAGCCTGGAATCAGCAATCATGTGACCCCCCTCCTTCGAGGGATGGGTTAACAGCAAGGTCAGCTATCCTCCGCCTCCCGCGGACACACGCCTCGGGCCAGTTTCGGGCAGTCAAGGACTTCATCCAATCTCACTGCGACAGAAACTTAAATCTTTTTAATTTCCTCCGCCAGAGTGTGCAGAGCTTTATAGTTTGGAACTAATTCAGCCCAGTGCTGGGGGTCGTAAAACTAAATAGATTGTTCTGACGTGTCTTGTTAATCGGGCGCTGGCTTGGCCCCTTCCTGAGCTTGTTGGGGAAACTTGTTTGATTCCCGATCTAATGTTTCAGTTACCCTGCTAGTTAAAAGAATGGTCAAGCCCCACCCCCCCATCTCCCTCCCGGCGGTTGCACCTCTGCTCGACTCTCTTAACAAATCTCACGCTCGCTTAATGAGGCACTAGAGAAAAGATGTCGGAGGCATTCTGCTTTCGAACTTGACCCCAGAGCTTCCATATCTGATTCAGAATGAGCAGAAATATGAAGGTGAAAATGCTGTTTGCCGCTGTCGATGACGTCGGTGTGTTGTCACCACGCCGATGGCAGGAGACCCGATTATGGCATCGTGCTTTAGTACCCAGTAGACAGCAGTTAACAGGATCTGGCCCCTTGCTCCGATGCCACCAGGGAATGCATGCTGGCTGCTTTCTTTGAGCACTAATTTGCCTCCAGCTGAACCAAGCAGGATGGGGTGAGCTGTAAAAGGACAGATCATATCACATTAAATGGATACACGTGTCTTTATTTCAGCTGTCTGCATGCGAAATCTTCCACTGTCCCCAGCTTTCACCCATGTTGCCGTATTGGCCTGGTGGGGGGGCACATGGTGAGGTATGGAGACATGGTGGGTAAAGAAATGCCCATAGCTGGCGATGGGGGGGGGTGTTTACCGAGCCCCCCACCCCATGCCTGTTTGACCTAGCCTGCCAGAATCCCTGCTAATTAAGTAGAAAACGGAGGGGCTTGGTAATATTAAAACCTCTAATTACATTTCAATTACAGTTGTGATTCCAATTGATAATTAAATTAGATAATTCAATTCATAGCTAGAATCTGTCTTTGTGGATATCTGAAGCAGGCTGGGGTGCTAAGCTCCAGAATTAAGATGTTGCATCAATAACTCTAGGTGGTTTTACCATTATTTTGTCTGGGGGGTAAGGGGTATGGGTTGGGGGGGGGGCCTTAAGGGCAGCGAAATGTTTTATGAATAACGCCTGTTGTATGAATAAAAGTTGTGTGTTGTGGCGCTGTGACTCGGGGTTGGGGGGATATTGGTTCTCGTGTCTTGGGTCCCCCCCCCCCCCTGACAGCTAGGTGAATGGATGTCTTGTGCCTGTAGCCTCCCGAATACATCCTTGATCCCCCATAGTCCTGAATAAGACAAGCGGTTTCAGAAAATGGAAGGATGGACAGACAGATGGATGATCGCATAATTATATTATTGTTCAGTGCGATAGATAAAAATCTGTGCATCTGGCATTATTTAAATGACTCATTAGTCCAACCACACCCTTTCAGGGGGCTGTTCCTTCCTGGAGATGCAATGAAACAGATTCCTTTGTGAAGGCTACCCCCCCCCCTTTCCAAAAGCACCAGATGGCACATGAGGATTCTCAGTGGGAAGGTCCCTGATTTTTGTTTCTGTAGCTGATGTTGAGATGGCCCTCCTCCTGTTCCTCTCTATAGTTTTAGTAGATTTGTGTTGGTTTGCTATCTGAAGTTCATCACGAGGACAGTTGTATCCAGAAAGGCTACCAGCCAAGGCATAGGCTGCCTTTGCGTGACCCTTTGTGATCCTGTGTGACCCTGCACTGAATGAGTGTTCATGAATGGATGGATTCCCCAACGCTAGAAGGGTGTAATATTAAAAACTTTTTTCAGGGTTGGGGGGGGGGGCACTGTGAGTTAAAATTCACTTTTAATGGAAGATCTCCAGTGAACCTATGGTAGTGCCTGTTGAAACGGAGTGTAAGTGTGTGTGTGTATGTGGGTCTCTGTCCATCCATCCAACCCCCACCGAGCCCTAACCATAACCATAACCACAAGTTTTTGCATTTTTACTTTTTTCATTGCAGTCACAGATTTTTATTAAATTGAAAAAAAAGGGTATTCATCGCGTTGTGGGGACGTTGTTTCCCCATAAGGTACTGTAAGGTATACCCACTAGCGCACACACACACACAAACACTTAAATAACTGTTCGTACCTTAACCCCTTTGAAGATCACACATGCCTTTTGTAAGCTGTCATTCATGATTGCTGTTTTTGACTTCACAGGAATCTTTTCTTTTGTCTTTATCCTCTCAAACTGGCAGATCTTACATTTTCACTTAAGGTCTTTCAGGCTGTGTATGTAATTCTGTCAACACAATGCGCCGTTATGAACTCAAGCTGGATTTGACACAGAATAATGCATCAGTCATAAGACGTAAACTGTATTCCATTTCTTTTACTGTTGGTGCGTATAATTTTATTGCATAATTATAGCCATTACTGTGCAGGAGGAACCATGTGCGTTGAGAATGATTGTATAATGTGGGTTTAGTGTCTTAACTTGATGGAAACTGTAGCACACTAATCCTGTAGGAATCTCTCTCTCTCTCTGTCTCTCTTTCTCTCTCCCTCAGTTGTGTAGTTGTTGTTGACACTTGTCACCACTTCTCTGTGTGTATTCAGCCAGGGGAGTGAGCAGATTAATCCCGACTTAATCCAACAGCCCCACAGGGAAGATGGTACAACACATTAACAAAGAAGGTCAAGGAATTGTGTCGAAACCGGAGAGCTTAACTGATTACAGATAGAGCTTCTTCCTTTTCTCTCCTCCTTTTATCTCTCATTTATCATGCGCGGCTCCTCATAGCCTCTTATCAGCCCCCGAAATTCCTCCTACGGGGAACCAGGAGTGGGAATGGAAGATCGATGCTTATCGCTGGGCGGGCCGCAGTGGCGGTGGTGTCGTTTACATGGAATTATCTCCCGCTCACTTCCTTTTCCTTTTGTAATGTATGATCTGGATCTCAGCGTCTGCAACACACAGAATCATAGGATGCATTTTGGAGGTTTTATTAGTGAAAATGGGGTGACATGGTGGTGCAGCGGTTAGCACTGTTGCCTCACACCTCTGGGGCCTCCGCCTGGGTTCCATGTACGTGGAGTTTGCATGTCCTCCCCATTTACTCCTTCAGGTACTCCGGTTTCCCGCCACAGTCCACAGACATGCTGAGGCTAATCGGTTCCTAAATTGCCCGTAGATGTGAGTGAATGGTGTGTGAATGTGCCCAGTGAAGGGCTGGCTCCCTCTTCTGGGTCGTTCCCCACCTCGTGCCTGTAGCTTCTGGGATAGGCTCCAGACCCCGCCGCGACCCAGACAGATAGGTGGTTTGGAAAATGGATGGATGGGTGTTATTGAAAAAACAATTCTTAAACAGAAGAAATCCCATATCCCTATGTAAAATACACCACACCTGTGGCTCCAGGCTCATTGAGACCCAGTTTTGAATAAGCAATTACAGAAGATGGATGGCTGGGTGGATGCTTGGGAGTGCGTATATATGTTTGAACCTTTTCCATATATATACAATATTTATATTTTATTATTCCATATATATATATATATATATATATATATATCATTATGTTCTTACACAGCAGTTCTGTGTGCTTCTGACAGCCCCCAGATCTGCATAAATTGTTCTCTCTGAAGGTGACATGTAGTCGTATTTCGGAGTGTGACCGGATGTTTCTGTAAGGGCTGTATGTTTGTGCAGATTATTATTCTACAGATGTAGTGGGGAAATTTGGTATCCTTTCTATTTTTTCAAATGTGGCAAATGATCTCCCGACATTAATGAATAACTGGTGTTTTACGTGTGCTGGAGAGAGCCAGGTCCTGATTCAGGAGGTAAACAGGGGAAATCAACCACAGCGCCATAGAGGGAAGGAAACCTCTCTGTCTGGACTGAGATTCTCTGTCTCCCGGGAATGATAAGAAGCATGCAGGCGTTCATTTCACCCAACGGGAGCTTGTGTGAGTGCTTGTGATGAGTCGCCATTCATTAGGCAGGTAGCATTTTATGTATGGGTAATAACTGCGAGAGGTAATGTAAAGCTATTATATATAAATATGTATTTCAGATGGGTTTTATTTGAGGTTATGTATAAATTGATGAAAGCTCAAATGCGTTGAAAATGTAGGTGTACATTTCTCCTAAATGTGTGGAATCAGCTGCCTATGTGTCTTGGCTTTCTTTGCATATACATGGATCATCACTCTTGTGGATGTCTAGGAGAATCGGCCTTCGTGTTTAGGCAGCTCAGAGTTTTGTTTCAGAAGCCAGTCAGCTGTAGTTTGAAAGTTCACCTATGATCTCGTTCTGCAGGTGTGAGGTGACTTTCTTCTATGAATGAGCTGCATTCTCTGTGTATCACTGATCTTAAAACAAAGAGACAGCCTCCTGTAGATGCTGGTGCTATTATGGCTCATCTGCCTACTTTTGACAGACCTGATCTGGGTAAGACCTTCCTGGAAACTTCTTGCCAGTGTTTTGCTTATTCAATAAGTGTCATGGACGCTGTTCAGCTCATAATGCTGGCATTCATTTGAGATGTGTAAACTCATATCAGAACTGGACGGAGCGAGGCCCGCCGCAACTGTTATGGAGAGTATAGCACGTCTTCGCTACGTTTCCCTGACTGTTTCCACAACTGTTCCTCCCACCTTTGAGACCGCCTGAGGTAACAGTGGGGTAAACAAGGCTCCCGATCCAGCTGTCAACCACCAACTGGGTTAAATGAGAATTAAATGGGTATGGGGCTTTGGCACCGCGGATAGCAGCTGACTGATACCTGCGAGTTAGGCTAATGATGGAACCACCCGAATGCCCCCTTTCCAGGGTGCGAAAAGAGCGACCTGAGCCCACTTATATTTGGGGCTTTGGGACTCTTTCATTTTTTTTGTTTACTTCCCTTATTTCCAGCCTTTACTGTGAGGGGTCACTATTTGCTTTTAATTCCTTTTTTTACTCCTTCCTCTCTTCCTTCCTTCCTTCTGCCCTACTTTTTTTACCTTTACTTGTTAGCTTTTTCAGGAACATCCCAGATATGTTCATTCTGCCTGTACTGTATCTGTTGCTACCCCCCCGCCTTGACCTCAGAGTGATCTGGCACTGGAATGAGTTAGATATTAGTTGGCCACAGTGCATTTCTCTGCCCACATTCTCCCTGGGCACCTCTGCTGCTTCCTGCCAGCGGAGTTCACAGCTTCGTCCATCATTCTGACAGAGAGCAAAGTTGTTTTTGTTTGTGTGTGTTTGTGTATGTGTGTGAGAGAGAGCAAACTCGGCCTGCCTTGTGCAAAATAAAGGCTTGCTTAGTTTTGTTTGAGCTCTCTCTTCTGTTTAATCCACACTTTGAATGGAGCTCCTGTGCTCCGCTTTATCTCTGGCTTCCCCCATAAACCCCGGCCTGTTCCCAACCAAGTGGCCCCCTCTGAGCCGGACGCGACATATCCCTCGGCTGGCCCATCCGTCCTGGTTGCCTTGGGAACCTGTTTCTCATAAGCCCTCTGAGTTTGCTAGACCTTGACTCAAACATGTTTAATTTAAACTGGAAAACGACCAAATGGTATGCAGACAACCCAAGCCAAGCAGAATAATATTACACTCTTAAATAGAATTACTGAAATAGAATGCAGGATGGATTCTTCCTCTTTTTTTCCCATCCTCTGTATCTGCTGTCACTCCTCCCAGTAATAATGTGAGCTGCCACTGTGGAGTGACCCTAAATAAGACGTTGAAAACTTCTATATTGCTGTCAAAGTAGCAAAATCTGGCCAGATTGATCAAAGAGGTGGCCAATGTCTACACTGCACATCACTGGCGCTCCTGTCTCAGCCAATGGCTGAGGACCCACCTGCTCCTGTAAAAAAAAGTAGGACTATCAGTCCTCCTTGCTTATCTGCTCCATGTCTACTATAGATGCATCTTCTGTCCAGTCAGTCGTCCATTATCTCCTGTGGAGACACTGTCATCAAGATGCCAGCTAATCACCAGATTTGGGTGATCCCACCTCTCATGGGGTCCATTTCATGACCACCTATTTTGTACCAAATCCTCAACATACCAGCCCGGCCCAGACCAAACCTGGGTCTGTTCCCCTGGCAGACCTCTGTTCCTCTGATTCTGTTTTTATTTTTTTATTTTTGTTTCGATTTATTTGTTTATTTGTTTGTTTGCAGCGAGGGAAGCATCTGCCCCCAGCTCCCGTCTGCACCATTCCGCACCAAGTCGAACCGTGGCTGGTGAGTCACAGTGGGGCACTTGAGAGGGAAGATCAAAGGAGCGCAAAGCGAGGCTTGTTCCATGCAAAATGCAGCGCGGCTGCCTCCAGCGTCTGCTTACGCACCCCCCCTCCCCTATATTTATGGCCTTCTTTTTGCACAGCACTGCATGATTCAAATGTTGTAGGAAACAGAGGTACATCGGGGGTGGATCTTGACAACATTGGCAGACCTAATAAGAGATCCTGAGTCTCTCTGTGCGTCTCTCTCACTCCCTCTGCGATGACATTACCTTCTGAGGAAAGCTGCGAGCAGCTTACAGCACCTCCTGCTGGACCGCAGCTCATGTGAGTGTTCTTTAGAGTAGCTCCATTCATAGAGAGTTGGCCCTTACTATTCATGTTATCATACACTAGGGAGTGCGATGTTTTTCTGTATTCTCACAGAAATAGACCAGGGGGGTGTTCCACGAAGCAGGTTTTAGGGAAAATCTGACTTATATAGACAAATTTGGCTCATTTAAGTGTGAATTCTGTTCCATCAACGTGTCTTAAATTAATCCCCGCTGAGCTACCATGGTAACTTGTGCAAGGGAACAAGTCTGCTCTAGATCAGGTTAACGGTCTCGGTTAGTTAAGCGTCATCTCAAAGAACGTGTGACGTGTGGGAACAGATTCCCGAGAGATGATTCCGTCGGACGAAATTCACCACTCATGTCATGTAATAAATTTAATAAAGCCTGTAAAAATCATGTCTCAGCATTCCAATTAATTACAAAATAATTAAAATAAAAGCGTACCCATATTACAAAGGTTAAACATGAAATGCAATGACAAATTGAAAAAATAATATGAACATGAAGATATTTTTATATTTTGTTTAGTCATAGTCTACTTTGAAAGTAAAGACAAGATGCGGTTATTTGTGCAGGACTTTTCACACGGATGCGATCGAAAATATTTTATGGAGATCAAATAATACAGAATAACATTATACAGTAAGAATGATGCATGAGCTTAACCCAGAAAGTTTATCGTTGGCTATGGGGATCAAACCAGGAACTTTCCCAGTGTAAGGCAGCAGCAAAAACCACTGTACCACGATGCCACTGCACTAGGCACTTTTAACATTTACATAACTTACACATTTAGTCTGTTTGCAATTCTTTGCCAAGCCAACTCCCTGGCTTTACTTATGGCCACAGTATTGCCTTTTTTAACAGTTATACCTTTGTATTCTTTATACAGCTCCATCAGCAGCATTTGTTCTGCAGCGATAAAACTTCTGCTCTCGGTTTGCATGCTTACCGACTCATTTGATCACTCTATCGTTCATCCATTCATTTGGGTTTCTTAAATATCTTGGGTGTGCGCAGAAAGTCAGACTATGCAAGTCTGTCTTGTATAACCCTTAATTAGTTAAAGCTGAACTCTATTAGTAGAACAACAGGAGGCTAAGTTTAGTGATGGTGCTAATTTGAGTCTGGCTTTTTCAGGAAAGTCTGGCTTTCTTTAGCTACTTTTATGGAATACCCCCATGGGTGAAATATGAGCCTGAACCTGATTGGCTGGTTGTAGATGTGTGGCAAATTACTGCCTATACTGTGGCAGGAAGTGCATGGTGCTGCCCTGATTTGCTCAAGCAAAATGTCCAGCTGTATAAATGAGCGCGGTCATTGTAAATCACACTGGATTGAAGTGTCACTGCCAGCTGGGTGGGACTGTTTTGAAGTTTGTTTGCTAGGATTAGATCTTACTGTGTTTTACCTTTGCCTTTTTCGAGTTCAATACTTGTACCCTTTTCAAAGGGATCCCAATTCTCATTTTATTTAGCACGCTTGTAGGTATCAGTCCTGCTCTCTGGTGCCCCATGACACCCCAGAGTGTAAATGAATCGGCGAACTCTGACAGTTTGTCAAATTTGTGTGTGTTTCAGAGCATGCACTCAGAGTAGCAGGTACCGGGTATCAGCACGCCCGTAACAGTGGTGTTTGCTTTGGATCACTCATAAAAGCCCTTTGCCTCAATAATAATGCTGCAGGCTTCATTGTGTCCAGGGTGCTCTGTCCTTGACCTCATCCCTCATTAGGAGAAATGTTCATTCTTTCTGCTAGGGGTCAGTCCTTTTTCATACGTGTTTTTAATTTGTTGGATTTCGTCCCACTTGCATGCGCACTGCCTACACATAATAGCCTGGCAGCATCTCCCATGCTTGCACCTGCATGGATGGCGGGGCCCATGTTTCCGGCTTTTACATGCTTAACCCTGAGCAGGCACTCTGATTTTCCACATCTAATTTTTTCTCATTTAGGGGACTAAATGAGTTTGACCGCGTGGGTACGAGTGTGCCCGTGGGCGACGCGGAGGGTCACCCTAATGATGCCGCCAGCCTGCTCCGCTGCGGTTGGTAAACGTTTATTTTGAGGGCAATCTTTCATCCCGCTCATTACTGATCCGGGACGCCATCCACAGTGGTGCTTTCGCGTGTCGAGGGTTCTTCCAGACTGGGTCGGGATCCTGCAGCCGAATCTGACACTTTGCTGGGTTTCCACAGATAAGCCGCTGACCTGGGGGGGGGGGGGCGGGACTCCGCACAGCTTTGCATTTTCATTTGCTCTCAGCCCACTGTGTGGGTTTAAAATACGGAGGGGGGGGTTTGTAAGGACTGAGCACTAAGGAAATGACCACCGTTATGCCAAGCTGAGCCACGCGGTGACTTACAGAAATAATGGGAAAGCAGCAGGAAGTCGTTTTCATCGTAAACGTCTTCGTTTACGTCCGTAATAAGAGCACACAGTGAAACGCTGCGTCGCTTTGTAATGGCCAAAGCTGAATGATGTCTGGAATTGACCTGCAGTCTCTTGACTGCCGCTTGAAGCCAGACCCCTGCTGGCTGTGTTACACATTATAATGCCTGTGTGTGATCAGGTACGCCTTATATGTCATGAGAGAAGAAAGGCTGTCTATTGTTAGTGTCTGTAAATTGTCTGTAGTGTGTGTGGATATATTATCTGGTGGGCACCAAATGTCATATGTCAATGTGATAAAAACCTGATTTTTTGACATCGTGGGTACCATTTTTCGGGTCCCCACAAAGATCTGCGAATGCAATCAAAAATGTAACGATTGCAAAAATGGCTTGAGTCTCGTATTTTCTTTGGTTACTTATGGTTAAGATTAGGGCTGGGTAGGGGTTAAGGTCATTATTTTGGGATTAGAGTTTTCCCCATAGAAATGAATGGACGGTCCTCACAAAGATATTCATATAAATTGTGTGTGTGTGTGTGTGTGTTTGTGTGTGTGCACGGACCGTGATGGACTGGCGGTGAGTGCTGCAGAAAGGCCCTGTAGCGTGTCCCCATTTGCCTGCTGGGATTGGCTCCTGGCTCCCTGCAATCCTCTACTTAAGTAATGGAATGGAAGATTGATGAATGCCTTGATTCGTTCTTGTGGATGTGCCAGATTTCCTGTGTTTTCGAAAAGACAAAATTGCTGTCTATGTAACTAATTTAGTCATAGCGTGGAGTTATGCTGCACTTATGGCGGCTATTCCTGTCAGGCTGTTGACAGTATTATGTGAGCATGAACCTGTGGCAGGGTTTTCCAGCCTGACGTGGAAGTCCTCCCTGGGCACTTCACGCACTGATGGGAAGCACAGTTTTCAGCTAAGGGGGAGCTGAGGAAGCAAGCTGCCCACGCAGACGACTTTCGGGGGAAACCGCATCGTGTAACCGTCTCGTAATTAAAGGTCATCGATGCACTCCTACAGTCCCACTCTGCTGCAGATAATTTGAGCTTGAATTACAGAACTTTGATGGGGACACATTCCGCTTAATTCCCATTGAGCGATCAGCAATTACGTCATAAGTAACATGCCTTCAGGCATCAGAAATAAAACAAGAAACAGAGAAAATACAGAAGAAAGATTTATAGATCTACCAAAATGATATGGCCAGGACTTGCCATGACGGTTCAGATTTGATGTTGATGGATTTGATCTTTCCTCAAAAGTTTTGGTCGTATTCGAGTTCACCGTAAAGCAGAGCGGCAAGTGAGGGTATCTGGCAATCTGTAGGCCAGCTTGATGGGTCGTCATTGGCAATGTCAGCGCACAGTGCTCTTCGGCTCCCCTCTCAAGATACCTGTTAGTCGGTTCAACCAGTTTAGGGGCTGCTGGCCACTTTGCGGGTACGAGGGACGTGGCTGATTAATCACGCTTCAGGACGCAAGCACAGGAAACGTCCTCCAGACTCCAAAACTCAAGAATAATTTGCTCTGCCTGGGAGCAGGCCATAAACAGAATCAATTCATAACCTAAGGGTGTGTATGCACTTGTGGGTTTCCCGTGTCACATTTGGGGCGACATCTTCCCTCCTAATGGTGAAGCCGGGACTGGAGTGATGGATAGTGTGGTCTTCATTAGGGTGCTTCTCAATAGGGAAAAGGCGCAGCTGCAGGAAGCCGGCACTGACCCGGGAACAGGGGGGTGGCCCACAGCCGCGCAGCAAAGACTTGGCGTGCTGGGTTTTTTGGGTAGGAACAATACGATATGAACGGGCCGGCGTGGCGGCCCACCTGAGGTGCTCACCTCTCTGCTGAGTTCTGGTAACACTGTGTCTTGTTAACACTAGGTCATGGGCCCTCAGGCTTCCCGGGCCTGACTCATGCCATGGTTACACCTTGTTGGCAGGTCCCAGACACCCCCAGATTCCTGGCCACAAATAAAGCTGCCATTTGGCCTGGGGAGGTCACCACCACGCATCTGTAACCTGCCACTTTCCAAGCAGACCGTCCCCTGCACAGCCTGCTAGCCTCATCACTTATTCATTTTAAGTTTTCTATTTATTCATTAAATTTCTACCCTTAATGTACGACACTGATGTCATGTCCACTGAACTCTCCAGGAGACACTTTCTATTTCTCTTTCTCTCGCTCTCTTTTTCTCACTTTCTCATCCTCTTCCTGGTCTTTAATGTTTGTTCTTCAGCATCTGTGCTCTGGATTGCGCCAACCGGGTTGACAGTGGGTATTGAACATCCCCAATATACATGGTGTGGCATGTTACAACCCATTGTGTTTCATTGCAGGGTAATGGGGAACAGTACTCCATACTCAGATTACATCGATAAAGGAGCTTAGAGGCAGCCAGATCAAAGCATAGCTGGGGTCTTCCCTCAGTACTCATAAAAGAAGTCACGAATCTGAATGACTGAAGTGAAATAGCTCACCATGTTAGGGACCGGTCTTGGGTACAGCAAGCTAGGCAGCTGCCTAGGGCCCGATTGGCACACTTTAACGAGGAGGAGCGCACTCGACCTGTGGTCGGTGAAATCTATGCCTCGGGCCAATGAAAAGGTACAGTACTGTGCAAAAGTCTTCGGCAAGCAAAGAAAATGCTTAAGGCTATTCATCTTGGTAGTAATTGCACATTTTCTCAGAAAAAAAAAACACAATTTAACATTATAACGTATGCAAATTAACAGTAACACAAAAAATAAACAAGAATTTCACCTGTTCTCCTAAACGTTAATGATATCTTAAACGTTAATGATATCTTAAACGTTAATGATAACTGTGCTTCGGTTTCCAAACCTCTCCTTAGGGGCACCTCAGCCATTCTTTGTATTCATTACATTTCGCCATCAGCTCTATTAATGAATTAACTTGACCTGTTAAATAACTCAATGGTGTATTGATTAGCCAAACAAGGTAATAGTTGAGTCAAAAAATACATGGGTATAGTGGGCGGTGGCTGCAAATTCTGTGGTAATTTTAGGAGCGGTTCTAAAATGGTTGACACACATTGACAGATATAATGTTATAGTTTTACACCAAAATGAAGGACTTCATTTTCTGTGACTGCCTAGCTTTTGCACTGTACTGTAGATACAGCCATAAGCATCTGCACATAGATGTTCTCATTTCTCACATAACATGGGTGCATTTTTACCTGCTCAATGACCAAGATGTTCAGTAATTCCCAATCAGAGATGAGACTATTGCTATGCCACGGAGTGTTGTTCAGATTTATTGAGCCACAGAGGTCTGTGTTTGGTCATAGAGCTCCTTTGTTTGAGTGGACAAGCAAGACAACCAAGTATAATATTTGTTTAAATTCAGAGGGCCAGTCCTCTATTTTCCTCACGTCCCAGCTCTAATACTCAAGGTCAGGCTTCGAGCCGTGCCTGTCTGCCATCGTATCGCCATCTTTAGACTCCCTCATCACCTGACCTTGCTGTCCTCCACCTGTGACACATGGCCTATGATCGGCCATGTTAAGCACATATGCGTTCTCCGCTGTTGTTTGTTCGTCGCTGATCATGGGCCCCATCGTTTCATTCCTGCCCTCTGCTGGCTGGTGTGCTGAGCTGAATCACGGGTGCCTGCCTTGAAGAAAAGGCTTAAACTCTGCTCCAACCTCACCCTCCCCCCCCCTCCGCCCCCAACTCCTCTGCTGCCATGGAAACCATGGAAACGAATGCCTCAGAAATAGCAGACCCACTCACCTTACTTTATTAGAAAGGCACGGCGTCCTAGCCCAAAATAATGTAATTTTAAAAATTAAACCTAAGAAGGTTGTTTCAGGGTTATTTAAGTTTTCCTATCCATTTACATTCCCCATCCAGACATTTTTCATAACCACAGACTGCGTAAGAATGGAGGTCTTATGTGTTATTTGCGTGCCTGTTTGTTTATATTAGCATTCGGTTTATTCATTAGTATAAAGGCTTTTATCCCATAAATAATGGACTGTAACTTCACTTGCCCATGGATAAAAATATTGCCTTTCTTCTGCAGAAAATGAAAACACACTGTCCAGACTCTGAAGCACCAACACATACTTTCTCGTCTGTTGAAGATTGTCTTTCAAGTTGTGGTCGCTTTTTATTTCCCCCGAACTGCTATAGGTACCTTTTTCCCCACAGTTGCTGCTTCGGCGAGTGTCATAACGCACATGGCCAGCGATGGTCACCGGCTTTATCTCAAAGCGGAGGGGTTGTGCACAGTACTCTCCTCCTGTGCCCCCCCCCCCCCGACAGTGGGAAAATGGGGGGTGAAAGAAGGCAGGAGGGGTAAAGGGAGACACCCCAGATTGGTCAGCCTCAGCTCTGTAATGGAGGTGCGGGGGACGACTAGACCAGGAGCTTCAAGGGAACGAGTGTCCAGCTCCTGGGACTGCGGCAGGGCTTTTGTCATGGGCAGGGGCCCGTTGACCAGCATCCATCCCTGAGGGGGCATTTAAACTGAACATAAACATTAAAATGGCATCACAAAAAAAAAAAGAAAAAAGAAGCTCCCAAGGGTTTAGATAAGATGCATTACTTATGAAAGACGGCTTTATGCCACACAGATGCGTTCCTCTCCAGGAACAGGGGCATCCGTGTGGAAAAGCACAAACTATTGCATCTCAACAAAAAATTTAAATGTCTTGACATGTGTGCGCTGATCGCCATGGGATTTTCTTAGCTGAGAATATGGAGACCTACCGCTCTGTGTTTGGTGACGTGATGTCTTTGAAGCCCCCTCTAAAAATATCCAGGTATGATGTTACTGGCGCAGTGGACACCAGGATCGCTCTTCCTTTGAAGATAATTTTCCAGAACCTTCTCCTTTCAGCACAGATAATCTCTCCCACCCATCTTTTGCTCATAACTGAAGTCAGCTTGACTTCAATCTCTATCTCTGCAGATCTTTTGTGTTTGCTCAGAAGACTCAGCCTGTCCAGAGACACATGCTCTTGTTTTGTGAAGCTGAATATTATGGTCACACTGTGAGATATGTTTTCTTTTTCTTCAAAGTGTTTTTTATGAGCTTTTAGTATCATGAATAAAAGCGAGAATAGAATAGAAGTAAAACCATGCCCTCTTCGCCCAATTCCCTTACCTTGTTCTAACAGATTCTGTCCTATAAACCAGGTTTTTGTACAACACAAAACAAGACTCATAATGCAAGTGAAGGAAGACAGGACAATAAACACAGATAAACAAACATAGAGAATCAGGTTAATAATAATAATAATGAATCAATTAAAGAAAGAAAGAAATAATATTATTAAATAAAAAAAATAAATAAAGAAAGAAAAAGAAATTTTATAATTAAATATTATTAGGGTCCAATCTCTAGACAAAGTTCAAAAATGGCTGTCAGGTACTATAAAATTTCAGTGAGCACCCTCTTATGGCATTAAATAATGTATCAGTATTAAATAATACATCAGATCCCTAACCCACAGGCTGAAAGTAGGTGGGGAAATCTCATTCTATCTCAGTAACACCAGCTGTCTTGCTATAAACGCTGCAAAAGCAACCACATTCCTGTGAGATAACCACAAATACCACAGCAATATAGGAAGCTTCTGTATTTGTGAGATTTCTGATAATTCCCATTAACTGCTAAAAATCAAAATGGGGCATGACCAAAATGTGTGAAAATGTTGCTGGTGATTGCTTGATTAGGTCAAGGTCGATATTTGGTGTAAGTTTGGCTAAGTTAGCTTTAGTCCAGTGTAGCCAGTGCACTGCCTTAAACTGGGTGATTGTATACCTTAAACAAATTGAGAGGGTTCAAGAAACTGGGTGAAGTGAATAAGGAGAAATTCTGGCCAATTAACCCTATGGAGCAGCAATTCAGTTTTAGGATAATGTCTAGGAGAGAGCAGGGTGCTTATATGGGAAAACCACAAAGCTGCAAAAAGCTGATAAAATGAGAGCGCAGGATGTTTTATTTCAAACAACTCATTAAAAGACAAAAATATTTATGGGGAATAGATCGTTTAATACATTAAGTGCACTTCTAGCCCAAGTGCAAAAAGCTTCATCTCTTATTGACAGTGTAAACATCAGATTCTTTAGTACTGGCCAAACACTGAGGGATTTTGAAGAGAAAAGGATCTCTTTTGGGCCCAGATCTTAAGGGACTGTATTACAATAAATTTGGTAAATACTTGGGTATAGAATCAGGTAGCAAAATTTTTAAGCAAATCAGGCAGGGAGGCTGACTTTCCAACAGCTGCCACATAGGTACAGTATCAGTGTTCAGAAGATCCATCAAATATAATTCTTATATTAGTGGCCCAATAATATTAAAAATTTGGGTGGGAAATCCAATATGTATGTGTACTGGGTTTTTTTCTTATTAAATATGAATTCAGAAATGTATCTAATTGGCCAAAAGGAAGGATTTTGTTAAACTAGAATACACTGAAACAATATAACAATTTAAGCAAAACATTTATATTTATAGCACTGATTCTACCACTCAGTGATAGCGGGAATTGCTCCCAGCGCTCATGGTTGTGCCATAATTAAAAGATCCATTTGTGAAGAAAAGTTACCTTTAAAAAGATTTCTAAAGTCATGAGTAACCCATATTCCTAAATACCTGAATTTATCCAAACTCATTTTAAATGAGAGGTTAATTTAAGGATTTAACAAATCACACCTTATGAAGATGACAGGGCAGCCATTTGGGACAGAATTGGCCATATTCCAAATTGAAGATAAATTAATGTAAAATGGTAAAAACATACTAGCATTCAGGAAAGACCCTATCTGATAAAAAAATGGAAGTAAAAGGTAATAGGAAAATAATAATATTTTTTTAAAAGTCATAAAGGTTAATATTGTAAATGACTTTGGTACAATACTCACCCACCCACTTGCTAACAGCTATTAATCCCAGGTAAGCCTGATACCCCATACAAAATTATCCATACCTTAAGGTGGTACTTGGGGGGGGGGGGGGACTTGTTTCGATAACTCTGCTGTGTACATAGTAAAAAAATTAAATATGTGGTGCATTATGTCATGATCCGCTCCATACAATCCTCCCGTGTGCCACGCTCACCTTGTTACCTTGTGTTCCTGCCCCGATTGTGATCACCTGTGTCCTGTTACTTCCTGATCTGCCTGTGTATATTAGTCCACGTCTTCCTGAGTCTTGCGTCGGTCATTGTATATTGTCAATGCATGTTCGTGCCTGTCTGCCGTGCTTTCCAAATAAACCCCGTTTACCCTGTCCGTCCGGCTCCATTCGCCTCCTTGCCTGCTTGCCTGCCGCGAACGTGACAGAATGACGGATCTCCGAGACGCACCTCCGCAGCTGAAGGACAGCCGCCTCAAGCTGCAAAGCGAGGTGCTTTACTGGCTGTCTCAACCAGAGGTTCAAGAGGATCCTGGGTTACGATAGCTAGCCATCAAGAGCGATCTTGTCTTGCAGGAGATGCCTCCGCTTACTGCTGCAGCCACGCCCGCTGCAGGGCCAGGGACTCCAGGCCAGAACCCTGTCCTCAAGGAGGTCCAGGCTCCTTACTCCTCGGAGGAGGAGCTGGACTGGGACCCCTCGGGGACCTCCCTCTGGACTCCCATGCCCTTCCAGGACCCACGCCCAGTGGGACCCTGCCTGTCAGTGTCCCGGAAGGGACGAGGACACAGGCGTCGGGCCCGGGTCCCACCCGCCCTGCCCCCTGGCTCGCCCTCGTGTGCCTTGGCTGGGGCTCCGGGGCTGCCTGCGGCTCGGGGTAGCCCGTCGCCTTCGGGTCCCCCCCAGGTGCTTCGGTGCCGGTCCTCGGCGTCGCCTCTGGCGCCATGTCGGCCGCCTCCGGGCCCCCTTGCTCCGCTTGGGCGTCGGATGGCGCCGTCCCGGGCTCCGGCTGCACCGTCGCCAGTGGCGGCTTTCCTCTTCTGCTCGCCTTTGCTGGTGTCCCCTCCTGCTCCCTCCGTGTCCCCTCCGTCTCTCCCTCGTCCCGTTCCCTCGGCCCCTGTGTCGTCCCCTATGCCTCCTGTCTCGCTCTCCCCTGTGGCCCCTTTGGCTGCCGCCCGTCGCCCGTTTGGGCTCCCTCGGGCTCCCCTTTGTCCTCCGTCCCTGCCTGTTTGGTCGCCCTTCGTTCCTCGTGTTCCTGCTCCTCCTCCCTCCATCCTGCCTGTTTCTGCTTGATTAAACCCCGTTGTCCCCGTCTACCCTAGGACTCATGCCTCCTTACCTGCTTGCCTGCCTCACGAATCGTAACAGAATGACCGATATGTACAACACGCTCAGTGCTACTGGAGAAATTCTCCCCATGGAGCAGGAGTGATCCGCTGGTCGAACCTGCTTGAGGGAAAAGAGGACCCAGTAGCCCGCCGGCTACTGGACAGGTGTTAGGACCTCCTTGATCTGAGGTTCCACACCGGTGAGGAACAGCAGCTTGGAGAGGTGCTGGAAAACCTTAAGCTGCTGAGGGAGAGAGCGGCCGTCTGGCTGCTCCATCTGGGGTATGCTGCTGCTAAGCCGCCCCCCCACTCGCCACCTGTCACTAGTGAGGTGCCGAGTGTGACAGCAAAGCGGCAAAAGAAAAAGCGGCGCCAGGGGAAGCAGGAAGGTGCCCCGACTCTGTTCCTGGGATCCTGCTCGTTGGAGAAACGGAAACACCAGCTTCCTCCGCATCGCACGCAGCTTTGCCTGCGGCAGAGGCAGCCGCCGCGCCCGTGGTTCCTCCTGCGGAGGAGAAAGCCGCCGAGCTCACGACTTCGCCTGCTGAGCCAGCGAACCCCGCGGGACTAGAGGACATGCCCATCCTCCTACCTCCCGCTGCCGAGGCGCCCGTCTCGCCTGACCTGCCCGTCCTGCCCGTCTCTCCGTACCAGCCCGTCCTGCCCTGCTCTCCGTACTAGCCCGTCCTGCCCTGCTCTCCGGACCAGCCCGTCCTGCCCTATTCTCCGGACCAGCCCACGCCGCCGCCTGCCACGGCAGCACCAGAGACTTGGACTTCAGGCCCCAAGGAGGTCAGGGCTTCTTACTCCTCCTCCTGTGCCTCCCATGTTCACTCCCGGCCCTTTTGTTCCGCCTGCTTGTGTTCCCCCTCTGTCTCCCTTCCTGATCTGTCTGTCTGCGTTCCCTGTCCTCTGTCAGCTCCTGTCCTGGCTTTTGCCCTTGTCCCTGTTCTGTGTCTCTGTCCTGTTCCCGGTCTCCCGTTGATGGGTTTTGGTTTTGTCTTCCAGGTCTTGCCCTCGTCTCGTCCGTCGCCTCTCCTCTGGCTCGCCCGGTGTGCGCGCCTTTGGGGGGGGATTCCGTCATGATGCGCTCCGTACGATCCTCCCGTGTGCCACGCCCATGTCGTTACCTTGTGTTCCTGCCCCGATTGTGATCACTTGTGTCCTGTTACTTCCTGACCTGCCTGTGTATATTAGTCCACGTCTTCCTGAGTCTTGCGTCGGTCATTGTATATTGTCAATGCATGTTCCTGCCTGTCTGCTGTGCTTTCCAAATAAACCCCGTTTACCCTGTCCGTCCGGCTCCATTCGCCTGCTTGCCTGCCGTGAATGTGACACATTAACAGTTTATACACTATATAGCATACAAAACAAAGCCCAAAAAGCATCCTATTAATATAGCCTGTAAATAACAACATATAAACATGTCGATAAAATAACAGTGTGCTTACAGTTTTTTCGATCACTAACAAGCATTTACCGATACTTAGGTTTTATGGTTGTATAGCTGTCCACATTCAAAACACACCCCCAATTGTTTCCTTTGAGTACACCACATTTATTGAGTGGGAGTTGAATGTCAGAGAGTTTACAGTTTTTTACAATCACTTTTGCACTAATAACAGGACCTTCATGTCATTTTTCAAAACTTTAGACACATAAATCACAACCAATGATCAAAATGCGCATTTTTCAAAACACTTAACTCTTTTTTAAATACATATAAGACAAAGATCGTTTGTTCATTGAACTAAAATCACTGGTTCAAAATGACACAACTTAACATCAAAGTATTACTATTTGTGTTTCGTGTGTATTAATTTCATTATAAAGATCCAACTATCAATTGATACAACTGCTTAAAATAAGTAACTGTTGCATTACTCTCGAAGCAAAGCTTTTATGAAAATGTATTAATAATAGTCTATGTTTAGATTATGACAGTTTCAGGAAGGATCATTTGATACCAATTAGCACAGAATATGACCCCAGGTGGACTACATTATCTATGAATGTCATATTTCATTCTTTACCAGATATAGTGTCTATGGTCCCATGTACCACTTTTACAGAACACATTTTCATATTCAACATTACTGTATGCAAGATGTCACTTTTTTACATAATTGCTTTTGTGGTTTTAATGAGTTAATGGCCACTCATTACTGCTGATTGATTTCACATATTTGTATGTATATATAAGTAAGATGAGTGGTATCCCACTGTAGTAGCCTACTCAACATAGTGAGGACATGGAGCCAGAAGTGGAAGGTGAAAGGCTAGGAATACATAGTGGTCAAAGGAATAGAAGGGGACAAGCACCCCTTTTGAGAGGTGGCCGTGGGCCTCGTCTTAGAGGAGGGCTTAGGCCTCACCAGAGAGTTGGCCGTGGGCCTCGTTTGAGAGGTGTGGGTGAACGTGGTAGAGGACAAGACCATAGACCTAGACACCGGCAGCAGCAGCAAAGGGCGTCGAATGAAATCAGGGCTATGGTTGTAGACTATGTCATAAATCATGGCATGACAATGACAGCAGCAGCTACAATGTTTCAACCAAACCTCAGAAGATCTTCTGTGGCCTCCATTATCAGAACTTTCCGCAATGAAACCCGGTAATCTACTCAAATTTAAGACTTCCAACTGTTGCAGTGAATTAGTGTATACGGCACGGCAGTGTGTATCAAAGAGTGTGATGTGATTTTTCTTTTTTTTTGTAAATTTGTTCTTACTATGACTTTCTCCCTGCAGAATAGAGATTAGGCCAAATAGGGGAGGCAGAAGCAAAATTCTGACTGACCAACAAGAGCAGGCTGTGGTCAATATGGTTCGTGTCAGAAATGATATTCGCCTTAAAGAGATCCAGCAGCACATCTTGGACAATGATGACTTATTCAGCAATGTGAATGCCATAAGTTTGCCCACTATTGCACGGGTGCTGAAAAGACATCAGGTGTCTTAAAAACAACTATATCATGTGCCTTTTGAAAGACATACAGATTGAGTGAAGCAATTGAGGTCTGAGTATGTTCAGGTATGATCATTGTGCCTGTTTTAGGGGGTAAAAAAAAAAAAACATCTCCAAACATTCTATGTCATTGTAATTTTTTTTGTGTTTTAGAGGGTGGAGCTTGACGTTGATGAAAACCATCACAAATTCTTGTTTTTGGATGAGGCAGGCTTCAACCTAGCTAAGACAAGGAGGAGAGGTCGGAATTTAATTGGCCAGCGGGCAACCGTTGGAGTTCCTGGACAACGTGAAGCCAATATGACCACGTGTGCAGCTATATCAGAAGATGGAGTGGTTGGACGCAGACCTTGTGTTGGGTCATATAATCCAGCTCTCATCATAACCTTCCTCGATGAGCTAAATCAGGTCTGTAGAGCTGATGGTGTGACCTACGTAATAGTTTGGGATAATGTTCAGTTTCATCGTTCTCGATTGGTCCAAGCATGGTTTCAGGCCCATCCACAGTTTCTCGCCCTGCATTTACCTCCATACTCCCCTTTCCTTAACCCAATTGAGGAGTTTTTCCTCCACATGGAGGTGGAAGGTCTATGACAGGCACCCTCATGAACAAGTCACTCTTCTCCAGGCCATGGATGATGCATGCAATGACATCACAGCAGATCGGTGTCAGGCCTGGATTCGCCATGCCAGAAGATTCTTTCCCAGATGTTTGGTAAATGAAAACATCCATTGTGATGTAGATGAGAACCTGTGGCCAAATCCACAAGACCGGGTTGATGGAAACATAGTTCCTTAGTGCAGTGAAGAACACTTCCTTTTACAGTATACTGTATTGTTTTTTGTTTTTGGTTTATGTAATCTACAAATCATATGTTGTGATTTGATCAGTAAATTCCACATTACAGGATTTCAATGATGCCACTGTGTCTGTACCATTCTCTCTAGTCTCCAATAAAATTATGAAACCTGAATCACATATTTTGTACACCTATATTTAATGATTGTACTAATAAATACACAATGAAGCTATGGGTGTAGCTATCTTGTGTAAAGGTGATCTAAAGTATTGTTCCTATGATATTTCATAAAATTAATCTTTAGAAACAATGCTTCTGCAAAAGCAAGGTTTCTCTAAAGATATGAATGCAATATGCCAAGTTTTGAACACTGGACAGCCTGTGTTAAAAATAATAACTGTTATATAGTTTTGTGTCTAGAATTTTGAAAAATTACATGAAGGTTCTGTTATTAGTGCAAAAGTGACTGTAAAAAAACTGCAATTAATTTCAATCATGGGGTGACATGGTGGTGCAGTGGTTAGCACTGTTGCCTCACACCTCTGGGACCCGGGTTCGAGTCTCTGCATGGGTTACATGTGTGCAGAGTTTGCATGTTCTCC
>JAABNX020000126.1:1290129-1307543 GCA_015163995.2 Mormyrus lacerda | reverse complement strand
CTGTTTGTCTTTTTTGTTGCCTTGTTTGGTTACATTCGTTTCTGTTTGTCTTTTTTGTTGCCTTGTTTGGTTACATTCTTCTCTGTTTGTCTTTTTTGTTGCCTTGTTTGGTTACATTTGTTTCTGTTTGTCTTTTTTGTTGCCTTGTTTGGTTACATTCTTTTCTGTTTGTCTTTTTTGTTGCCTTGTTTGGTTACATTCGTTTCTGTTTGTCTTTTTTGTTGCCTTGTTTGGTTACATTCTTCTCTGTTTGTCTTTTTTGTTGCCTTGTTTGGTTACATTCTTTTCTGTTTGTCTGGAATCCATATGTAGTTACACTTTCACTCTGAACTACTTAATTCATGAGCATCATCATTGTCATCTTTTTTATTTTGAACTACGATATTCTAGATTGCCTGCGATGGGTTAGTGCCCCATGCTGACTTATTTCCTGTGCTGCCCCCATAGCTACTGCCTTAGGCTCTGGATTCCTACAACCCACCATAAGACAGGTTAGTATGGAAGATGGTTACATGGATTGATTCTAGATTGTACCTTTCTGAAAGCCTTTGGATTACCATCACTTAGACTTTGAGTACTTGTGACTCTCTCATTTTGGTTTGTAATTATGCATATATTCTTGTCACCGTTAATGTTAGCATTTGCATAATACAGTTTTTTACATGCCCCAAGGGTTCTTTGCGCCATTGTGTCATGTGCTGTGGTGATTTGCGTATATATTGTGAGCCATTTATGTACTTGGCCAACACACACCTGTTACTACAGTGATGTTCAAACACTACAAATGGCCAACAGGTCCTGCAGCTCCATTCCCAGTGGTATCCGCTTTGTCAAATGCCCCAGTCTCCAGGAGTCTGTTGCCTGTTCCCGACGTTTTGTGTCCAAGGTCAATGAGAGTGAGCTCAGCTCCAGCGACGCTGTCAACATTTGCTCCACAGAGCGGCGAGACGTGGGAATCTTTTGATGTGCTATTTGCATCCCTTAATGTGAAATATAAGTGACAGTTTCAGAGCAATGAATATTTATCAGGCCAGTGGTCCCTCAAGGATAGTTATAGCAGCCCTTGAATAATGTTCTTACAGCTGGCTGACAATAAGATTAGGCACTGTTTACAAATAGGCCACACAGATTCCACCCCAGGTACTGCTCTGCCCTCAGCCTAACTGTACGAAAATGACCCTCTGGTGAGCAAGTGGTAGCCTGGATGGGAAGTGTACTGACCTGAAGAGCCTTTGAAGAGACAGCGCGCCCATTTAATGGCGTATGATAAGTTGTGAGAGCGCACTCAGCCCATCTCTCGTTCTAACAGTGACTCGTGTAACCTTTACATATTACTAAATCAGGCAGGTAATGAAGCGTTTACCTCATTAGCCTTTGTGAGAAATTGTCAGTCTCTGAGAAAATTTTCCCTTTTAAGAAGTCGTCTACCTTCTATGCGCTGGCTTCAGAACACACAAACGCAATTCAATTATCCTTCAATGGGAGGCAAATAAAAAACAAACCGACAAATGTTGGGTGGGAGGTCATATGGTCTCTTCTGCAAAGATGGATCAAGAAGTCAGCCTGCCGTTTTGACCAAAACTTAATGCATAGACATCACCAATTGTGTTATACACACCTGCCATGGAACAGATTTTCACTCCCATTGACTCACACCTGAACTACCAAACTGTACTACCCCCTACATTGAAAATACGGTACTATTTCAGATAGTAAGGATATGGCTGGCCACAACACTGGTCCTTATATAGGTGGGGGGCTCTTTTCAGAAATTTCTCAGTGAAAAATCTGCACGCTGCTGGGGGTGAAAAAACTCTGATAAGGCAATGACATAGCATGCCTTTTAGGATCAAATCCATCAGAGCTCACTCTCTGATCCTTGCTGAAAATTTGTAACCCTAAAGTAAATAATGCATGCAGCTCTTCTCATTTGGAATGTCCTTAACGGGCAGGGATGGTGTCTGAGGTGGTTTCAACCCCTGATGGTTGAGGGTGGGCTTGAATAAACACTAGCCACTTAAAATAGCTATCTATCATGGAGATGTTTGCAGTGGTCAAACCACAGACTGACGATAAACTCCCATTTGAAAGTCTAACGCATGACAGTGCCCAGAGCAAATATCTCCAGTGTTTCAGGAGGGGAGGGAGCTGGTACCTGGCTATTTAGAGTCCTTGATGAATGACGGGAGGCCGTGACTTTGCATGGAGCGCCTGGCATTGAGAAGGGTACTTGCTCAGCCCTCAGATAAGTGACAGGTCCGCCTCCTGTCTGTTCTGCTTCTTTTGGTTGATATTAGGCATCCTTTATTGGAAGCTCATGGCAATGAATGCCATGAAAGCTAATAGTTTGTGTTTTAACATGCTAATTTCCCAATTTGCACTTCAGTGATTCTCAGAAGCAAATGTGAAGAGTCAGGAATATCCAAGGAGCCCGATTTAGGCATCCATTCAAGATTTTGCTTTCTGCTTGATCCAGTTCTGCAAAAATATCACCGATAATAAACTTCAGACATTTATTGTTCCGACCTTTATCCACTGTTTGTTCACCAGGGTGCCAAGATCACCGTAGGCACGCAAAGCACACTGGAAATACTTATCTTTATTGTCAGACATTGTTATGTCTTCTCTGTTCATTTCATCTACTGCTGGACTCCAGTACTTGTGTTTGCCGACATGAACTTAACCTCAAAATACAAAAGAGGCACATGGATGCAACCATCTGTGATGACGTAGCATGGAAGAAAGACGATCCACAGAGCAGCTCTCAGGGAAAAGGGGTTTTTATTTCACAAACTGAACACCAAAGGGGAAAACCAGAAAACAAAGGAACCATGAAAACTCAAAATAAAGCAGGAAGGTATTGGGGAACAGGTAGAATAAAAGGCAATCAAGACACATACAGTAGGAACCAGAAGCAAATCACGCTGTGAACCAGCAACTAACCCAAACAAACTCAATGATCAACTAAAGACTAAAGATTGGGCACAGATAATTAGGTTCAACTAGAGATCGATGGGGGCAGTTGACAATCATTACAAACTAAGAACACTGAGGAACAGGTGTGGGCAATCAGGGACCAATGGCTCAAACACCAAGGGAAACTAGAACAACAACGGTAACAAAACATTAGTACAAACAGGGAAGTAAAAGAACAAAACAAAGAACAGCACAGAAATACACTAAAATCAAAATAAACCAAGAACAAAAACGTGAAATACTAAATGTAACTGAGGCCAGGCTCAACCCCACAATAACATGCCAGCCTCGATGACACAGTCGCCTGCCTAGCCCGTGAAGCCACATAGCAGCCAGCAAAAAGGGAGAACACAGTAGAAGCTAAGAAAAATTGAGATGGCCAATGACACCTGCTGGCCAAATGGGGAACTGACATATAGAAGGGGCAGGAAAGAGAAAGGCCCAACCATCACCGAAAACCATTTGTGATATGAAAAAGCAGACTTTTTTTGTGTGATTCCATTACCTGTTTACATTCAGCCATGACATGTGTGTGATGTCTTGGTGTGTCAAGTGAAACGTTCCCATCGGTGAATTGGGCACAGTGACCCTTCACAAATGATGGTGCCGTCTCCGTAACCACTCAATCACGCAGCGCCAGGATGCGTCGGCAGCCATGGTGGCTCGGCGTTCTAATCGCTTTACGGCCTTCTGTTTCTGTTTTTGCAGCGCTCGTCTCTTCATCTGTCAAACGCGTCTCGTTACAGGCCTCCTCCTTCACTCATCACGTGTCAAGTTCATTGCAGGCATTTCCCTTTCATTTGCAGCCAGCCTTCCTCTGCGAAGATGACACTAATAAACTGAGATATGGAGCTAATATGGTTGATCTGCCTGAAGGTGCAGGAAATGGGATGCAAACCAAAGAAGTGACATTACCTGTTCTGTTCCCATTTTTCGAGTGTGGGGACAAACCACCTACATCATTAGCATATTATCATTGTGAGAGACCGTGTGTGTGTGTGTGTGTGTGTGTGATGCTTGTGTGTTCATATTAAAACAGAAGGAAAACAGACGGAAAAGTTTCGGTGATTGTTCTTTCCGGCAGAGAATTTATTGCTATGCTGCTTATGAATTATGCGTTTCTAATTTTTCATACTCTGTCATCAATTGGATGTCGTGTCTTCAAAAAAATGAATAGGTTAATAAATAATTGAATAATGTTGTTGAGAGGAAAGGATGAAAGGCACCCCCCCCCCCCACACAGGTCTGGCAAAAGTGAATGGCAGAGCAAATGATTAGATTTAAATGCAAGTTTTAATGCGACCAGCAGCCTTGTTATCTGTAGGAGGCCAACATGGTCTTGGCAGATGATTCTCAGTCAGATGCGCATGGTGAGAATTTAAAAGGGACTTTATAATTGGGCCAAGATTTCAATAAACTTTGGTCTGATACACTGAACAGTATCTGTTTAACCATCAACTTCCTGCTGTTTGTTTGCTTAGTGTGTAAATAAATAAGTAATTGTTAGTGATGATTATGAGGTAACAGACAGAGGAGCATATCATGGAATGAGGGTAGATCTGTTGCATGTATATATAGTGGCATTGTGTGACAACCTGTGCAAATCAAAAACTGAAAACATCATACCTGGACACTTGAATTGGTTAAACCATTCATAAGAAACTTGCCAAACAATGCTCAAAATATGGAATTGTACCTCCTTACCACTTAAAGATCATTCTAATTAATTTAAATCCAGTAATCTTATTCTTAATTAACAAGAAACAGACAACAGATAAGACTTGTCTGCAAATACATTTGAAATGATTATAACAGTAGGAGGTAGTTTTAACACAATACAGTGAGTCCCCACTCTTCTTAATTTCATCCACAGTAGTTCCATTTAAAATGAGTTGGCTGACACATTTTTAAATGGAGACCTTGTACGTGGTAAATACAGGTGCAAGTTCTAAGTATTACACAAAAGTCTATAGTTTTTTTTCAGACATGTATAGAATATTGAAATTCTGGTTGCCCTGTTAGCAGTGTGAACATTGCTTTAGAATTAAATTAATTTGTATTCTAGTAAAAATTTAATCTATAGTAAATTTGCCGCATATTTAAACCCCTAATCCATTGTGGTTTCTTGAACCTGGCAACCTGAAATATATTTTGTTGTTTTTGCATTGAGAACTTGATGGCAATTCCTGGTATTTTTACCTGCTATGCAGCCAGTTTAATTAGGAAAACAGAGCCAGCGAAAAATATCCTTTGGTTGTGAGCAGGCGTTGCGTAATCAGCGCTAGAGTGTCAACATTGCTTCAGCCTGTGGCGATGTCTTTGTTACCTCGCGCTTGTGCGTCAACCAGAAACAAGGGAGCCCTTTCATCCAGCGCCAGGCCCTGTCGACACCTTCAGTTTGCAACGCAGTGCGTCGAATTACACAGTAAATTAACAAAGTCATAGAAAAACAAAGCAAAATAAACAAAGGGTGCTTTATAGATCGGTCCCTTGATCAGCATTCGCAGTACAGGATTAAACCTGCTCACCCAAGCGGTCCTGTCCCACTGGCAGCAGTGACGGTGGCAGGGGACGGGTATGCCGATGAGGTGATAACGAGAAAACGGGTAGTGGCAAGGGAACGGAGACACACGGCTGGCCCTCACACGGCAAGGGATTGGAACGCCACGTAACTGCCAAGTGTGACACTTGTCCTGTTTCTGTGACGATCAGCCACAGGCGGAGGGCAGGGGGGTATCCCCGAGTTTTACAGTGACTAAACGTAAGCGAAGCTGTCAATGTCCCTCCCCCCGAAAATCTGCCGCAATAAGATGCTGCGTCGCTACACTGCACAGTCTTTCAATTCACTGCAGTAGTTGGAGTTTTTTTTTCCATCCCCATCTGTCTACCTGGTTATTCATGCCACCTTTTGATTTCCCCAAACCCCCCCCCCCCCCTCCCATACGTGTGCTATTTCCGTCGACCCTGGTGCCACCTACCCTCAGTTAGCTAGTTTTTTTTGTGACAAGGGGCTGTGTGAAGAGAAGGAGAGAGCGGAAGAATGAGGCTCAGCCAGGCGATCCAGCTATCAGCAAATCCTCCTTGCTGCAGCGGCTGCCTCGTCAGCGGCGTTTCCTGCGCGCGTTGCATCAGAGCCATGCAAATGGGAGATAAGAGGTCCCCCGTCACCCACCCTCTTCCAAGTCCCTGCCGAATCCGATCTGTTTTTGTTTGGCTTAAATAAAGAAAAAAAAACATGCAGGAAAAAGAACAATTTCACTAGTGACCATATGATTGTGGCGCTCCGGGAGTATTGGGACCTCGGGCGTATGGCCGGGGCGGCATGTTGCAGGGGGTCCATACCCTGCCGGCGCATTAGGGCTGCTCTGTCGAGTGATGTAATTCCCCTCGGGCTGCTGGGTGTTCCCGCACAGCTGGATTTAAGCAATTTTATTGAACTCATAAAGATGTGAAATTGCTGAAAGCGCCTGCTCTGCCCCCACAGGTCAGCAGAGGAATGACCGGGTAATGGATGAATAGTAAAGTGCAGTGCGTACCAAATGCAGCACCACGCACAGAAAAACACAGACCATTTGCCAGAAATAACTACATTTACAAACGATTTCACTTTCTGAAAGACATATGCAATTTTTGGTTGCCTAGTAATCCCTTTCACTGGGTGAATGTTGCACTGATCTTACAGTATTTTGATTTCTTAATTTGTTTATCCACAAAATATTTTTTTGTCACCGTTCTGGTTTCCAGCACCGAAATGACAGTGTTATCATTGAAAACGTGGTTATATGTTCATGGCTGATAACAATATGTTTGCATGTATAAATGACGCAGTTTAAGAATCCCTGTATTTTGCATCTTATTTACAGCTTCTAACAAACATCCTAGGTCTCTCCACTCATCTTGTGGGGGAAGACGGCTTATTTACTCAAATCATCTTAAGTGGGAGGGAAACTACCAGGGTGTATAATCTTGTTTTCCAGTGTTGGGGAGGCTTGGGCTGATGGGAATGCGTAGAGGAGGAGTTTACATGAGTGTGTGCATATGCAAAATGCACACCAGCCAAAAACACCCAATGCACCCGACATGGCAGTCATGCTGTTTTCCTACACCCCTTACTCGGTTGGGTAAGGTAAAGCTGTCCTTCATTTCAAAGAGTCACCCCATTAAATCAGGCACATGGTTGATGACACACTGCAGGTGTTTCCTTTAGAGAGTGTGTCTCTTAAGTGCCTTGCTGAATGATACACATTGGCCTTCACTGGGCCCTCTGTGTAACGCAGAGTGCTCACTGCGTCTGGGTTCCTTCATTTTACTCTTTAGCCTATTAGCTGTGCCACTTGACTCATCCCTTACACTGCTGTCTGTGGGGTCGTGTCCCTCATCTTGGCGCCGGAGGAATCTCAGCAGAAACGCTGACGCATATAAGGAAGCCGTTTCCCGCATCCTCCACGTGCTCCTCCGTCTGTCACTGCAGATGGGCTCCGCCGAATATGTGCACGTGAACATTGCTTTAATATGCCTATGAATTATTTAATTCCTACAAATCTCTTTAGAATATGAAAAACCAGAAAATCTATAGATCAAGTGATTGTCTATGTCTCCTTGTAGCCACATTTAATAAGTGTCCTAATATTTCAATGCTGTTTGTGCGTCTCTATTGATATTTTTCCTTTTCTCTGTCTGCTTGCCCATTCTATGGTGTAATGTGACGCTTCTTAGCAGCCTGAGAATTGCCCTCTAGCTGCTGGAACTCCCGTCATGTGATGTAGTTCGCATGCCAGAGCCACCAAGGCTCAGGGGATGGGGTCCATGCTCCTTGGGACCAGGGCCAGACTCCTGCCGGCCTTCTGCTTTGTTTCCAGTGCCCTCAGGGGCTCTGAAAACCATTAAAAACCACTTTGACCATTAGGCTCAAATAGCAGGGGAATAAAAGGTCACTCTTTGGCTGTCTTACTAGTAGTTATTCCACAGGGTGAAAAAATGGGTAAAATACCTATTTATGAGAATATGGTGGATTATTGAGTTGGAATATATAATTTAATAACAGCTTGGTTTTTAAACCAAGGTTGGTTTTTAAAAAACCTGTTTTCATTTTAAAGCATGGTTGCAGAGTTTCAAGTACTGTTTTATTTACTCTCTGCTCTGGCAGAAGGTCGGCCTTTGTGTCGTATTTCAAGATTATTCTAGGTTTTGTTGTGCTTATTTGGCAAACCTTAAATAAAAAAGGACGTTTTTGTAAATACTGTACAGTTAGCAGTTGTGTCCCAATTAATTCCGGATGGTTCCTCTTCATAAATCGCGGAAAAGTCGTAGATCAAAGACGGCGGACTTGGACGGGTGGATCCCTGATTTAGTGGCTCGCCAGCTGGCCGCAGCAAAGTCGGCCGGTGCTCTGGAGGAGTGGGGGGGTGGGCGTTTACGTGATGAACGACTCCCACCTTTCGATGAAGACGCACAGTCCCGTGCTCATCTCACTAAACTGGAAGCCTGTCGCTGTGATTAACATTCCCTAATCTTCAGACTGACCCGCAGTCCTGGCAAAGATACGGAATCAATCACCCGCCAGGAGCAATTGGTCTTCCCAAAGAGGAACAGGAACAGCCGCACGCACACACACATCTTTCCAAATGGTTTAATAGATGGATGTAACGGGCTGCTTTCAGCGCATGCAACGAGGGCCTGCCAGATACTCGCATGCTCACAAGTGCCATTCTGCTGGCACTTTGCATCGGCAGGGAAGGTGCACCTCGTAGCAGAGAAGAAAAAAGATTTTCAGAAGCACAAGGAGCGGGAGTAGGGGAGAGGCGGTGTTACTTATGCATTAGCTGCAGGTGTGTTACTTTTACTGCTGGAGCACTCTGTCATGTGTCGGCCTCTGGGGGGGTCATTGGTGCGGGGAGGTGGGAGGCAACTGATGGAGGATTCGGAAAGTGTCCTGAAGGTTTACCGTAGGGGATCCTCTACAGGACCACGGCCGGACAGTTAACATTTTTCAAGCGTAATAGCAAATTGGGTCGTGTATCTTGTGTCAGACTTTCACCAGGTGTGTGAGTCGTGTGGGTGTGCACACATGCTGGTAGGCAAACGCAGCACTACCTGATTTTTGCGTGCCCTCTAGCCTCCCAGAGGAGTGTAGTAACATGAAGAACAAGACTTAAGATGGGGGGATGCAGGTGGGTGCAAGGGTTATGAATGCCATCCTGCAGCATTGGCGAAAACTCCCAAATGTTCCGCGGCAACTTCTGACTAACAGTGTAGGATCCGTCTACTGGAGAGCTTCTACTGTTTTTTTCACAGATTCTGTAAGAAGAGGACGGTCTTCCCTCCGAACTGTCAGAGCTGGTCGTCACGACAGAGCCGTTGTAGGGGAGAGGTCGAGCCGGCTGGGGCACTCGCTATCCTTGGAGCAAGCAACGGGTGAAAGGGCCCCCATCGATTGACAGACTGCAGCCCAGAAACTGGCCTCGCGTCACAGCTGCTCCATGAAGATGGGACTCATGGGAAAGAGAGGAAAAAAACAGCTGTTGGAGGTAAAAGAAAAGCCAGAGATTTATCAGGAAGATGGAGCGTGTGGAGGGAGGTTAGTTTAATGTGTAACATGGACTGATATAGAGGAGAGAAATTACTATTGATCGTGGGTGTTTTTAATGAAGTCCAAAGGCTCCGCTGAAACCTCTGCCGACTTCATTATTCATTTTTTCATGATGCTACATGTTTTCATATATTTATTTTTCCTGGAGAAATACTAGTTTGGAGGGACAGAAATAGAAAACAAGGGGGCTGGTTTTAATCCGGTCAGGAGATTCTCTGATGGCGATTAATCATGTCTGGCAGGATTCTTGTTCTTGGCCAGTGGACTACAACTCTTTAACTCGGCTATTGAGGTTGGTCAGGATATTGCAGGAGCCCTGCAGTGACTCCCCCCTCCACACACACATACACCCGTTCATCAGCTGCAATGCTGTCATATTGCCTGCTAAATACTCGCTTAATTTTAGCTGCACTGTGCAATATCTGAGTATAAATCGCACCTGCCATGCGCCGGCATGTTATTAAAAATCATAAAGGTATTTATTAAAAAAAACTCTGCTGCGCGATTTTTTAATCTACCCCAGAATTCTTCAACCCTTTAGAGTTTCTAAAGTTCCTGAGTCCTTTTTCAAGGGAAGGAAATCAAAGTTCAAAAAGTTGTGTAAATCGCACATTAGAAGCAGCCGACGTGAATGATTTAACACATGGTAATAACGTCCATTCTGCTTACGCGGCCGGCTCGGGCTAGCAGAAGGCTCGTAAAAAGAAGATAAATCTGCGTACAGTGATGGTTTCCTTAAAGGTTTGTCCTTAAACTGTTTTGCTCCCTGTATGATATCACAATGTGCCACGGCTTGGCAGACATATCGCAGCTATCTATGTGTCCTGTGATAAGGTCGCTGAAAATGGACTCGTGAAACAAAAGCTCTGAATGTCCCTTACCATTGACTCAGAAGTATCTGGAGCTAATTAAAGTCTGTCTTGTTTTTCTGGTATATTTTAGTCTTTCTTAATAGTGTAATGTCTTGACATTTTTAAAATCCAGTTTTCGAGTTTTAAACTGGAAATGGGGGAACAACGGCACTTTCAGATGCGTTCCTCTGGAGATTGCAGGTGCTGATCTCACCCTCGAAGCCTCTATCAACCTCCTGAAGTGAATTAAAGAGGATTTTTGAGGACACAAACGGTTCAAATATACATTGCTCAGAGAAAGTCTTGGAATACTTGCTTGATTCAGTGAAGATATTGTGAATATATAATAAATATATTATATTTTAACAACAATTATTATTTTACTCCAAGGGAGTCTTTAGACCTATTTTAGGAGGGTTTTAGCCCCCCCCCTCCAAGTAAAGACTCAGACCCCTTTTCATTCATCTTTAACTGCACCCCTGCTTTATCATTTGTTTACAAATATATATAGAACATTAGAAACAACCAGTAGTTTTAAGTAAAACATTCATTTCAAGTAGCAATAAATTGAAACTCAAAGTATGCTTATAAAAGAGCTGTTCTGAGTTAAAAAGTCCATTGACGAGCAGCCTCACTGGGTGCTTTTTAATTAGTAACACCTTTGCACTAACATAAAACACGAAAACATTTGTGTTTAGTGTCCCTTTGGGAGCCAGTAACTACAACTGCAATAAAGCAAAATGGCAAGAACAGAACTGGATGAGTCAGTCAAAAAATTATGACACCAGATTCAAAGCAAGAAAGGAAGAAGATGGGAAGTACACCTACTCATGAAGTGGCAACCCCCAAGAAAGTTGATAAATGGTCCAAGGAGCTTTCACAGTCGAAACTGGGGGACCTAAAGACATGGCTGTGCTCCTTCCTGGGAATGTGTGAGTTCAACATGACATGGGTGATCTACTGAAAGGCAGCAAAGACTCCAAAGATTATGTCAAGATGAATGAATTCCTGCTGAAGGCATTCCAAGAGCTGGAGGAATCACTGTGCAAAGCTCCTGCCCTGGGAAGTCCAGACACAGGCCAGCCTTTCGTCCTGATTATTCACAAGAAGAGCAGTTCTAACACAACATCATGGTGGCCTTCAGCAACCTGTAGGCTACTATTCTGTGAAGTTGGACGACATGGCACTCAGAAGGGGGCCATGCCTAAAAGCCGTCCAGGCAACATACATGACCGTCCTCACTGTGTGCAACCAGATATGGTGAGATGCCCACACACTTTTCACACTCTCCTGACATTAAAAATAGCATCAAGTTACAGTGGCCCAATGGGCTAAGTGGGCAACGGTCTTGGAAACACCCAACATTGTGATTGAAAAGGCTAGTCTAAGCAACCCTGCCACCCTGTTGCCAGAGTGCAGAGAAGACACCCGATCATTCTGCTGAAAAGTCAGTTATTCCTCATCATAGTGGAAGCATTTCCTTGCCGAAAAGCCACACTCGCACCGCAATAGTCAATAGTCAAAGACTACATTCCACGCTGGGATCTACCAGTGTCAAATTGACTCTGATCATGGTAGGCACTTCCCCGGAGCAGTCAGGTGGTCGTTCCACTGCTTCCATCATCCGCAGTCATCGGTACAAGTGGAAAGAATGAACAGAGTCATCAAAAACAGGTTGTCCAGATATCATCAGACATGAAAGCAACGGCCAATCATTCTCTGCAGCATCAGAGTGACGGCCAACAAAAAGACTGGTGTGAGCCTGTTTGAGATCATCACGGGACATCCGAAGTATCTCTCTGACAGGATAGACCAGAAAATAGCAAACCTGATAGCCTGGCTGATTATTGCATTTAGCTCACCAATACCATGCAGTCTGCCTTTCAGCCAGTCTCCAATGCGTGGGAAGAGCTGGTGGAGATGGCTCGGATTCTGGTTCCTGGCGAGTGGCCGTTGATCAAGAAATCTCAGAAAGAACCATTTTGGGGTAAGTGGGAAGGCCCTTATCAGGTACTGTTAACGACGAACGCAGCAGAGTGTGTGGTAAAGCGGACGGATTCATGCCGGTCACTGCAAAGGACCACACGGCATTCCCAGGACCTCACGTGCTATGGTGACATGCGGGTAACCCCTCCCTTAATAGCCTACGCTGCTGGGTGACAAAATCACAGGCTTACACCAGCCAGAAGATTGACAACAAGACTAGGGATTGTCAAAAGACAAGCACGCACACACGTATTGTGGATTGTGAAGCTTTTCATTTGATTTTCTGCTAGAGTGCGAATCTGTTCATCTTGACATTGTTACCAAATATGACAATTATGGTCCTCGTTATTTTGTGTGATATTTTCTAATGAGAGTGATCGATTCATTTTGATTGATATTATGATTTGGTTTTTTACTACCTTTTGCAAAGTCCCTCACATGGTTTTTAGAACCTACAGTAGACTCAAGGCTTTGTACTGAATATATCATTCATAATGGCTCAATGTTTTGTTTTCCACAGAATCACAGGGGAGACCCCAGGCTCCTGGAGTCTGTGCAGCGACCGTAGATAAAGCTTCTGCTTCCCTCAGTAGGACCAGAGACAGACAGATACTGAACGTGAGAACATCGTCATTCTGTCTTAATACTGTAAAGTAGTTAAGCTTAAGGAACCTGCCTCATCATTCAAATCAGAATGAACCAAAGGTTTCCCTGAAGAAATCTATCATTAATAAAAACAACATGTAAGTAGTATTAGAAAAAGATACTGGATCTGGATGGATATGTGCTATGAAATTACTTAATCAGCATCAGTAAGCCAGAGATACATGAAATTTGCCTGCTGGTCCTGCATAGATCTGAATGGAGTAAAGTTTGAGGAACATGGTAAGTCCTGTATCCCTCAGGCCATTTCAGTGTTCATGTTCCCACTTATTCAAAGATGTCTTTGCAGATGACAGTAAAACAGCATTGGTAAATCACAAGTGATACGGTGACTCTGTGGTTGGCACTGGTGATATGGTGACTCTGCGGGTAGCATAGGTGGTATGGTGACTCTGCGGTTAGCACAGGTGATACGGTGACTCTGCGGGTAGCATAGGTGGTACAGTGACTCTGTGGGTAGCACAGGTGATCAGATCTGGAAATTTCAGATCCAGAAAGTCTAAATCCACACCAGGATTTAGTTTCAACCAACCAGTTGAGTACTCTGTGACTGTGACTCTTTGTACTCAACTGGTTGGTTGAAACAAAATCCTGGTCTGGATTTAGACTTTCTGGACCTGAAATCTCCACCTCTGCAGGTGATAAGGTGACTCTGCGGGTAGAATGAGTGGTACAGTGACTCTGTGGTAGCACAGGTAATAAGGTAACTCTGCGGGTAGCATAGGTGGTATGGTGACTCTGCGGTTAGCACAGGTGATACAGTGACTCTGAGGGTAGCATGGGTGGTACAATGGCTCCATGGGTAGCACAGGTGGTATGGGGGCTCTTTGGGTTTGATTCACATCCCAGTTCTGTGCATGGGGTATGCATGTCCTCCTCTTTTATCTATGTGTGTTTCCCCTGGGTTCTCCTTGCGTCAGTGTCTGCCCTGCCAGGGACTAACATCCTATCCAGGCTGCCTTCTTTATTGTCTAAACACAGAATGTATGACCTGTGGTTTCCTTTACTATTTAGTTAATGAATTGTACATTTTTAATCACATTAAACCAAAAGCAACTCACTATAATTTCATATTGAACTTGATTTAATTATGGAACACTTTTAAAATTCTGTTATTGCCTTTTAAATGAATCATTTGTGTTTACTGTTTAGAGTAATCAATGATTTCTAATTCATCAAATCAGTTATAGCAAAAATATAACCTCTGTGCTTCATATCTGACTGACGGGAGCAGTTTAATTTGGACCTTAAACGCTCATTGAGTACAAGAAGAACTGGGCTGGGCTGATCGCACAACCAGCAGGTTTCGATGTGAATCATGGCGATGTGTCTCACCCTACGCAGTCAGTCAAGGCTGATTAATCTGGAAGTCTATCAAACACTCCACGCGTAGGGGCTGCCAGCATGGCGATTGGAGACTGAGGTTGGGGGGGGTGCATTTTCTACAAGGAGAGGACTGTGATTGAGGTTGGGTATGGGATGTAGCCCTTGGTCTTGCAGTAGAGTTGCAACGTTTGCAGTGTTGCAGTACCCTCAATGAACGTGCTTCAGCAAAAACATACTACCGTTTCAATCAACTCTTGGAATCTTAGCAGCTGAGTGACCCGATGACATGACAAATAAACCCGGCAGGAGACAAACACTGTCGGTCCACCTCGGAGCACAGAGAAATGGCCCCGTTCCTCACCCATCACGGAATGGCACTCGTGAGCGAGGCCCGGAAGGGCAGCTGACTGTGCTTAGCCGTCAAGTGCAATAAAATATCGGCACAAGCCTGCCGTCGGTGTCTGTCATGCCAACAGCATAGAGCTGTGCAAGCGGGCGGCGTTTAATTTAATGCGTTTGGTCAGCGGATGGGAAAATCTGAGCATGATCGCCTCGAGTGAATGATTTCATTTCAGGATAGGATCAGAAGGATAGAGTAAAATGGCTTATTAAGAGATTTAAAGTAACAGGAATGCGCTTGTAAGTGGCAAAATGGAATGTTTCTGTGTCCTGTTTCACGCTGGAGCGTTTTTGCACTAGTATAAGGGGGATTCTGGTTGTCATTATTCTTTTCGGAGGCAGAGTGATCCCAGCAGGCCTCAGACGCAGAGAAAAGCCGCCCTGTAGGGTAACCGTGTCTTCTCTCAGCTCTCTGTACGTGCGCCGACAGTAGCACCGTTCGTTTCCTTTTGTTTCCTGTGGAAAAACGTAATAAAGGTGGTGAGAAACGAGCTCCTGAAAATGAGCCCTGAGCCAGTCATAGGGGGCATGGTGGAGATGAGCAGAGGATTGTGCACATGCTCCAGGACAGTAAACGGGGAGGGTCACGCAGGCAGAAATCCAGGCTACCGGAGTCCCAGGCTATGGACTCAACTGCCATTTATCCACCAAACAGGAGCGACGGGGACAAGACAAGCGTAAGGACCCTACAACTTGAATGCAATGCAGATGTGTGCGACGTGTCGGGTGACACATGGAAGGGAAGTGGCCCGGTCAGGTTGATTGGAGATGAAATGTCAGTTGATGAAGGCTTCAGAAAAGCATATTTTTGGCACTGGGGGTTTCTTACCGCAGGAGACGGATCTGACAGCAGACGGAACCACGGCCTGAGGTCACCGACCCTCTTAAACGAGGAGGGAGAACGCCTCTCAGGCCACATTTCTCTCTGATCGATTCTCAAACACACCTGCCAAAGAGACTCTGCCTTTTGTGTGAAGAGGATTCAATTTCCTCTCCTCCCCTCCAAAGCTTTCCATCCCTTCTCAAATACGCATCTTTACGTCACCGAGGAGCAGCGCCCAGGCCCAAAGGAATGGAACTGGCTTCTTTTTCTGATTATCTTTATAACCAAGAGCCGTCTCTGCCTCGATGGAGTCCTGTGCAATGAGCGAGCTGCGGGGCCGACCACAGCCTTTCCAAGGTCAAAGGTCAAACCTGAGTGTCGGCATAGTGACACCAAAAAATAACGGCCTCTAATAATGTCCCTGTCACATGGTTTCAAACGGCAGCATATTTTCCGTTTGAAATCTGGAGTGTGTCTGTACAGACCTGAGCTCTTAGCTGTCAGGTCATTTATGTAAATGAGCAACCAGAGAAACTATTCGAATACGTCCTGCACACCAGAGGCCACAAACCCTACGGGTAACTTCCCATTGTGCAACACCCTCGTTTAACTGGCATTCCGTAAATCTCAATGTCCCAGACTAAATGGAGCAGCCCATTCCCAGCATCAATCGAGCTTCATCCCTGGACAGCCTTACTGGATGGGGGGGGGGGTAGGGGGCCACAGCACACAGGCATGTTTTACAGCTTTGTCAATATGTCCAGGAGCAGCACCCTTCCTGTAATTGTAACAGCCTCAAAGCCGTTACACACCACTTATTGATTTATTTTTGAATAATATAATGAAATTAAAACTTGTGAAATTACTGAACCAGTGATTTAGGGCGAAAATAATATCTGAATAAAAAAGGCAGGCGAATTCACGCAGGCACAGGTGTCGCCAATGCCTGAGGCAAACCCGCCTGTTTCAGGCACGCTGAAATTACGCGTCACAGAGCTGTCGTGGTCGTTCGCGTTGCAGCATCTCCTGTTTTCCCCACTAAATGTCTTCCGGGGACATTAAGGTAGATCTTTGGGTTCAGAAAACGGACGCGGTTTTCAAAAACGTCGCTGACGGATTCTCAGGGTTTTCTGTTTACTTCTTGCATCTCCAGCATCACCGCAAAGAACTTGCAGTGTACAAATCACCAATATTTTATAAATATTATCTCATTCCATAGCATGTATTGCTCCAGTTTATCTCATTTTCATTGATTTGTTTTGTGTGTTGTGAACGTTATATAAGACATTCAAAGTTTGAAGCCAGAAGTAATCTCTAAAAAAGTATTCTTCAGTTTCACTGTAAAAATAGATCTAAGGGAAGACTTTTTTTTTATTTTTGCAAGCCAGAATTCAAAATAAAGGACTCTAGCTTTTTCTGTAACATCAACCTATTCCATAAGAAAATAGACCAGAAGAAATGTGGATCCGAGGCTGACTCGGGGAGGGGGGGTTAAATCGTGCATGCCGCGGTGTGAGCCAGACAGGGGGGGTTATAAGAAAAGAGCAAGGGTCAGGAATTTTACTGTGGTCCTCCTGCGCACCACCCCCATTGTGGCATGGTGTTGGTGTTCAGGCTCTCCTCATCGCCCCGACGCCTCCAGTCCCCACTGCTCCAAGACACAGACCGTCAGGGAGGGAGAGCGCCAGCCGTTAGCGCTGCACGATCAACACCATAATTACAGCGACAACGCAATTGCATGTATTTAGCATCTGTTTCTTTGTTTATCAGTTGTCTCTCCCCCCAACCCCATCTCCACCCC
>JAABNX020000126.1:1256821-1286171 GCA_015163995.2 Mormyrus lacerda | reverse complement strand
TGATTTATTACCTCGCACTGGCCGGGTTCGGAGTGCCATCCAGCTACAGCAAACGGGTTCTGCGGGCCTCAGCCCGTTTGGGGGTGAGGTCCCAAATGAATAATTATACATCCCAGGTTTGCCAGGTCTCCCGCTGATCGGGATCAGGCACGTCCCAGAATCACAGCCCACGAGCCTTCACTCGACATGGTGGGTCGCTCTCGCGCCATCTTGCAGAGCCACAATAACCTTGAGCACTGGATCTCCTCACCCCCCCACCCCACCCCACCCCCCATCAGGCAAGCGGTATGAAAGCTGTTTGCCCTCTGAAAGCCTCCTCAGGGGCACATGATACGCTGTTCCAAAATTCGGGGGGGGGGGGACAAAGAGAGAAGGGAAAGCAGGCAGCCGGTTCAAAAGGATGTGAAAGTTCTGGAAGATTCTGAAAACGAAAAGAAAAGTTTTATTCCCCCAATACAGTCTCTCGTTTTTGTTTTTTTAATTAGGAGGAAAAGGAGTTCCTAGTCTCGAGTTGTTTTTTCTGTCTAGGAAATATTTTAGGATATTATTCCTGTGGCTATTAGACATTGTCATCAGAGGTGTCTTTGAAACCTGACCTCTGTCCTGTAGCAGCATCTGACATGTTCATGGAAGCCCTCAGTGACACGTTGGGGGGGTGGTGCCACCTCCGGCTCCCAGGACAGGGGAGGGTGACATCCTGCGAGGGCGCCGAGCTGGAAAAAGCGATCTGCTCTCCCACGTTGCCGCGAAGTGCGGTTTATTTGGCCACTGTTAATTAGCGGGGTCAATCGATGCGGTAAAGAGCAGCGGCTCGTGAAAGAATTCTCCTCGGATGTCGATATTTACGGCCCTCTGGCTCTCACGGCCGAGGATCCCGCAGAACCGGCAGCACGCAAATCCACGCTCCAGGGCTGTGGCGTATCCCTGATTAAATTTCACGAGAGTTTGTAGAACGAAATAACAAATGTCTGCAACATTTTCCTCAGACAAAGGGGGAAACGGGAAAATGGTTTACTGCGGTTCGGAGGGGTTGGATGTCTTTCATGGCTGCAGTCAGGCCGTCAGAGACTTCAAAGGCGCATTTTTTACCCTGTGGAAAAAAAAACATGACAAGTACAGAGTTAAAGGTCAGGCATTGTTTCCACAAGCAGAATTCATGAATACTATCCCAACTCTTTGAACTGCATTTTGTGTCAGCGGCTTACACGTCTCGTTGCCAGGAATCAGGCGCTGTTATGGGATCTACGGATTGCCGCTGGCGGAGACTGACAGCCTGGCACGTCGTGGTCGACACTGCAATCCGGCCCGAACGCGAGCTTGGAAGATCTGGGGCGAATTGCGGTCAGAACGACTCCTCCCCTGTCATGACGGAATGGTGCACAATAGCACAGGGTCTCTGGGTCTCTGCCGGAGATGAGTGCAGCATCTTCAGTGGTGCATGGGTCACTAATGAAGCCCAAAACCAGGCCAGCTTGCTATTAATTTTGTGTTTTGGAGTTTTATTCATTGCTACGTACATGACTTTCAGTTGGAAATTGTTTATTTAAATGGCTCTTGGCTCTTTAAAGAGGAGAGACCTTACTTTGTACTTACTTTGTAACTTAAAAGCTCAATTTGCAGGTGTTACCCCCCACGATTGCATTGTGGGAAACCTCTACCTGCCGTCAACTTCCCTGACAAAACTCCTGATTTACGTATCTCTGACTAGTCAGCTATGGATCACGAGACACGGGTAAAATTAAAAAGGCCTCATCGTTAAGTGCGCACACGTTGGAAATGGTGTGATTACCGCTGTATCTGTGCCCTGTCTGCCGATCTTTGTCATCCTTTAGCGCCTGGCTGCATGTGAGGGCGTATACCCACTGGATTCCCCGCCGTTTGCACCGTTTTCCCGTATCCAATTTTAAAGCTTCTTTCCCGCTCCACGTGCGATCTTCCTCGCGAACGTTCCAGCCGCAGAGACACCTCTGCTAATTCGGCTGAAGCTTTAATATTTCCCCTTCCAGCATCTGTCGACGCAGTGCCGAGCAGCCGCCTCGGCGAGGGGTCTGTGCCGTCAACGCCCCGGCCCCCACCTCAGGGAATTCAGTTGCGCTTCACTCATCAGACATATGGCACCACAGAGCTGGAGGTTTCGCAAGCTGCAAAAGTTTACGGGAATGTGTGGTAAAAGCCAGCTCTTTAAAAAGCGCATCGACGTGCGTGGCTTCCGTCTCAGCCATAATCGCCCCTACGTACCATAAAATGAACAATTTGTGCTGTTTTCTTAAGAAGGGTCTAAAGGTTACGATGCTCATTAAAATAGCAAGAATTGCCATTTCCGGAATGCTGTTTTCCTGTGAAAAATGTATAATGTATATATAGTTGTAAATACAACTTCATTTACATTGCAAACTCTTGGGAAAACTGCAGTAGCTGTATTTTTAAAGACATAGTTAATATTCATTATTCTGGCCCTATTCCTATATTCACTGTTACTGCTGCTCGCTTAGGCAGAGTAAGCACAAACTCCTTAAATCTGTATTATCAGGCATATAAAATGAAAGGCGTGCTTGCTGGGGACACAGTGTGACCTGCCCCTCCACTTCAGAGTGATGTCACACAGAGCCTGCGTTGTTATAATGTTCCCCAAAAAGGCAGCGCGGTACCTTTTTAAGATTTGAAGTGAAAGGTTAACAGTATGTGATGTTTTTCCGTCTCTATAGGCGCGTGTACAGTATAACTACTGCGGACTTTGGGGTTTGATATGCCCCTCGGAGAATGGAGAACTCTGTCAGATGAAACCATCCAGCAAAGCGACTGGCGCTATGTGAAGCACCGAGTTCAGAACTGAATATTCTCTGTGAAGTTAGCGGCAGGTCGTCCGGAATATTTCTCCCCATTAAATCTAACGATTGCCGCTCCTACACAGGAGACATTTCCAACGGAAGAAAGGAGAGAGCGCAGCTGGGAAGGAGGCCGCACCGGGCTCCGAAGGGAGGTCCTTGGGACGAGAAGCCTTGGTGGCATCAGCCAATCAGCTTCCAGCCTGGGTGAGAGCGTGCTATTCACCTGTGGGTGTGTGTCACTTTTCCGGGCGAGATGAGGCTCCTACCCACCTGTCGCCGCTTTTAGCTTATAGGGCTAATGGCCTGTTTGATCCGGAAGCAGTGGCTTTCAGACTCTCACGCTGATGCAAGAAATCTTACGGAAAATCTATATGATTCCGTTATAAACCTAAAATCAGCTACATCAAAAACGTTGGGGTAGTTTGCAAACCCAAGCAGAGCATTTACCATAAAACGGTTACATACATGCAAATGCAGGTGTGCAGACCTGTCTCGATTAGAAAATCTCCTGCCAGCCAGCTGATCAAAGTTGGTGACACTGGAGCGAGTACGGCACATGGTGAGACGTAAACAAGTATATAAGCACTGTGGATTTAAGCAAGGGAGGGTGCATCCGGAAAATGCAGCAGCCACCGAGTGACAATGGGAGAAACACCTTGGGGTGCAGATAGCTGGCTGGACAGTGACTAGCTGATGGGCCCATCGCCCTGGGGGGTGGGGTGGGGGATAGAATTCAGCAAGACCTGCAAACCCAACCCCTCCCATACACTCAGACATCTACACATAGCAACATACATCCCCTCTGACTGTCTCTCTCACACATACACAGGTTTGTAATTATATATTTGTAGGGACTCCCTGTTTACAGTTGTCCCTGAAAAAACTCGACGACCTTAACCCCTACCCAGCCCTAACCTTAATTATAAGTAACCATATACAATATGAGACTTTTGGCATTTGTGCTTTTTTGGTTTATATTCATAGATCTTTGTGGGGACCTGAAAAATGATCCCCGGAACATCAAAATACGCAGTTTTTATTACGTGTACATGTCCCCACAAAGTAACACAGACATACTCTCTCTCTCACACACACACACACACAACAGCTGTAGCTTGCATAGCTGAGCACCTTTTCTAACTGTCTAAACTGCCCCGTCAGTGTTTAGCTCGGCCCTCTTCTGTGACAGCTTTCCCGATAGCAGCAACCACAGTCGGCCTCAATCATCATCGCCGTTTCTGCCAGCGTGACTCCATCAACATGCGCATACCTTCCGTACACCTGCATATTTTACACTTTTATGCTGCTGGGTATGTTCACTGAAGCAGTAATGTTACCGAGTACTGAATATAAATAATCATTGCAAAATATTTTTGTCGCAAAGTAAATAGGATCCCAGCTGATACACAGTCAATATTACATTCAGCATCTTGAATGGTAAAGTGATGATAATTACTTACTAAGCTGTCACATTGTGTAATAAACATACGCATGTATTTAATCTGAGGAATAACTTCAGTTATGTAAGCACAGTATTTTTCCAGTGCATAAGTTCTATCGATATTAAACTGAAAATACCAACATACATTTGTTTTGCTGTTTCGTTATACATATTGATCCAAAAGTGTCTTAACCTCCATCTCCCTGCAAACGGGGGGGGTGTGTTTTCTAAAGCCCAATACGCTCAATGCTCTCATTGTCCTCCTGACTCCAGTGAACCGGCAGTTGAAAATACGAACAGCGGCTCCTTCAGCGGATATTTAAAGCCACTTAGTTTATATATAGTGCATTATCCTTCTGAGTAACTTGATTATGTCATTTTCCGGGTCCCAGGTTTTCTCACGCAGATGTAAATGGAGCTTGTTTGGGCTAAAGAAGGCTGCTCCTGGACAGCAGCCCGTCCACACGTGGCTGAATTAGCCTCATTACACAGAAGAGGCCTTTCACCAGACCCAAACATGATTTGATGCTGTAGTCTGTTATTCTAATTCTCATCCGGCCATCTTGCATGCCTGTCTGGTACGGGGTCATGAGCAGTGCAGGGCACAAGGCAGGGGAGATCCCAGATGGCGTGCTAGTCCATTACAGTCTAGGGTGCTAACACATTCTAGGAAGCCAGTCTGCCTCACTACATGTCTTTGGACTGCAGGAGGAAGCCCGTGTGACATGGGGGGTGAACATACAGCCCCCACCCCAACACACACACAAACATACACAGAACGGAAATGGGATCCAAAAATCACAACCTACTGGGCCACCTCACTGCTTGTCACTGCTTCTTGCAGCCCTGTTTGTTGTACGCTAAATGCTCTTTGGTCCTTGCCTGCCCCCTGATGTGTCATTGGCTGCTAGCACTAAATCCACCTCAGCATTGGCTGCCTTGATTGTCTCTTCCCGCCCTATTCGGCCTTTCGGTTTCTCTCATCGTATCCCAGTGGATCTCTCTACCTACGGATTGTACCTATGGATTCAAGTTATGATGTTGTATCTGAGATTGAACACCTTTGGATTTTCAGTCTCCTATATATGCACTCCGCTTCCAAAGACGTCCCGCAAGGCGGCGCCCATTCACTCACATTCCCATTGCTGTTAATGTTGTTTTTTGCCAGCGAATTCGTCGTTGAAGAGCAGCTAACTCACAGAGCAGGGAAAAAGGGAAAAAAAAAAAAACACAAACGCTTCCTTTGAACGCAAGCCGCGCTCCGAATATCCGAGAAATCCCAAACCCAGGTTTCAATCACAGAAGGAACTGTGGATGAGGCAGGAGGAGGGCTGGCGGAGAGGATGCGATATTTCTGACAGCATATCACTTCTCAAACGGTGTCAGAATCTCCATAAAAAATTGTTCCCGCTGATGCAATGAAACCATGTTAAAAAAAAGAAAAACAACACACTTTTTAGACCGTTACTCTAGTTGTTAGAGACTCCATTTCTTTAAAACCTGGATGCCACTGGCGCGGGAGGCAGACGACTGTGTTTCCTCGCCGTGGCTGGAGTTTTAGTGGCCGTTTTGATGTTCCCTGGTAGCTGCCTTCAGGTGCGTCGCAGGGGCGTTTTGTCGAGCTGGCACTTAGCGAGGGGGCGCACATGCTGACACTGAGAAACTGTCAAGAGAGTCAACGGTGCACTTTGAGAAGTAGCGCGCTGGGTCCGCGTTGATCTTAGAGACTGCAGAGTCATTCTGAGCAAGATCTCAGTCGCCTGATGTTTCGCTTTCAGGTCTTCGAGATGTGTGATCGGCGTTTCGATGCTGCGCGGATCGTTTTGTGCTTTTGGTGGGTGGTTCTTGTCTTGACCGGTCTTCCCTGGGATAAACATCGCCTTAATGCCAGAAAGGGTCACACTTTGAATTGGGTGGACAAGTGCCTTTTACAGTAGCTTTTTACTTCAGCTTCCAAGTTAATTAATGGTCACGGATGATTTTAACTAACAGACATTTAGCTAAACTCCAAACCATTGAGCAAAACACCTACAGTATATAGCCATTTGCGCTTTTTTTTTTACTTTCATATATTTTCATTCAGCAGACGCTTTTGTCTAAAGTGACATACAAGTGAGGCAAATAGCCCGTTACAAGCATACAGCTGTTGACAATCTAACTAAGTATTAGTGCAGCTCAGCTGAGCTGGCAATCAATGCCCAGGTACAATTGTAAGCAGGATTGGAGCAGGAGCTGCACACAAGCTTCTAACAAAGCGAGAACCTTCAAGGACCAGAGGTGCAACATAAGAACAACAAGAAACATGGAGAGGCACGAGACAAAGACCGAAACATTCCTGAAGAGCGGACAGAGATTCATTGGTCAGAAGAATTTGAGCTGCTGGTTACTCAGGTAACCGACTGAATGAGCCCATGCTAATCAGCACACCTCTCTCTTTCACCTCGGCCAGTCGGCTGGTTAAGCCCCCCGACAGGCACATAAGTGAAAATGAACTGTGTTTTTCCTGGAGTGTGAGATGCCTTTGTGTTGCTCCTGGATTTTACATCTGCAAAACAGTTAACAGGCAGTTGAGGATTTAGCAGAGGCGTCATGGGTAATGATGGCAAGCACAGGTCTGATATTTTACATAACATGTGTGTTCCGTGAGGAGCAACACGGGTGATTCGGAGCTGACAGATGGCTTACACATCCTCATCCTCATCCTCAGTGATCTGTGCTACAGGCTTTACCATAAACACCGCAGGCTGGTTTACATAACCCCTCAGGGTGGCTGCAGTAATGCGGGGGTTATTGCCCTCTTTGCTGTGTGGGGGGGTATTGCCTTCTTTGCTATATGGATCTACCGTATTGACACTAATAGCAGGTCAGTGCAATTCCATTTTCCGAAATGAACTTCATTTGCCTCTTGCTTGAAATGGCTTCAGGGGGCCCAGATGGCCTCTCGATGACCTTCTCCTTTTCTCTCTCTCTCCCTCCCTCCCTCCCTCTATTTTTCTTTCATTTACCGACACGCAGATTGTTACTTGCCAGGCGACACCAATCAGTTCCACGACACACATGTGATCCTTCAGGCCATGAAATATTCCTCTGTCATCCTGAGCCATCCGTCATGAAGAGTCACCAGAACCAACGGAACCTCATTTGGCCCAAAACCCGGCACCTGCTCCTCACCACGAGACCTCCTTCGGCGAAGCCGGTGGCCAGTGTTCCCCTTATTATATAAACAGTCCATGTCCAAGGACTCACAGAAACACGCTTTTTAAACATATACAGCAAGCTAGCAATAGAACGCGCCTGCGGACAGGCGTTCCATCCATGGTGGCCCGGGTTCATCATGTCCCTGTACCCGATAAAATATTATAAATGCTGCCATTTGTTTCATTAGCAATTTATTGCCAGCTTCGGAGACGTTATTAATGTTAATATATAGGCAGCACCCTCCCCAGTGTCCGCATCCCCGCAGGACTCTCAGCTGCCCCAGTGAACATACATCGCCCTGGTCGGGACAGGCGCTCTCTCTGAATAATGGAAAATAATGCCCTTCCCTAGATTAATGACGGGGGGGGGGGGGGGGTGTGCATGGACACCCTTGGCTTGGCGGCCTGCGTGTAATTAACACCAAACTGTCAGGCCTGCCGCCACCGCTGCCCCAGACTCACACGCACAAAGATTGGCGAATCACCGAGCCCAGGCAGCGTAATTAAAATTTAGCCTTAAACCCATCGCTTCTGACGGAGATTTAATCCAGAGCGCCATGACTGAGGGGGCTCTCAGCTCCTTCTGGCCCGGAGAGCTGGCTGTCGCTCTGAGGAAGATTCACCCCACAGCATTTCACCTACATATTGGCTTCCAGCCTTAAATTGCCCCCCCCCCCATATCTGTGTAGGTTATTGAAACCACGAACAGACCATCCACTCCGTCTAAGCCCACACCTGACGGTATGGCAGGAAGGTGAGGATATGAGAGGCAATCATCGGACCTTCTGGCCCCCCTCCCGCGCTCCGCCACATGCAATGAACTGAGGCTTAGCCTTTCTCGCTAATTAGCAGACTCCACACAAAGCCGCCTCTGGTTCCTCTGACGTGTCACAGAGGACAATGTGCCACCTTATTCTGGATAACATTTCCATCTCTGACCTGTATGTCTCTGTAAATCTCCCATTCAAGCAGAGCCAGAAAGCGCGGAGGTGACTCACTAAACCCCTCCTCCACCCCCCATGCTCAGCTGGCCCATGTTTTGGGTGGAGTGCCACCTCCCACGCCGCGTTGCATCTGTAAATCTGCTTTCCCCACTTTCCATCCCTCTGCTGGACCGGTTCCATTCAGCCCAGAGGGTCCACCTTTTGGCGCAGGTTCTGTTGCATCATGTCATGCGAGTGTCTTTGTGGTACAGCTCAGTTTGTGTGCCCTACAGGGGAGAGGACCCTTACTGCCCCCCCGCCCCCCCCCACACACACACTGATAACACCAAGATCCTTTGTCCAGCTGCACATCCTCTCTGGGTCTTGCGGCCACCAGTCGGGAGTCTTACTTCAATCGGCAGTGCTGCATCTCATGCCGGCGGGCTGCAGGAGAGCTATCACTGTGTGCAGTGCATTGTGGGTATCCACGCACGTACTGTCCAGGTAAAGTCAGTCTATCAAAGAGAATCCTTTATTTGCCTACAACAAATGCAGATGGATGACAGAAGGCGTTAAAACGTAGATGGCTTGCGAGGAAAGCGCTGAGTAATTAAAACAGGGAGCGAGCGCTCTCTCGCGTGCAGCATGTGACCCTCCTTTGGGATCCCTGCATTTTGCAGCCCTGCCTCTCTGTCCTGCAGCAGCGACTTTAAAGGACCATGCTCGCGTTCGGGAACACGGGGATGCAATCAGGGCTCCACAAACCCCAGTCACATCCCATTCACTCCTGGGTCTTACCATATTCCAGAGCTTCATTGCTATGGTAACTGAGGACAGTGATATGTCTGCGTTTTTTTTTTTTCCAAAATAGCACACCTCCCACCATACACACACACACACACACACACATCTCTCCCTATATCCGATCAGGCTTATATAGAAAGACTTGTTGGTTTTCTGGAATGAGAGTGAGAGAACTGGGCGGGGGGGGGGGATTCAGATGTGTGGAGCCACAGCAAAAATGAGGGGAAGGTGATGGAGTTTACCCTGGGGACGTTTACCTCCCTCCCTGGTGTCTCTGGACATGTGGGTGTTTGCATGTGGGGGCTGGAATGCTGAGCTCATGAATACCACTCCAACGCATGATCTGGGAGGGACCACGGATGGAGGGTGAGGTTAATATCCCTCTCTCACGATTTGGGCGGGCACGCCTGATTGTCCACGCACCCGCCTCTGCACGTGTCTGTGTGTGCGGCATGGAGATTTTCCGATGAGGCAAGAGACATCAAAGGAAACGCGTCCAACACCTTGCGTTTCAAACTGTCCGTGAGGCGGCGCATCGAGAGCAAGATCGTGCCTCCGCGTTGTGTAATCGTCCTCCCGAAAAGGTGCGCCTGGACCAGCAGAGCATGTCTGACCCCTGCTGGTCATCTAGTGCTGGTGCAGCCACAGGAGAGGTGAAGCCATCGCTTGGGGTCCAGTGAGGTCACCTATTTATTCCGGAGCGAGTCGATGCATGTGGCGTACGACGCACGTGCCAGAGTTGGCGCAGCTTTACAACACAACGCGGTTCTCGCGTCGAGGCGGTGAGGGAACGGACAAGGCAACTGTGCTTCTACTTGTACTCAATCCCGCAAAATAAATAAATAAAAATCCCTGTCAGGGAACTTGACGGCGAGCGATATTTTTTTCCCTGCTTATTTATTTGTTTTTTTGTCAGGTAGAACGGCATCGGGGAGGATCGGATTATAAATAGCAGCAGGACACATTCTTCGCTATGACCCATACCTTCCACCCCCCCCACAGCCCACCCCCAGCTCTACAGATCTCCCCCTGCCGCCTCCCAGATCAATTAAAATGCACATGTGATAACGATGAGGAGGACGGAGCAGTGGCGGTATGGATGGATGGTGGTCAGCAGCAGGAGGGTGAAGAAATGTCCCTGAAAGGATGAGCCTTAAGGGAGCATCCTGAAGCTTTATTTTCAGGGAGGGGTCAGTTTGGCATGAAGAGATTTTGAATCCGGCTCTCTCTCCCTCCTTTTCTTTCCCCTTCTACAAAGCAACGTAATTTCTCTGTCCTCTCCTGTGTGACGGCATCCAGGTAATCCAGTGCCTGGGACAGCAGGGGTGGGGGAGGAGTTAGGATATTATAAAAATGCAGAATGAACCACCAGAGAAGGCTCAGATGTGCCATCTTTGCTGTATTATAACTGCGCATGAGCAAAGTGTTCCCTTAAAATGAATTAACATTCAGTTAAATGGCTATACGTGAACATGATAACAAAGGCCTACATGAAGAGAGGTCCGCAGGGCAACAATGGAATTTTCTGTAAGTGTTAAGAAAACTCTACCCGTGTACTGCCTGAGACTCCATTCATGCTCACAAATTGAACCTTGATTGAAAGGTTTATTATTAAGAGACTCAGACAAGGTTTTGCCAAAGGAGGAGCTGAGATCACGAAATGCTAATAATAGGGGTTGTGAATGGAATTAATTTAGCGTCAGGTGGGTGGGGAAGAGACAAGAGAAGGAGGTATGTGTTTGAAAAGGGTTAGTAGGGGAGCAAGGAAGGCTTTGTTACTGAAAGTGACACCTCCACTGCAGGTAGCCGAGGCTTGGTCCCCCCCCCTTCCCCAGCACACCGATTCTGCCCCTTCCCTGTCGCACCCAGGGTCACTTAAAGAAAAACGTCCACGGTTGCGGGGTGGGCTGAATTGATAAGCATCGCTGTTATGTGAGATGGCACAGCACACTCCGGCATCCCATAATTTGGGTCACATCCGTTAGATGGCGGTGGGGGGAGGAGGGGGGAGCAACTCGTGACAGTTGGATGCCAAATTGCATTTCCAGCTGCTACGTGTCAGGCAGACACGCCGGAAAGCGCGTTTCTACCACATTCCTCACGGCCCCCGCCCCCGCAAATCAGTGCACCTGACTAAGGAGGTGACGCACTGAGACCAAGGCCTGAGGCAGCCTCTAATGCACACCGCCGCCTCAGTCCTACGCACCAGCTTCCTGGTGGCTGTGCGCAAACCGCGGCTATGAGAATCGCTTGGCCCGCAGCCCCCCTGGAAAAGCCGCTCTCACCGAACGGGACTTTGCTTAGGTAGCTCAGAGGCTGCATTTGCTCTCGTATCATTTCCAGCGCTGGGTAATGTTGGATCAGCAGAGTTCGCTTTATAGAATTTATGTCATTTGTTTGGAGCTGGTTGTGTGATAAATCAAACAAATGAAAACGGACCACATGGGGAGCGGTGGAACTGATTGCTCCCTCCCCGCAAGAACTTCTTCATGTGGTTCTGGGGACAATAAGGCTGGGCAGAGCTTCAGAGATGCCACCAGGGACAACTGGCATGTCTAAGGACGGTTTATATAATCCATCAATGTCCAGCTGCGAATGAAGGCAGCCTCCTCATTCTTTCCAGATGTTTCTTTATGTTTATGCCAACAGCCCGGCCAAGCAGACCATGCCGTCACTTGCTCTACTGCAGCAAGGCCTGTGGTGAGTGGCCTGGGGTAGCTCCCATCTTTTACGCTCACTCCGCTCAGAGTACAGTCCTGACGCCCTTTTGTAAGGATTTGTGTCCAGATTGTCAGATGGGATTTGCAGTTTGTACAGTCGTGAACCTCGAGTCGTGAACCTCGAGTTGTGAACTTCAGAGCGGGAACTTCACCCGGCCCACCAGAGGGGAAGGGGCATGGAAACCAGGGACAGCCTGTGCCCCAACCCACATGGGGTGTGATCAGGGTGGGCTGGCTTAGAAGGGACTGGGGGGTTGTTACATTCCAGGTCTTGCTGTCCCCACAATTTCATGGCGGAAGCAGAGCAGAGCGGCAGGCTGAATCATGCTGAATCCTCACCCTAGACAGCATGGCGGCCCGGATGTCTGCGAGCTCCAGGGGCCCAGATGGTACTGGAGTTAGTGTCATTCCCAGGATCCGGGTGGCTGCTGTCGGCGCTTTAGCTCGGAGGCAGTGCAAAAGGGCCAAAAATGGACGTGAAACATTTTCACAAAAAAAGCACAATATTAAGAGTAACTGAACGCTTCACAGGAATGCATGGGCCAAACCTGTGTGCCCAGGGGAGCTCTGCTGCTTCCTTAAGGAATAATGACTTCCTGCAGCAGGATAGCTACTCTCTCCCATTGCATGGACACATTTAAACCTTTACATTTCACGTAATGGGAGAATGACCGAGATGTTAACCCGGGGGCCAGATGTCATTATTGAGCCTCGCGCAACAGCACAGCGACATGAGGAGCTGAACAGCTACACAGCAGAGAGATCCACAGGCTGACCAAAGAGCTCAAGACCGCAAGGAACTCCGATCAGAGTGCAGTACTGTCCCCGTCAGCCGCTTTCCTCCCAGATCGCGGCGCTACTCGGGAGCGTCTTTAAAGACGTGACGTGTGACATGGGCTGTGAAACAGAGCGATGCCACCCGACCCCTGACCACTCAGACACCCTACGTGTGCTGCTGAATTTAGAGCTTCGGAGGGGACCAGGGGAAGTGGGAGACATCAAGCCACCAGCGCCGCCCTAGTGTTTTAATCCGTCTTATCTGAGACAGCGGCCCACTCACAGGCAGCCTACGATCGATGGCGCTGGACGGCTGTGGACGCCCCTAACGCCGTCCCCCCATCCCATCTGCCCCCTGAGCATAATCGACGCAGCAAGCCCAAGATTCCATGTGGAGGGGGTGGGGGTCATCCTATACTCCTCATCTTCATTAATGCTAAGAATCAGGGGGGCACTCATTAGCAGGTCTGGCGGCAGGGGTGGGGAACATATCAAGCTCTCTGTCAGTCCCGACCAGTGTCCTGCACACCGAGAAGCCGAATTGTCTTCGTTAAGCACCCAGACAGATATTAGGAAATATTACAAAATGAATATGATATAATTAATGTGTTAGACTGAGAGCAGTTATCCTATTAGCCTGCCTCTGGCTGTGATGTCTGCTCTGGTGCATTGTGGGAGATTTTCTTTTTGGTAGGAAGCTGGTAGTATTCTGCCCCATTGCGCCCTTTAAGTGCGGCTGAGCTCCCCAGTCGAGAAGGAGCCATTTTGGATCTGCCTTGTTTCCATGCTCCAGTTCGCCCAGACCCCTCGAGGCTGTGATTCTGTAGCAGAAACCACGGCGTTGTCTGTAAATCAGAACACGAGCCTTCTTCAAAGCTCGGCCCGTCACCAGGGCATCCCCCGACTTTATATCCTCGTCAGTGTTTTACTCGCAGCAGAAACAGGCGACTTGCTGGGTAAACAATGACTTAAATGTATCTCCCGAGGCTTGAGGTTGAATGAATGTCAGAGACTTGACAGAAAACCTCCATGGGATCGGAACGGCAGATAGATGCAGGTCTATCATGGGAACTCATGACCATGCACATGGATCCCATGTAAAATGGCAGCGCTGAGATTAATTTTTCAGTTATGGAGCATGATTAAGGTATTAGACCAGACCTTTGGTGCGACACGTCTCCCTTTGTCTGCCGATCGACTGCCAGCAGCTACGATGTGCTCAGTGTTCATCATCGAAGGAGAAATCAATACGCCCCACCAATTAAGCCTCCGTGTATTCACTCCCGGTAATCGTTTCATGGAAGCCAACCGTGCCAGAATCCATGTCCAATCGATCACCCGGGGGGCAAGTCGCTATCTCCCCCCCACCACCTTTTACCCAGAGCCTTCTTAACCACCCACTCTGCTGTGCTTATTCTTCCTGTACATTCCTGGCCATTTACTTGATATTTCCTCTGGATTATATGATATAAATTTGACGATGGCAGAATTTGCCCCCCCCCCCCCGCTTGTCTGTTTTTATTATTATTTATTTTAAACGCCATGTGCATGGGCTAATTTTCTCCTGCAGAGTTTTTCTGGCGAGGGGCGAAATGTGTTTTGTTACGTACCCACAACTTTTCTGAATCATTACCGGTACATTAATTACACTTAGGAAGCCTTGAGCTGTCAGAGGGCTGAGATGGGCAGCGAGCCAGACAGCTGCATCGGGCACTTTTCTGAACAGTACGACGTGTGTGTCTGTCTGCATGTGTGTGTCTGTCTTTCTGTCTGTCTGTGTGCATCTCTGTATGTTTTTATGTGTGTGACTGTGTGCGTGTGCATGTGTAAGAGAGAGTGAGAGTGAGAGAGAGTCTTTTCGTCGGTGTACAGTAATTACTATCTTCGTGAGGACACATTTTAAAAAAAACCCTTTTTCGCACATTTTGTAACAAAAAAATTCTTTGATGTACATTTCTTAATCCAGCTTTGCAGTAGCCTGGTGATATGAAACCATAAACTGTGTGTGTTTGTGTATGTATGGCCCAGGTATACCTCACCTTGTGAGGACCAAATGTCCCCACAATGTGATGAATACCCATTTTTTTTACCTTTTGGGGACCAGTTTCCTGGCGCTGGACGGGTGTGGACAGTTACTTATGGTTACGGTTAGGGCTGGGTAGGGGTTAAGGTTGTCATAGTTAGCATTAGCATTTTTCCCATGGAAATCAATAAGCAGTTCCGAAAAGATATGTTCACCCGACTTGTGTGTATACGTGTGTGTATGTGTGTGCATGGGTGTATGTGTATGTGTGTGTGTGTGTGTGTGTGTGTCTGTGTGTGTGTGTGTATGTGTGTGTGTGTGTGTGTGTGCATGTGTGTGTGTGTGCATGCATGTGTGTGTGCGTGCATGTGCGTGTGTACATGCGTGTGCGTGCGTGTGTGCGTGTGCACGTGTGCCTTTCTGCACCTGTACCTAAGTACAGCTGCTTAAGGAGAAGCCGACTTACAGAGCTTCTTTGTTCCTGGCCGTTACCTCCAACAGCAGAAATGTGCCTCATTAAAGCCCTGGGCTGCTGTGCGCCAGCACCCATGCAGCACCCATGCAGCACCCATGCAGCACCATCGCATGTGACGCCCTGCTTCGGGCCGGGGCATCAAGAGTCATGGTCATTTGCACACGTACCTCCAGAACTACCCCCCCCCCCCCCCGCTTCTCTGGACCGGAACCTCCCGTCACGGGCGACGATAATTAAGCAAATTGTATGCAAACGGCCCGGCACAATTATCTTCTCACAGTAGGAGCCAACGGGAGATCCAGTAAACAGCGAGGGCTTCGCTTTGACGGTGTGGGATCAAAGTTAATGGTGTTTAATGCGCAAACGTTACTTTTCAATTTCATCCCATTATGGTATGCCTGGGGGAATCGCCATTTTTTCCTGCATCTATTACACAAACAAACAACTTCTTCTGAAACAAAGGCTATTTTTTTAAGATTTGCAATTCGATTTCTGTTCTTAGGCACAGGAGTTTGGGGGGCAGGGAGAGACCCTCTTGTATCAGCACTTCTTTGGTTATTTTTTCATAATGGAAACCAGAAAAATGGCAGCATGGGTAGTTTGCTAATTTCGTGCCCCAGTTCCAGTTTGTGAATAGGCACCCTGACCCCCTCAGCTCATTGGCTGCTTCGGGCCGCGCACTCAGTGGTGCATTTAAATTCACACCTAGAGCCTGCAAGCATTATGCTCCCCAGCATCGCCATGACGACACTGCAGCGCTGCTCTGACCGCCTGGTGCGGCTCTCTGCTTCTGCTCCAGTTCCAGAGGTTTTCGTTTTCTCAAACCGCATTTTCCCGGTGCCTCCCAAGCTGCCGAGGGTCTAGGGGGGTGGGGATCCGGGGGTCGGCTTGCTAGCACCCTTCCTATAGGTCCATACCCCCACCTGGCAACCCCCGATACCCCCACCAATACCACCCCCAGAAAAAAAGAGCATGGGTGACGCTGTTGCTTTAAGAGGTTGTAACTAGGCAACCACTTCAGCTCCCCAACAAGGGGTGGGGGGGTGCGGGGAGAGGCAAGACAGCCGCTAACCGCAGCGGAGTTACACAGCAGCCAGAACAACTGCAGCTCGCCTCGCCACCATGTGACTTGAGCTGCTGCATGTTCAGTACTGGCCCCTTGAGGGCTTCACGAGCCAACCAGCTCACAGACTGGCCTTCGTTCTGAACTGGGGACATGAAATCCAATAACGGCACCCGCTCGTCACCCCTGCTCTGTAATCTGACCGTGTTGGTGCCCCCCGGAGCTGCCATGGCAACTAACACCACGTAATGACGTGTCCTCTGGGCCCGCGGGTGGGGTCGCTGCTCATTTATACTGACGCACAGAAATATACTGTGCACATATACACCGAGATGCTTAACAGCAAAGCTGCCAGCGAACTTATTAGCCTTTACTGCAAAGTTTAACCTATAGCAGCAATAGGGTTCAATGGGGGTTGGGGGCCATTTTATGGATGACATGACAGCAGCCTCCACTCACTGGGGTCTGGCAGCATAGAACTGAGCCTGACTTGTCAGTCAAAGTCCGTCTGCAGCGTGTCCGGGATTGGCAGTGGTTAACCCCCCCCGATGCTGTCAGAAGACAAGGTGACTCTCAGGTGATAACGGGCATGCCTGACAGGCCAATCAGGAGGCCTAACCTGTCCAATTTGGGATTAGGGGAGAGGAGGATGGAGCGCTTTAAGCGCTGAGAGATTGGAGATCAGAGCACTGCTATTTCCGCTGGCTCTCCACGTTATCGCTTGAGTCAGCAGAGTTGGGGTTTGGCTGGAGAAAGGGGGGCCACGTCGTGTGGCCACCGGGGGAACATGCGCTCAGAGGAAACGGGCAGCCTCACATCACCAGGTGGGGGCCCGCAAAATGAGAGGATTGTTCTGCTAATGCTCCCGTCGTCAGCGAATGCAGTTCCTGGCCGCTATATGAGCCACGGTTGATTAAGCTTGTTTATTTTAGCACGTCGTTTAAGAGATTAATTTTTATGGTCCTCATGAGGGCAGGCCAGCACCCCTCACTGCAGGAAGCCTGATAGGTAGCATACAGAGAGCCAGTGGGGGGGGGGGGGGGGGGTTACACCACGGGCCACTTTACATTTACATTCACCGTTACATTCATTATGCTCATCTTAAATCCAGTTACACAATTGTAATTGTATCTAATTACATCTGCAATTACACCATCAGGGTCTTCTGACGCTCCTTGCCGGTTTTATTGAGCATACTGACCTACCAGGTGCCTCCACATGCTAGTAGACGGTAGTCATTCAGTATTGTCATGGAGTCATGGAGTGGTGCTTACAGGAGGCGTGCTATCTGCAACCTCACACACCTCCCATTGCGCTGGGGCGGCATCTGCAAGCTGGTCTCCTTGAGCAGCTTGCAGACGACTAACTGAGGATGACTTCTCCCTATAGCTGAAGCTGCCTGGTGATGCAGCGAAGAAGAAGCCAATAGCAACAGGGACATCCCCATCAGTGAGGGTTGGTTAATGGAGGACACGCGGAGGCTGCTCTGTAGCACAAGAGCTGTAGGGCTGAGTTCCAAGGTCCTTGACCTGAACTTCTTCAGTAGAACATCTTTCAATTTGTTTGTATTTGGGGTTTAGCAGAAAAATTCCAATGATTGACCATTTGTGCTCCACCCTAAATGAGTATTTAGTTAGTTGTTTCAGTTTATTTTAGTTGGACCATTTGCAGTAGGTGTCCTGATGTAACATGGGGGCAACTAAGTGCAATAAGGGGCTTTCACAGAAACCAGGGCCTCACCTCAGCTAGCTGTGCCTCACGGGCGTAGGTCCTTGGTCTTTCAGAGCCTCGCTTTCACATCTGTGTCTCAAAGTTCTTCTACATGCTTTCAGGACGTCTGACGTGGCATCAGTCAAAGAGTTTTGGGATGTAAGACATCGCTCAGAGCTGCGTCACTTTAATCCTGTGCCAGTCATTGGGTCACCGCAGGTTTTTGGAAGCAACTATGCAGCTAGAAAGGTGGGGAGATTGGTACAGAGTACAGTCTGCCTTCAGGAGGGCTTCTCATGCTGTCTGCAGCTGCAGACGTTTTCTTGCCCCGCTGAGCTGGGGATGCGAGTGACATGTCCCCCCACCCTCCTCACCCCACCCCACCTCGGGTTTCCCTAGCAGCCCTCAGGGTGTGGGGGTGATTTATGAGCTCCTATACTCCCAATCTCTGACAAGCACGCACCCCCTCTGCCTCGGTGATAAACCGGCACCTAAATTGAATTCTTTCATTCGATATAATCACGGGCTCGCTCCCTTCCCCCTGCCCGCCATCAGTGGGCATCTCTCGAAACACATATATTCTCTGCGTTCAGGGGAAGTGGGACCTCATTTGCAGGTTTCCTTCAATCGATGATCCGGCTGCCAGTGCTAAGGAAGGCAAAGCTCTGAGGCATGGGGGTAATTAATATTGTACCAGCCTGAGTGCAGCGTGGTATGTAAGGGGGCCGTCCCCGTGACTGGCGGGCAAGGTGTATCTCCTCATGTCTCACTCAATTACATGCAAAGGTGAGAAGAAGTATGAGTCACGCGTGTAGGGAAAAGTATCTGGAGGGATGACAGCGCTGAGAGTTTATAGTGGAATAGGCTCTTAGGCGATGACACGCCCGGGCCCTTTGCCCATCTCCCTTGACATGCGACAGCAGCACGGCAAAGGAGGAGCCCGTGGCTATCTGGCCCACATTGGCGCCCTGCATCCTGTACCCCATCATTCATCACACACAGGGGTCAGGCAAGGTGCCCCCCCACTGCGCTCACCGCCACCCCTCCTTGTCAGGCTCACCTCTCTCCCTCTCCTCCGCTCCCTCTTTTTCCCTCCTCTGGCTTCCTGCCATCTCCTATGTCCCCCTCTTGTCTGCTTCCCTATAAATGCCCATTAAAATGTGCACACAGATCTTTATAAGACGCTGCTAAACACTCACTGACTACGTCGTCGACGAGTTATGCTTTTTCCACTTATATTGTTTCCGACCAATGGAGCATTGAAGTCAACATAAAGAGGAAGTGACTTAACAATGGGTCAGTGAGGTTTTTTTGCATGATAATTGAAAGTTTACCACCCAATTATAACGTGTGTGCGCTTGTTGTGTTGAATACTTATTATTTACTCTGCTCTCTTGCCTTTGTGTGTCATTATGACAGCTTTATAAATAAAGGCATTAGCAATGAAATATTAGCCAAATATGCATTCGGTGCATGGCGTGACTCGCTGTGACTGCCCTGAATTGTAACTTAGAATGAGTCTGAACTGAAAAGTCGTTAGCATGGCTGAATATCTCCTGCAATGGCCACATAGCCGCACGTACTATAACTAATAATACCAGCATTTATTCTAGCTGTTATTTACACATCTATTATAGAAAGCTGCCTACAGCCAAGAAGAGGTCCCCAGCAGTGTTCCTGAAATTTCTTTATTTGTTTCCATACTGTCAGTAGGCAGGTCTTTGGGTTATCACTACAGCAGCATGTAATTGAGCTTACTTATGAATGAGTTTCCTGGCTAACATAACGGCAGGGTGAGGCTATCTGTCTGAAATCTCTTTCTCTCCTTGACGGGGGGACTGTTGGGCTGGGGTGAGGGGGGGCGTGTTGGCGGATTTGAGATGAGCTTGTGTGCAGAGCATGCGGAGCGCTAATCAGTTAAAAAGCCAATGTATAGCGTTTACCATTCAAGGCAAATCCAGGGATCAATTAGGATTAAATGGAGTTGCAGCATGCTTCAGTAACTTGAGTTATTGAGCTAATGTTGTTGCGTTTGGCAGTATGATTTTAGAGTATCCTCAAAAACAATTCACTTTTCTCCAAGAACCAATCCAAGAACAAGAAAGAATTCCTTATTTTATTCCATTTTTAACTTCCCTCCATCATCCATAACCAGTTATGAGGAGTAATCAGGCTTGGGACACCCTAGATAGGATGCTGGTCTATCATATGTTATTCACTCACGATGGACAAAGCAAAGGGGCAACAAGGGATGGTTCTCATGTATGTATCATTAGTATTAGTATTAGTATTAGTATTAGTATTAGTATGACATCATTAGTATTGTATGACATTATTATTGTTTGCCAGTGGTATTTTCCAACCCGCCTATCCAAAGGGAGGTGAGGGACGGCCTTGTTTTTTATAGATCTGAGCCTAGAACGTGCGCATAACTGGTCTTAGAGCATCTGGGCGCAGATGTGTGAGTGACGAACCGAGAAGAGTGCATCATCCCTCTTACGGGTAATAATTTAAACAATCACAGCTCTGCAATGGAGCAGTACCTTCCAGGGACAATTATTCGGTATGAATTCTGGGCTTCATGTTGTCATCCTGAAAAACAACAATAATTCTGAGCTGTTGTGTTGTTTTTAACATGTGTGAAAGGTTAGTGGAGCTGTACATTTGTTAAGATCTGATGGCCGAGTATCGTGACCCCTCTGAGTACAGATAACTCCCAGGTAATGAATGAGATCCATTCCCTAAGTCTGTTGTTAAGTCTAATCTGTAGGCAAGTTGGAACAATAAGAACACAGTACGTAATAATAATGACAATTATACAGTGATAATTAAAGTACCTACATATAGTACTGCACTGTATGTTGAGCTGGCAAACCGCTGTTTTTATCAGAGTCACAAAGTACTGCATGCGTTTCTTATTATAAATCATGTCTAACCCAAATGTTTAATATAACGGGCTTTATGGCGGTCGGTTCATAAGTTCTAGTTGCCTGTAAGTCAGATGTTCTTAACCTGGGGATTGCCTGTACTCAGGTTATTGATCATAATACCAAACATTAACACCTTAAACGTGACAGAGGTGCAAAAATTAGTGTTTAGCTTCATGTCAGAAACAGTTAATCACAGCGATGTGGCAGTGCAGGGTAATTAATGGACTATTGAGTGAGCCCTTTCATCATTACTGAGTCTACAGTCGTACAGACAATGGTCCCATTTATTCTAGCTCATCCCGCAATTCGAGCAACTTGTCAGTAACATAAAGATACATCTAGAGTTTAAAACGCACTTTTGTGCATGTTAAGAGGGAGCCGTCATGTGAAGCTCCTTGCTGGACAGTGCCACAGCATCTCACTCGAGAAATCAACCGCAAAAATGTGAAAATACATGCGTTATAATTTGTATGCACGATAGGCCAGTAAAAAATGAAACGTTAGTTTGGTGCCGATATAGAATAATGCTAGTCTTGCTGTGCCGAGCTCGGCGGCCGTGATTTATCACACCCCATCTGGTCTCTGGTGCATTTGGAGTGACCAGGCCATGGGAGGGGTCCTCTGTGTGGGAAGAAAATTGGTCCCACAGGCAGCAATAATGATCATTTTTCAGTAGAATGTGCGTAATTAGTTTTAGATCCTGCGCACCGGCAATTGTTTTCTGATAACCATATACCAGAAATACTATTAAAGAATAATGGGCTCCATTCGGCAGGGTAACGACAAGGCTTTGGAAACGGGCTCCTGTGACGACATCGTCTTATAAGCCGTGTGAAGATCTGGCTGCCCGCGATCCCACTCTGACTAATACACTGCGACATAAAGACCGCGGCACTTCAGTATAACTTTCCCTCTTTGCTTCCCTGTCGGAAAGGGCGCTGCAAAAAAAAAAAGCACCATAGAAGGCGAGTGAGACGTCTCCCCACCCTCGGTTCATCTGGCCCTTGCGGAAACCAGTCTTCTTGGAGATGGAGTGTAGCATTTGCTCCTAAAGTTCAGCTGTGCCTAATGAAGTCACTGTGATGGCGATGACGCTCCGAGTCGGGACCAAAGCAGCTGAATGCGAACCTGGCCATTTGGAGAGGGTTTGTGTCTGTAACTGATGGGGAGATTCATGTTCTTTCAGTGTTGATAGTGTAACACAGCGGAGAAGATCTTCATAGCCGACAATACAGATTTATAACCATCCAGCACAAGGACAAGGGTTACCCTGGACGGGTAGCACTTCTTCACATCCTAAGGGCAAAAGTGGGGCACCAGTTCAGCCCAGTGTATGAATTATGTCTTCAGATGGAAACCAGAGAACCTGGGAAAGACCCATATAAAAACACTAATGCAATGCGTTTTGGTTCCTCTCCGATGGAAACCAGAGAACCTGGGAAAGACCCATATAAAAACGCTAATGCAATGCGTTTTGGTTCCTCTCCTACATTGGCATCTTGTTTTCTTTATTTAATTTCGTTCCTTCCTTTTTTCCCATTCTGTATTACTCTCCCTAATGAGACATCACAACGAATCCATGTAAAGTGCTTTGGGACGACTATATAAAAGGCGCTATATAAAAATAAATTCAGTTGAAATGAACTGAATTGAACAAGGCCCTCATCTTAATTTTGATATATAGAACTTGCCAGGGAGGGCTGTGGCATGTCCATGTTGTTCCTCGTTTTTTTCCCACAATGCAATTCAGAAAAAACATAAAGGCATCAAATAATTGGCCAGTTTCCCCAGCCAAGAGAACATCAGTATTTAATATACCGATAATAGAGATTCTTTTCCTCCTTGTTTTTTCCCCGAGTTTAAAACTAAGCTCTAACCTTCTGTGTTTTTTTATAAGTGGATTTTGTGGTGAAAACACTATCTTCATTTAGTAAGGGATGGATTTATGGCCTGTGGGGTGCAGGTGAGGGAGTGAGGGCATGCCAGTAATGTAGAAATGTAACTGACATCTTGTCTCAGGTCAATTTTCCTGCCTGTTGTCTGGCAGATGGTTAATTGCGTTCTTTTCTTCCTGTTCAGCCGCATCCGTTAAAGGTGAGGCATGTTTTGTGGAATCCCGCACATGGCGGTGAGGATGGCCGCTTGCATGTGACACAACCTTGAGCGTAGCATTTCTGCAAGCAAGGAATCGGTCCCACTGATGACCCCTTCTTCTCGGTGCCAACATTACACATTGTTAAGTACTATATTATTCATTCACAACCCACCCCCTCCACTGCAAAAGCCCAGCTTTATAGAGTTGCCTGACATGTTCAGAAGCATCTGTAAAAGATGCCTTGAAAGCTACAAGAACATATAATAATTTTAAGCACATGTGGTTATTCTCTGGCTGGGTGAGATTTTACGATACTGCCTGTGTAAAGTGATATTTCTTCCTGGAAGTCAGTGATAAATGTTGGTTTAGTCTTCTGGAGTGCTGCACCTTCTTCATGGTAGCTGGCTGTGTGCCACGGTGGGATTCACTGTAATATAGTAATATTCTGCTCTGCCTGCCTCTAATTCCCTCTTGGTTTAGACAGAATCAGGTAGATGTGTTTCTGAGACGTAATGTTAAGGTTAAGTAATGAAAACAGAGACAGGGGATGGGTAGGTGCACAAACATTGCCCCTTGTATGAGACACCATCACTGCTGCCAGCAGTAGTCAGTAGTATTAGGGGCTTTATGGGAGATCTTGGGAGGTGGGGGTCCTTGTACTACCCTTCAGAAAGCCTGGTTGCCAGATTGCAATCTGGAAATATGAGTTGTATAAATGGACAATGGGTGGCGCTGTTGAGGCCATTCTGAATAATTACACACCATTAATATAGCGACACTCTATGCAAAGCTACAAACAGTCCAGAGCTGTTATCTTGGAAATAATGCTGATAAATCAGATTTGATGTCTAGATTTAGATGTCAAATTATCCAATATAAACAAAGCAGATGTGAATTTAGAACCAATTACCAACCCCCCCCAATAAAAAAAAAAGTTACAAAAAAAAATTAGGTAAATACAACAATTCCATTTAAATTATATATGAAGACATACAATAGAATGTACCTCCACAGAAAGGCAATAGGTGCCAGCCAAATGTTCTCAGAGGAGGGGAAAACGAAAAGAGGGAGAATGCAACAGTGACCCTTTTGAAAACTCAATCTCCTCTCCCACAATGCTGCCTTTAAGGGACGCCAACCATCTGTCAGATGCAGTTCAAGCCCCCCATGCCAACGCTTTCTCCCCGGCCACGTCACTCAAACGGGGTCTTTCTTCGGCACCTCTGCGGCCCTCGGCTGTGGAAATAAGACAGAGCGCCATGGCCCGACCTGAGCTTCCCGAGACAATGGACTCCGCCGCCCCCATGCCGCCTCCCCGGCACGGCCAGCAACCTCATTCCATCCCTGTGCGATAAGGATGTCACTAGTAATTATGGGGAACGGTCAGTAAAGGCCTCTGTGGCGTTATCGCTTATTTTGAATCATTCTGTAGTATTAATGGACTGATTAGATTTGGTTTCCAATAATATTAAGTTCTTTTTTTTTTCATGCAAGGAACATATAAAATCCATCCGTCCTTGCATTTTCTGTGACTGCTTGTACTTTTCAGGGTCATGGGGAGCCTGGACCCTATCCCAGAGGCTACAGGTGAAAGGCAGGGACCAACCCAGGATGGGGAATCGACCCATCACAGGGCACACTCACACATGCACACCTATGGGCAATAAGGTAACTCTATTTAACGTCAACGTGTATTCGAATTGTGGGGGGAAACCGGAGTACCGAAAGGAAACCCCACAATGACAGAAAACATGCAAACTCCACACACACAGAACCACGGTGAAGATTCAAACCCTGCTGCAAAGGAATGAGACAACGCTACTAAGCTGTATGCCATGTACATGTACAGAATGTGTGCGGCCATTTTCTTTCTGTTCCAATACATTTCTCTCTCTCTCTCTCTCTCTTTCTATATATATATATATATATATATATATATATATACATGCACACATACACACACACACACACATACACGTATAATGAGAAACTAATCACTGGTACAGAATCTGGATACCAGGAACAGTGTCTAACCTGTAATTAAAATGCCAACAATGGGACAGTTGCATTTTAAAGTCCTGCCATTCGTGGTGGCAGCAGTAGGAATGAAACACATTAAAACCCACAAAGGTCTGGTGTCACGCAGCCTGCGCCCATGGCTGACTTTACCTCTATCTTCACAGGACATACACAGACTTTCCCATTTCCAACAAACTGAGGTCTGCATCCTTCGAGGTGAATCCAACTTTAACACGGTTTAAAATAATATCACGCGTTTTGGCTTTGGAAAGGAAAGCTGAAGAACTAGAACTGGCAGTGATCTGAGTCTCGACAGAAAAGTTTCCAGTGATTTTATTGCCAGAGCTCTGAATTCAAGCCAGTACACAAATGAAAGGGCAGATCATCATGAGAAATCACTCTTAACGACCATTAGTTCATTACTATTGTAATCTTACTGCAGGCAAAAAGCTGATGTATCGTCAATTAAATGCTTCTACTCCTATAAACAGCCGGCTTTTCGCTGACTGTTTCAACGGTTTAATAAATCTACGCTCATCTCGTCCCTCAAATGCAGGCTTACTTTTAATGAGAAAAATCACTGAGCTAAATGCTAATGGTAGTTTACAAATTGTGTTGCTTCTTCTTTTCTAAAATCTCCTGCTATGTAGATGCCGATGGGGTCGAGTTTCGAGTCATGGTCATTGCTCTGTGTGTGTGGGTTATGTATATATTACATTGTGGGGACCAAATATCTCCACAGTGTAATATATAATGTCCACAAAATATGGAAAAAAACAAAACCTGTCATTCTGACGTTGTGGGGACCACTTTTTCCTGAAACTCAATTTTATAAAAATCTGTGACTTATGGTTGTTAGGGCTGGGTAGTGGTTAAGGTCTTTATTAGTTATGCCCAAAGAAATGAATGGAGAGTCCCCACAAAGATATAATTACAAACTTGTGTGTGTATGTGTGTGTGTGGAGTTTGCATTTTCTCCCTGTCACTAAGGGCTTGCAGATAGCCGTTATGGAAATTGGATGGATGGATGGATGGTACCTTTATTATTGTCATTAATAACAGCGTGGATACGTTCGCGTTATGTCCTTCACGTTTGGCTTTTCATTAAAAGCCTATCGTGGGTGCGCGCCAGCCGCATTGCGGGACCATATAGTGTTAAAGTAAATATATAGCGATACACAAAACTGCCGTCAGCCATCTGTTTTTTCGGGATCGAGAATATTATAAAATAATACCTTGAGTGAGCAATTTGCATATTTCCCAACAATCTGTTCTTATTTCTTCATAATATTAGTTGAGGGTAATGGTGCGTGCGAGAGACGGGAGGGGCCGTGACAAAGAATGATATAATGAAACATCCCTTCAAAAGTTCACAGCAACTTTCAGACTTGCTAGAGATATTTTTAATTAAAAAATTAAATCAATTATCAAGTTACTAAAGAATATGATGATTCTTACATAACCCACGCTGAACTTTTACATTTGGATCTCTGACAATATTAATTGCGACCTACAACGTGACGACCGACTTTTTGATATTTTTATGAAAAGCATAGAATATAAAGGTAAAGCATCGATCAATAACATAAGCCACGTGTGTCTTAATTAGCGTTTATGTTGCGACACTTCATTAGGAGTTAAAATCAATTAATCGCTGCCGGTGTTCAAGTATTGTTTAGTTAATCGTAGACACATTAGATAATCCTACAATCGATGTTGTTTGGTTTGTATTGCCAGCTTACTTTTTTTATTTAAATGTATATTAACGTCCAAACAGTAAATCAGCAGTTAATTGATACTGCTTCAATGAAGCCCAGTTATGCGCCGATGATGATCGGAAGGAGGCGTCCGCTGCTGTTCTTTTGTGGGTCCGTATAACTGATTCCCAGCGGTTAACTGTTCACTGCATATCTGCCCTCCGAGGGATGGAAATGTGAACTTTGTATCAGTTCCCTTACCACATACTGATTTCCGCTCAGATCACGACCATCACGTTTTCCACACCGGACGAGATGGTGGGAATTATTCCCGATGTGGTGGTTGAACAACCACATTTCCTTCTCAAAGCCTCCAAACCAGCCCAGTCCTCTTTGTTCTTTTTCTCTCAGTTCACATTAGCTTGGCAGAGACATTTCTGGAAGTGACATCACTGGCTGATCACATCACCTTAAGAATCATAAAATCACTGTATAGGAGTCTTCCTAGTGAATCGTGTGTGACAGTATGTACTAGATGTAGCCTACTGTAACACAGACTTTTGAACCTGCTTAATAAACGTAATAAATAATAATAATAATTATTATTATTATTATTATTATTATTATTATTATTTGACTTCAGTCAAAGTTTAATTCTGTACAAGTTATTCAAAGAATCAGATGTTACAAACGGGTGATCTGTGTTTTTCTGTGTGCCCAATAATAAATGCTTTTGTATTTTTTTTTTAAGATTTAAGATGTATTTTTTTAAGATGCGCACTGGGGAAGTATATGGAAACACATTTGCTTTATTCGCATGGAACATGGGCAGTGCTAGAAGGTACCAAAAGCTTTCAAAGCTTCTTAACTTTCTAACCCCCTATGGTTAACATTTTATCCAACGTACAACGTAAAGAGCTGGAATTCTGGGAAAGATGACAGATTAAAATGCTTTGGTCAGTAGAACTTTCTCATGAAGACTGATGTCAAGGAAATTTATTCTTATTTTGTTTCTGGAAAGAATACCAGCGAACGCGACAGCCCCAACGCAGTGGAAAGGGTGCGTCCAGGACACGGCCAGCCTTGATATTGTGAGTGTGCTTGACACTTGTGGTTTGATTTGATCCAGTTGTAATAAAAAAACATGCTGTTGAAGATCTACTGCCGCCCTGCTCCCTGTTTTCATGGATACTTTCAGGTCTGTCTCTTCTTCTCTTTGCAAAATCAGTCAAGGTTGTTGCGCTAACCCAGTTAAAATAGAAAAAGACTCCATGCATTCAGAGGATGTCACGCACATGGGCTGTCCTGTTGTGCAGTTATAGTAAAGCTGGCATTTTTCATCATGATTTACCAGTTGCTATTAAAGCCATCTTTCATTATTTTCCTCCTTCAAGTAAGTGGTCTGTTTGTGATTATATCCTTCAAGAACACCAATCAGCTAATCCCTGAGAAGCGTGAGCATTCGTGTGGTTTGAGAATTTTCAGTGTAGCTCATGTATCAAAAAGGATAATGAAGAATGAGTTTTTATTCCTGCCTGATATTCTTTATCTGTGGCCACACCTGTGTAATATAAGGCGTTAGTCCAGTGTCATGAGTTGAGGATGTTGCATGGTCATGTTAATATATCGTCGTTGGTTTGAACTTCTCTGATAACTTTGATTGAGAGGTAGGTAAAAGCTAATCGCAGCCATTTAACTGTTCAATCACAGTTGTCCGTGGCAATAGCACTGCTCAGCACTGGAAGCTGCGAAAAAAGGTATCGGCACCAGTATGTGTTCTCTTGATAAATCTCCCATTAATACACTGGCCTAGCCGATACCCCCTGCACGCTAAGAGGTGCCCATGCCATATCCCCCATTAAGAGAAATAAATTGTGCCTTCCTCCCTGCAAAGCTGAATTGCCTACTCTGATCATCACCCGTGATTTCTTTGTCTTATTCATATTATTATTGTTATTCATATTTGTGCACGGAGTGAGCTCTCTGGGACCTAAATGGCTCATGGGAAATTTTATTTACACAAAAATATTCTGAGGACATAATGAAAAATGGTTGGCTTAGAGAGATAATGTATCAGATTGTAGAGGAGGTGAGTCCAAGCAAATAGAGGAGGCAGGATCAACCAATCTGATGTCTTAGTACTGCCCCATCTACAATCTGATTGGTCGTCTCTCTGAACCAGTCTTTTTCATTCTGCCCTCAGAACTTTTCAGGGGGACTGAAGTGTTCGGGTTGTGAGGTTATGTGACGTTCCTGCTGTCATGGATTCCTCCTGTTGCCACCAGCTACACTGTAATTGCTGTATTTCTTTGTACATTGAGCTGCACCCATCGTGCACCAGACAGTTTTCCCCTGCGTTCTCTCCCAGGTCACACACACTCCGCATCAATATGACTGAGTTTCCAAACTTGAATCTGTAGTACGGATCAACTTACATGGGTATCCAGTCAATGTAGTAAATGGGATTATAGCACTCCAATAGATCTAATTAAGAATGCTTCTTTGACCTGTTCTGGGCTTTGCAATGTGACCTTTCTTGGATTTAATGACACATTGTGCTTTTATATTAGTGATGAATTCTGCAGATTCTGGTGTGTGTGTGTGTAAGGGGGGGGGGGGGGGGGGGCGGCAGGGAATTGCCGGGAAAA
>JAABNX020000126.1:1220489-1253492 GCA_015163995.2 Mormyrus lacerda | reverse complement strand
CTCTGAGCTATTAGTTAAGTTCTCCCCAAGCGAGCTTGATGGGCCGAATGGCCTCCTCTCGTTTGTATAGTTCTTATATTCTTTTATGCCCCTTACGTCTCTCCCTGGTATACATTCAGTGTATCCTGGAACCTGAGTCCACTCATGCATGTGTAAATGGTCGCGTGAGCGTCCCGTACCGAGGCTGGCACCCCTCAGCAGGACAGCTGGTGATGTGTTGACAGGTGTGAATATTAAGGGCAAAGTAGCACCAGATCGGACTCACGGGGTGCAAGAGTAGCTGAAGGTGACGGAGCACATGGAGGATGCAAGTAAAGTGGGCAGAAGCAGGATAGTGATTTTTCATTAATCATCACAGGGAAATTCTCTCTTTACTTATCCCATCTTGCTCTCCTTAAGACACACGTACACAGGTGAAAACAAGCTTGGGGGTCATAGTGCAGGGTCAGCCAGCATGGTGCACCCACGGATCTGAGGGTCAAGGGCCCACAGACTATTAACTACTAACAGACAAATATACCTTAAATATTCCTCAAATCCCTCCTGATCACAGACACAGAGGCCTATCCCACTGCGCCACACACTGCCGCCAGATAGTAACAGACACTAAACCTATAACTGGGAGCCTTTCCTCCATAGTCCCATTACATTTTATCTGTCACTCCTCCCCATGTTGCCCAGTGCCCAGATACACCAAATACGCTGCCAAGACACGTCCTCACTGAAATACTGTCTCTGGCAAGCAAGTCAGACCGTCCCCTTAAAACAACTAAACCTGTCAGCGAGATCGGGATCGGGATGGTAACTGGCTCGTCTGCGCGGCACATGCTCCATTCCCCCCACATCCACCACCCTAATGAAGACGGTCGTGAGACCCGGAATGGTGGCTGACTGCCTCCTCTCCCTAGAAGCGCTGGTGACCCCAGTGGTTGGATCAAAGCCATCGTTTGAACCTTTGGTCAGGTCTACATTTCCTGCCGCCTGTAAACTGCGTTTGAGGATCGGGGCGACGAGTCAGAGAGCCTTAACCAGGCCAAAAAACCGTCATTGAACTGTGAAATCACAATCTGTTGTGTATTTATCGGGTAACACCACAGCTAGACTGGAGAGTGACACCCGGATGCCTTAGCTTCTCCTCGCCCCACTCTCCTCTTCTGTCCCCTTGCTGCACTCTTTCTCCTCGTTCCTCGCTTGGCATCAGTGCCTCCCCAGCCACTCTTTCTCTCATCCTTCGCTCGCTGACAGGCTCTTAGCATGACTGATGCCTTCTGACGGGATGCAAATTAATGACTTCCTCCTCGTGCTTCGCCTCCATCCATCCTCCCTTCTTTGAGATGAGAAATGGACCAGTGCCGTCTGATGCTCACTACCAATTGTTTATAGACTCTGGACAGTACCATTACTCTCTCTCTCTCTCTCTCTCTCTCTCTCTCTCTCCCCCTCCCTGCTTCTGTCTCTCTCTGTCCAAAACAGACATACTCCCCTGTTCATTCTTCTCCCTCCTTCCAACACTCAATCCAGTTGATTGGAGCTTTACTTTAATTGTGTTTGTGTCCCTGTTTTTGTCAGTGTCCAGATGGAGAGAGTACTTTGTTCAACAGAAGACAGAAATGAATTGGAGTTTCCCCTGACCTGGAAGTAAATCCCCTGACCTTGCATTGCTGAGGCTTACTGCTAAATTATGCTCATATTTTATGTATGTAGTGGGAATTAAATAATTAGCTTCATCCAGTGTAAGGCAGGCTTTGCCATTGTGCATTTGTGTAGCCGTGTTTGTCAGTTTGCGTTCTTTGCGCAGTGACAATAGCAAGCTCCGATTTAATTTCTTGAATTTTTTTGCTAGAAAATGAACCGTTATCCCCAGTCCCGTGTTGACGTTACCTTTCTAAACATGAAGCCGTAATGACTTGCCAAATGCTATAATTAAATATTGAGCAGCTGGAGTCCAATTAAGAGACCTGAAAATGCAAAAAGCAATCAGTGAATCCTCTTCGTGGTAAAGCAGTCTCCTCCTGGAACCCCAGCAAAGCATCGTGACCTACAAGCTCAGAGGAGAACAGTTTACAGGCCTCCAATAAGGCTGACGTGGATTTTTACGTCAGCCAGCCAGCATACAAGGCAACATACTCAAATAGGCCATAGCACCTTTAATTAACTTTCTGAAATGGTTCCACCCCTAGTTCCAGGTCTAACCTTTATTAAAGTTACCTTTCTGTTCAGACTCTAGAGAATAGGACCTTTTTCAAATCAAGTGTTCCTCTTTTAAGGTGTTACTTTGGTACCTTAGGTGTGCATAGTTCAAAATTATAATTTTGTTCTTGTTCCATGCAAAAGGGTTGGCAGTCAGGCACAACCCATATCTATATGGGCAGCAGTGCTGGTTTTTACACAAACAGAAAAGCATTGTTGAGATTTTGTATGTGTTTAATTATATCTGTAAAAACTAATCTGGTACTAGCTTGCCGGCTAGCTAGGGTGGCATATCATGAACTGTTTTTGCCTTTAGAAACTTTAGTGGAAAATTGCTAGCTGGCTAGTATCCTAACACCGGTTGTTTTTCCCACTTAAAAGTTGATTATTTGCTCATGGTCCACGGAATTCATGGATTGTAAATTTGTTCATTATTCATTTGCAGTAGTGATAGTATATACTTTGCTATTACAGACCTATTAGAGTTTATTAGTTTTATAAGCTGGACAAATCTTCTGAAAATGTGGGGAGAGTGTTATAGTTCCATGACAGAGACGTTGTTTAAGTAGGACAAGGGTGGCAGAGCCTCAGCAGCGAAGATATGGAAATGAAGGTGAACGCGTGTACGAAGCAGGAAGGCGGCGGAAAAGAGCTGTAAGTGTCACCGGTTTGGCTTTAGCTGAATCGGCCTGTAAACCAGCGCAGGATTGGGATAGGCAGATGAGGGCCGGGGGTGGTATCAAAGCGTGCTGAAAGCGTGGGCTGCGGTGCAGAGCTGGCGATAAAGTCCCAGTGTTTGAGGTTAGAGCAGCAGGGTGACCGAATCCTGTATGCGGCTTGTCACAAACAAGCGGCTCCCCAACTGCCATTCAGATTAGCTACCCAGAGCTTTGCAAGACGTAGGCCTGTGTTTTCCTCTAAGGAAAAATGCCAAAAAAGACAGTCCTTTGTTGTTTTATCTACCCTTGACGTTTTAAGTCTCCCTGTATCCCTCAAATATACCTTTTAAATTCCATTACTTTGAGGAAAATACAGCTACAAATTTTGCAATTATGATAAACTGGAACCTATAAACTCGGATATACTTGGTCATTATTAGACTTGCATGTATCTCCTGCATTTTTGCAACAATAAAGCCACGATGATCCTTTTAGTGTAAGTCATCAATTTAATAATTACACAAAGGAGAACCTTTGACCCAACCAATCTGTTTTGTTTTGGGCAGGAAACTGAATCGGGGACCATCAACACAATGGGTAACGCTTTACAATAACTGTACCCTCATAATGCCTTATAATGCATTCGTAGAACATTCATAAGCAGCTTCCCACTGTGCAAAGTGATGTCGGAATGACGTCTTTTATATTTTGGTCCACTGAAGGGGTTGTTTTGTAACGCCAGGCGACATCTTTTGTGTTGACGTTCGTGGGACCTCCATGTATGGGCTATTGTATGGGCTAAGACAATCAAATGAAGTTATTGGAAAATGATCTAGAACAGTATATGCCACCTTCAGATAACTGGAAACGCATACCAAGTTGAAATGCATTTCCAGGTCAAACTACCTGCAAGGAAAATTAACTGGTACAGAAAACATGTCCTCCACCCTCTGGAAACGTGGTTAACAGTTATACACTAACTGCTAAGCTGCAAACAGTTTACATTTACATTAAACGACATGCTCTCTCGTGGACAGTCAAAATACCATTGAAACTGAACCAAGAGTGCTGTACATAGCAGTAAGCTAACGCAAAACAAAAAAAGTCTGTGCCATTAAGACATGCCAACTTCTGTAACCACAGCAGCTTTGGGAATTTAAGACAATAACGCTAAACTAGCTAACACAATATGTATAAACGGACATAGAATTTACTAGGCTGACCAAACTTACCTTCAGTTTTTTCAGGAAAACGATGGGTGGACTCACCATAGGGATTTAGGTAGTGAACTTGTGAAACAGGCTGAAATGCCGTGTGGCCGTTTGCATTGCCTTGAACATGCCGAATCACACCAAAATGTCTGGCTTGTTGCCTCAGCCAATCAGAGTGGCATTGACTTTTTGAATCTTTTGGTTGGTCTTTGACCTTCTGCTGCGGCCATCATTGCCTCTCTTGAACATCGACCGGGAATGGCTGTCATGGTGTCACTTTTAAGGGTGGATATAGGCGTTATTATTTTTGGAACTCTAATTTCTCACAAATTGAATTTCCTAATAAATAATCAGATATATGAATAAATACATATATGCATAAACAAGTTAATTAATTGAAATAAATAAATAAGTTAAAGAAAAACAGAAACAAAAAATCCCCATACTGAATAAATCAGTAGGCTAAAACATAATAAATCATGTTTGTTTATAAATAATCTGTATTCACATGTATTATGTTGATAACAACAATGTTGATATTTGTAAATAAAACTATATCTCCTGCACCTGTCAAAGGTGTCCACATGACGTCCAAAAAATTACGTTCAAATGTTGAATGTCGTAATGATGTACAAGATGGATCTTGGATGGACGTTCAAATCGTGGACCTAGTTTGGGCGTTGTATAGATGTCCAGAATTGGATGGACCCAATATAGACATGATCTGCACATCTATCCGACGTCCAATGTTTAGTGGGATGTAACTACACCTTAACATCCTAACACACCTTAACAGTTTCAATGTACATTAATAACAAACTCAAATGCTGCGTATGATTTTTCGATGAATGCAATGTACGTGCATTATGAAGGTGCACTGAATGTTCAATGAACGCATAATTAAATCATTATGAAGGTGCAGTTAATGTAAAGTGTTACCACACAACATAGTAACGATTCACATATTATAATTTGATGGCCCAAATATTCAATACATCAATCGGCCCTATAAAGCAAAGATCATATTTATTGTATCGTAAAACCGAAGTAAAACAAAGTAAATATATAATCACTCTACATTTTAAAAACTGCTGTTTCAAAGTCGTTTTTGTCTAAGCATGTAATCATCGTGGCTCATCTTCAAGGATTCTGCCGGTGCACTATACATTCTCCATAATGTGTAATACTATTACTATAAACGAGCCTATGTTGAGACTTCAAGGAGGCTCACGCTAATGTTCACATTGTGAATTTGTGCAAAATGGGCAGGTGATTAGGCAGTAATTATTATGGACGAGGAACACAACAACATGTTGGTGCCGTGGTTATCACTGCTGCCTCACACCTCTGGGACCTGGGTTTGAGTCCCCGCCTCAGTTACATGTGTGTGGAGTTTGCATGTTCTCCCTGTGTTGTCATGGGGTTTCCTCCACATGCTTCGGGTTTCACCCCACAGTCCAAAGACATGCTGAGGCTAATTGGAGTTAAAAAATTGCCCATATGTGTGAGTGAATGGTAATAGTGGTGGTGTGTGAGTGTGTCTGCCCCCCTGTCCAGGGTTGTTCCCTGCCTTGTGTCCATTGCTTCTGGGATAAGCTCCGGACCCCCTGCAACCCAATAGGATAAAGTGGCAATTGAATGAATGAGAACAGCAGTAATAATGTTGGTGGTGATGATGTGAGTTTATTGTTTGCTTAATCATCTCTTCTGTATAAATTCCTCATGACGTGGTTTCATGTCCTTCTAAAAACCAAAACAGTCATAAAGTTGGACGATTATAATCCTGAATCTTTGTTTAAAGCAACATCATGTATCCCTGCCTACACAGTTATTTATCTCAGCTTCTCGCTAACAGCCTGAGATTAAACCCATAAACATATTGTAGAGTTTCACTAATAAGGCTGACGCTGTTTTTAAACAGTATCCACCTGAACAACACACTGAGAGAGAGAAGACTGACTGAACGCCCAATGAACAGCTTCCATCAGTGGCACCAACCCCAGGTTCTTTCTGCCCCCTAGGGAGACCCTCCAAGAACAACAACAAAAATAGTCACAATAATAAACTATACCCCTTCCAAAGACTAGAACACTACACTATGAAAGTTAAACTTCTGAAAATGTGCAGGAATTCTGAACTGCATTAATCACCATGCGAATCCGAGATGCTGGACAACATGTTCTGTGCTTGTTAAGGTATGAACATGGACGTGAACCCTCACTTTGGTGATGAAATCCACGTCAAGTTCTGTTACCATCCTAGATAAGATGTGCAGTATAATAGGAAAAGGTTAATACACTACATATTTTAAACGTAATAGCATATATTATTATGTATGTTGATGAATAAAGATACGGTGAAAAGGGATTGTATCTAAAGTTCAACCCCTGTGCACTAGAAAAAAATGCCAATCTCCTGTCTGAAGCGTTATTAGTCCAACGTCTCAGTATGTCCTGCGGGGGTTTGATCTAAAAAGTGAACGCTGATGTGATTGAAAACCTTTTTAACGATGATCCGATTTTTATTACGGGTATGCAGACCCCTTAAGCGCTGAGGCACATGCTTGGCTGCTCAGTTTACAGTATTTGTAATAGCGTCTCCATCCCTGTCACCGTGTGTCGTGTCTAGTGACGTGGAATCAGAGATCGTAGTATTACCCAGATTGGGCGGTAGGAGCGCAAACCGTGCGCAACAAGGCACTTCCAATTGGTCTTGTCAAGCACCGTATCTAAAGTGACAGCAACTGGCAACTTTATTTATTTACCCACCCTCCCCCCACCCCCAGCTGATCGAAGACCAGGAAAGGGAAGGTTATCGGTATGGGGCTGCGAGCAGTGTGCCGATTAGTCGCCTTGGGTAGCTTTCTTCAGATATCTGCTTGCTGGACCTCTCCATGCCCGGGAATTTGCAGGTGCACCGAAGAAAGTATTCGCTGCACCAAGGAAACTCAACTCAGCTCTCAGTCCCAATCGGCGCTCCCTACCGCTCTGTAAGTACTCTATACACGCAAAGAGATCGTAAACTGCACATCATGCAGATTAAAATCAGCTATGGATTGAAGTGAAACTACTGGAATCTATATAAAACTACAACTTGTAATAACTAATTATCTGTATTTGAAATACACCGCCAGCCGCTTTTTCCGCCAATTTTTTTACATCTCTTAATAAACCAGGCGATACAGGAAACGTTTTTATTATGAGTCTTTATCTTGTGAATCAATGTGTTTTATTCGTGTTTTGATGTAGAAGATTCATCCACCTGCCCTTTAAAGAAGTTAAGAGCGAGTCTTTCAGAGGACTACTTAACGTGTCCAGAATGTAAGTTAATAAAACTATTTGGAACGCTTTCACAAAGTTGTAGGTCTTTGATAAATAATAATAATAATAATAATGTTGCTGTGTTTTTGTGCTTTGTAAACATTGTAATGGTGGACTCGTACTTATTTCAGCTATACCATTAAAAAAAATTAATTAATTTAAAAATTCATTCCTACTGATGTGGAACAGTACAAAACAAAGTAGGTCTGCCTTACATAACCATGTGAATGTGCTGTGCGTGTGTCTTGGATAGGTTAATCTGCACAATGGAAATGAACGTTATATTGGTTTGCTGGTTTGATTTTGCGCATTGCCCATTGATCTTGGCTGGTTTGGACTATGGCAGGGTAACAAAAAATAGATCCATTGGTTTGACAAGCTTCCTTCTGGGCAATTCTGATGCATAATGGTTAATGAGGCTTGTTTATCACCACATGGCAAGACGGTCAATTACCAAAGCCCCGAAACATCAATGCCTGTGGTGTCTGCATTATGTACCACAGTAGGAAGTGAGCTCTGTTTTGTCGTCCCGCCCCGCGCTCACCCACACCCTTATCAAATTCACAGATCTGCAGTTTAATCATTTTTTACAGCTCGAAACTAACTGGTGCAGTTGCCTGTCTAGAGAACGACAGTACTTTTAGGCTACAAATTGACATCTGTTTCCACCTCTTGTAGTGTGAGGGTAATTACAGCATGACTTTTATCTCAGCCAGACAGTCCCTCACCGTTGCACATTTGAGTAAGCCATACTGAACATGCCCCTTGCTCTGGCCGTACGGGAAGATTTTCTTCGGTCAGGGTGCCCACATAGCAATAGGACATCTGACAAGTTTTTAATCTCGTGCTTCCAAAGGGAGGATCGTTCAGCTATGGAGATGTGGATGTTCATTCTCCGAGGGTAGGAGTGATCTGGCATCTTCTCAGGAATTTCAAAGCATTTTTCTTCTTTCCATTAACTTACCAATATAGTGGTAATTTCACTGTATGTCTCAGATTACTATTATAAAACCATCCACTAGACGGGTCAGCTTGTCCTCTCAGGTTGGTTTTGTGTGATGCTTGCCATCTGTAGTGTCATTTAATGAAATATTCACATTAATGTCATTGAGAAAGTATGCTCCCCTAAGCATTAAGGCTTTATTCGGCCTTCTAGTTGCTGTTTTGTATTATTCCTCAGTGGCTTGTTCACTTCATCATGGGTTTCCTCCCAGTGGCGTGTTTCAAATTGTCCCCATCGGGTTTTTACACTGAGGACAGTGGATTCAGATTCCAAATTCCCACACGCAGTGAGTACAGATGTGTGCCTAAAGTTCTTGCGGTGCTTTTTCAAGGGATTTATGGTGCACCGAGAATGGTCTTGCGTAAAACAAGATTGTGGGAAATTGGCCGTGAAAAAAATGAATGTTTCACAACAATTGCTATAGAATAGTACAGTCTTTCCCCCAGATCATGGCTGAGATACAATGCATTTGCAGTAAACTGAAGTCCAGGTTTAGCTATTTTTTTTTTTACAAAGCAATATGTCCATTCAAGTCACTGGACAGAATTGAAATGGTAATTTAACATTTTTTGATACACAATATGAATAGCATCTAGCAACAGAACTGCACTTTAATCAGCGTTGCTTCAGTGTATTATTACATATAAAGTTAATTTGTCTTCTTGCTTCCATTCTGTCTGACATTGCTGGAGGACCCAGAGACCCTGAATGCTTTGCCTTGGATCTTGCAATATTTCAATCATCATCAAGTCATCAATTACACCAATCATAGGATATAATATGCTAATTATGGTGCACATATTTGCATAATAACTATACCTATTTCTTGGGAGCCCACAGGAAACCCGCCGCGATGATGTTGCATAGATCAATCTATATAATCCCAATGTAAGATTTGCCTTCTGCCCTGCTGAAAGAACTACTGGGTGCTCCTTCCTGGGAGGAGGCTGGACTTACTCAACCCTGGTTGGGACCGTTTACCCCCCCTTTCCACCTTGAGTCTCCTCCAGGGTTTAGGGGAACTGAAGGACGACCCAGAAAGCCCTCCCAAATCTGTGTATCCTAATTTGCATATTACCTCATATGATTGGTTCTCAAAGATATGACTAAAATGTATAGATATGCACTGTATATAACCAGATTTGTGACCAGATTTAGAGTGACCAGCTTCATGCTTGGGAAGGCGCCCGTCCCTCCCGGACGGTACGTCCTGGACATAGCACACCGACTGTGTCCCGCCTTCCTCTGAGTCCTGCCTGATTAATTAACATCCTTCCGCCTTCTTTGGCTCACACTGACTCTTCTTGTAAGATAATCCATTGTGCTGACTGCCTGTAATGGGGGAGACCATTGAAGCACAGAGAGGAAGTTCAGCCTCTGCTTATAAACCCCGTCCACTGAACATGGCGCACCAACTGCCTCCCAGGGACAAACTCCTCCCTCCCCCTTTCAGCAGCACAAATTTTGTTTATAAAATCCTACAGGACTGAAGAAACACACGGAGGAGGGGGCAGGGGGTAACACGCTAATCCTCTGTGTTCAGGGTCTCTGGGTCCTTCGGTGTCAACTGGAACAGAAACATGCATTGACTTTTATACCTGGTAAGAAATGCATTCAGTAAATGACTGCAATTTACTTCATTAATAAGCTTAGCACTATAGCTGAAGTAATGAAAAGTTACTAATTGTGCTAATTTGTAACTGGTACATCACTACATCATCAAGTGAAAAACTTAAAGTCCTGAAATGAGAGCGATCCTGAGTTTCACATACTCAGAATCAAGCAGCCCGTATCATCCGTTTACATATTGCACTTACCATGTGTCCAGTCTTTCAGTGCCTTCCAGTGCAATAGGGTCACATTGTATCGCTCATAAAAAAGTCATTATCGCACCCATGACAGAGGAATAAACAAACAACATGTTCCACTTAACTATACCATAATGTTAGTACTCCACTATACACAGGCATTTCTGGGGTCCTATATTAAGATTTCAGATACACAATTCAATGTTTTGTTGGCTATATGCAATGCCTTCATGGAAACACTAATTCATTTACCCAGTACAAAGAACAACAGTAATCAAAGAACAGTAAATAGATGATTCGTTGAATTTGTAGCAAGTGAAACAGCACACTTGCTTTTCCTGAACCCAGCAAATGCATTTCCGTACGTAACGGGTTTCCTAAAGGCCATTTTCCCCTCCTGCTGCTTCACGTCACTCCATTCCTGTCATGCCGCAGCCCTGTGTGTCACAGAGTAATTAGGCACAGGTTCTGTACCCCTTACTCACAGAGGAGGAGACAGGGAGAATATGCAGACCCCGTACTCACAGGGAAGGTAATGGGGCCGTGTGTGGCTCAGTGGGCTAAGCCTGTGTGTCTGTAATCATAAGGTTGCTGGTTCAAACCCAGCCTCAGCATGTCTGCTGCTCCTTGAGTAAAAGGCCCTTAACCCCCTGGCTCTCTGGGAACCCCAACAGGTGGCTGCCCTCAATAAAAGTTTCAATTATTAATATGCAAACCCAGACAGCAGTACTACTCACTGAATCACCTTGCCACCAAAATTATCATCTTACATGATAGTTCTGATATAAATCTCCTTTTCTGGTTCTGAAGCTTCAGTGGAGATGCTGTAGGTAGCCTGTAGTGCATTTGAAGTAAGATGTGGTCTTGGGTGTGGAACGGGTACCTTTCCTGAGAGATGGACATCATGATGCTTTTCTGAACATCAGTTCATGTGAATAGATAGATAGAGAGAGAACTTTATTAATCCCTCAGGAAGGTTCCTCCGGGCAATTCAGTTTCTAGTAGCGACATACTCTAGCACAAACAACATAAGTTACACATAGTACAGTTATGAAAGCAAAGATAATAGTATAGGGAAAAGAATGAAAGATATGTTCAGAATCATTGATCTATTCTTTCTTGTTTTAAATGCATGTATTAAATTGCAAGTTTATGTTCAATTAAAATTAATACGTATTTAAATGATTAAAATGTTATACATTTCTTACATGCAGCTTGGTGGCGCTGTGGTTAATTCTACTACCTTCACCTCTGGGACCAGGTTCTCAATCTCTGCCAGGGCTCCATGTTGTCTGGAGTTTGCATGTTCTCCCCATGTCATCGTGGGCTTTCCTCTGGGTATCCCAGTTTCTCCCCACAGTCCAAGAATGTGCTAAGGTGAATTGGCATTACCAAATTGCCTGTAGGCGTGAATGGCGTGTGAGTGTGCCCCGTGATGGGTTGGCACCCTGTTCTGGGTTGTTCCCTGCCTTTGCGCCCGTCGTCATTGAGATTGGATCCTCCTCCCATGTGACCTTAAATAGGACAACCATTCCAGAAAATGGATGCTTGCATTTCATGTACTTGCTCTTGTAGCTTCTGGGATAGACTCTGCACCCCCACGACCCTGAATTGGACAAGTGGGTATAGAAGAGGGATGGATGGATATTTCTTAAATATAGACGATACAATATGAACAAACTGAATGAATTAGTGCAGTAACCAAGAATATTGTTGACTTACAATACTTGTTGAATATCAAAGATCAAATCGTTCATGAAGGACATATATCTTATACCATCTGCATCATACCGGATGGCCGTCCACTTTACACCCACACATACTGCACAAAAAAGGGTTGACTAAATAGTTCAGTTATAGTGTTACAGATGGACTCTTGATTGATGTGTATGGGTTTCAGAATAATGGTACCACGAGCGCACACTATGCAGGATTTCATGCCGTAATCCCCGAATGAGTAGCTGGCTCCTTTAAGCGGAGCTGTTTTGAACAAACAGCGTTAAAAACATTGGTTTTCGTAGTGGGAATTTGACTTAGCGTAATACGCAGTTAAACTTATTGCCTTCGGCGATTAGAATTGCTTTGACAACACTCCAGTGAGCAGCTAGTGGGAGCGGATTCAGGTTTTCATAACACCCATGTGCTTGAAGTAGATGGAACATTCAACCATCTGGAAAGCAGAACATAAACATAGCATTTTATTTCCTGTGCTGCGTTCATGTTTTGATGACTCTTCTAACATTGGTTTTAAATGAACTTTCAATTGCTGTTTTTTAGTACTAATGAAACACTTCAGGGTGGGAATTTCATTCACGCTTCCCGTACTTTCCCTTGAAAGGTCCGGCATGTATTCTGTCCATGGCACCATCCAGAGTCCTTTTTCATTCCATTTTCCACCAATAATTTGCGTCAACGTTTGTCACCACTGTCTAAAATCAGGCTCTTGTTTCCAACCTGGTCCCCGGTTCACAGTCAGTCCATGTTTTTGCTCCCTTTCAGTTCCTGGTAGGGAGCAAAATCGTGGACTGTCTGCTGGTCACTGAGGGCCAGATTGGGAAACCGACATAAGGGGTTGGAAGATGAATGGATTCATCATACTATTCTAACACGGTGAAGTCATTTTTTAAACACCTTTATTTTAAAACATCATTTAAGCAATTTGTTTCTTTGTGGTGAAAGTACAGGGGGATTTCAGTGAAAATTGAACAATGCCTCACACTCTGTCAGGCATTTTTAAATTTGGTGAGTATTATATACATCCGTTATATAATTTGCGCGTAAAACATTTTGCAGTATATTTACCATATCTGGTGACACAATAGGCAGCAGTGTTGCATCACACCTCCTGGGTTGGGGGTTGAATTCCCACCCCCGCTCTGTGTGTGTGACATTCGTTTGGGTGCTCCAGTTTCCTCACAATCCAAAGACATGCAGGTAAGTGAACTGGAGCCAACACACTGTGTGAATGTTTGCCCTGTCCAGTGTGTCACCCTGCCTAGCGAGTGGAGTCATTCAGCATACCAGTGATGTCCTCTGAGGGCAGAGCTGAAAAGAACACCCATCTGCAGGACTGGGACCTGGGATGGCCGGTCTTGGGTCTGCTTTGCAAATCTTACCGCGTGGCAAAGAGAGCAACAGAGGATTTCACGCCCCTGTTTCAGGAAAACGCCTCTAAATTACTGAACACTGGTCACAGACTGCACCTCCGCCTACCAAGCTGGTCTGGTACCTTAATTACTGACATTTTGCCTCTCCTACCTTTCTCATGTTCATTCCCAATAGATTCACAGCAGATGTTCAATGAGAATTCCCCTTAAAGTTTGGGAAATTTTACAGTTTTTTTGCATCAGTTTGTGTTCATAAACTAAACTTTCCATCCTCTTCTGAAGTGTCAGCCAGTGATGCACTCTTAGTAGGATTTATAACTTTCTGATCCTTCGCCTTCTAAAATAGTATAAATATATGTTTAAGTCTACATTTGAGCTACTAATATCAACACCGTTACAATGTGGAAAACAATGATATTTGGCATGTGCTAATTTCCTGTGTTCACTTGGATTATAACCATAGTCCTAACAAATTCATTTTACAAGTGATTCTTACCTGGATGTGATTATTTCAGATCCAGTAGCTGCAAATCCAGGCCAGGATTTTGTTCCTACTAACCAGTTAAGCATAAGAGTCATAGTACTCTGTGTACACCAGGGGTGGCCAATCTTATTTTGGGATAACCTGTAGGTTAATTGTTCAAACCCAGGTGTGAGGACTCTTCAGCCAAACAGTCCTCTAATTAGTAATCTAATTAGGGATTTGCAGCGAAAACCCACATACATACCGGCCCTTTGCGGATAAGATTGGCTACCCCTGGTTTACACAGTACTCAGCTGGTTGGTAGAAACAAAATCTTGGTCTGGATCTGTAGCTACTAGATCTGAAATGCCCAACACTGGATATGATGCCCAGTTTGATTTTACATCACTCCTTAAAGAGAGAAGAATCATTTTTTTGACTAAGTATGTTCACACACCGAAGGAATTTGACTCTGGTTGTCAGTGGCTGTGATGCATACAGTAGATACACACACAGTTAAGACAGTGGTCACAAATAGTCCGGTTCATATACAACATGCATGTGTGCGGTTGATAACGGCATCCAAAATTTTAGGTCTCGCATTTCTAGGGTTTTCATGCCAAGGGTAAAATGCACAATGTTGAACCGTTTAGCTGAAAGATGTTTAGGCTTTGACACTGTATTCTTATGCAGTACTGTGAGCTCATCAGAGATGACCGAATGCTGGAAGAAACTCATCCGGAACCTGTTCTGTGTGCCGTGTGTGCCACATCAGAGTCATAACAAAATTACCTTGGTCTAATCTTCTGAGATTACCTGTAACATTTTTACATCACAGAAAGGAGGGGTGGCCATTTCTGGGAAGGTATGAATCAGATTGCTGGACATCCGTCAGTTTAGCTAAAAAACATTCAGCAAAACATAGCATGAGCAGGAGGTCTGTAAGTGGTATATCTGTACTGTAAATCAAACAGAGAGCAGATATTAATAACAGAGAAGTGGGAGGAAATGGGGGGGGGGGGTGATGAATAACCGTCAAGGAGACACCAGATTTCTTTCTCTTTTTTTTGGAACCTTGTGTGAAGTTTTATTTTGCTCATTCATGCATTAAAGCCAGTTTGACTTTTGATTAAATGCAAATCCTCTCACGCGCCAAGAGGTCAATTATTACAGCGGGTCCTTCGACCATCCCTGCTAAGGGATCTGTTTTAAGAGACACTTTCAAACTAATTCATTTGACACATGGGAGAGAGTGATACAGAAATATTATTAAATTATTGTTCCGGTAACTTTAAATAAATACTTTAGAGTGATTGAAGTTAAATAAGAAAAACACTGTGGACACTCAATCCCAGGTAGGTAGACGTTCACAGTATCAAGCAAGTAATTAAACACGCGGCCTCGTGACCTGAATTTTGCTAATCTTAGGAAAGCCGATCGAGTCACCGTTAAATTACGCCACCGCTGGAGCTCACAGTAATGATGATTGCTGTTTGTCCCCACGACAGCGAAATACTGCAGAGCGCCTCCCTCAGGAGAATAAAGGGCAAAGCTTTTGTGTCTCTGCACAGTCTCTCAGAAATGTAAGTACGCCCTGCATCACAATCACTCACCATCTTGACATTATTCCAGCAAAGCTTCACCTTGGATCTTAGCATTTTAACACAACTAGTTTATGCAAGAAAGAGCCTTTCATTGGCCCCTTAGAAGCTGTAGTCATTAGTTCATGTGTCTGTTAGGTCAGCATGTCTATTAAAATGTGACAGATTCATGCTTATGGGTATTTTACTTACATAAATATGAAAAATGATTGGTTCTCTCTCTGAACCAATCAGATTGAAGTGAAGGTGAGTTCTACCGACGAGGGGAGCTGGAAGCAACCACTCAAATGTCTTTGTCCTGCCTCCTCTAGTTGCTAGGACCCACCTCCTCTACAATTTGATTGGTTCTCTCTCTGAACCAATCAGATTGAAGTGAAGGTGAGTTCAACCGATGAGGGGAGCTGGAAGCAACCACTCAAATGTCTTTGTCCTGCCTCCTCTAGTTGCTAGGATCCACCTCCTCTACAATTTGATTGGATCTCTTGCTGAACCCATCATTTTTCATTCTACCCTCAGTACATTTTTGCGTGAGTAAAACTCCGAGGCAGATTCATCGAAAGCTGTTGGTTTAAGGGCTCAACCCCTGTCGCTGTCTCTCTTTCAGGCTGATACAGAACGTCTACAACTTGGAGGCCATAGAAATAGGTGCCTTCACTGACCTGCCCAAGCTAAAGTACTTGTAAGAGTTTTTAAATTTGGCCCATTTGTGTCCAAAGTGGAGCTGCTGTAATGTGGATGTGAATGTGCTCCTGGTGTGTAGGAGAGCAGGCTTATTTTATACAAGCCATCTCTGCCCACTAATCAACCGATTATGCTCAAACATTAGATTTAACCGATTTTTGACATTCCAACTATTTGGAATATGTTGTTACACGAGGAATATACAGGGCATAAGGATTTTGTCCAAATAACTCAGTTTCAGGGGGATTTGATGTCAAAGATGTCTATAACAGACTAGCATGTTACTGTGCCTTAACCTCTAATCCAGAGGTGGACAATCTTACCCGCAAAGTGTCGCTGTGTATGCGGGTTTCCGTCGCATCTCCTTGATTAGATTGCTCTAATTCGAGGACTGATTGGCTGAAGAGTCCTCACACCTGGGTTTGAACAGCTGACCTGAAGGTTATCCCAAAAACCTGCATATACACCATCCTTTTGCCCACCCTTGGTCAAATCTGTTACACATGTCAGTATTTAAAGGGGAATTGCACTGGTATCCCATAAATTCCACATTCAACTTCATCGTTTGCTGGAGATATATATACCAAATAAGACATTTTCTTATTTTGAGAAGTATTTCTTAACTTGGATTACTCAGAAATGTCAAATCTGATAGCATTTACTAACAGTGACCTGTACAATTCCCTTTGGACACTGAGGGCATCAGCTGGTGAAGAACAGTAAGGAATTAATGTGATCTTAGTGTTGAAGCTGAGTACATGCCTTTCCTGTTTTCTCTTTGTCCAGGAGCATCTGTAACACAGGCCTGAGGTACTTTCCTGATCTCACCACTATTGCCTCTATAGAGTCATACTTCTTTCTGTGAGTAGAAGGAACAGCCCGAAGAGATTGCCATCACAGCTCAGAGTCGCATAGTCTATAATTGCTCCACCAGCCTTCTGTTAAACACGGTGCACGATTAATGCACAATTCATTGAAATATCTGTGTGTCTCATGAGAAATGCGAGAGAATGACTTGCTGAATGTCCTGTGTGTGAATAACAACGCGAGTGAGTCAGCACTCAGGGGAGGGTCATGTCACTGCTTAAGGCATGACCATCTATCAGCTTTGTTAGCATCGTTAATTGTCCTCGCATGTTCATTAGAAAGGACCCAAAGGCGATACCTGTAACTGACCAGCTCACTGACATAATAACGGATGCTGAGGGAAGTTTCTTACAAAAGTCCAATACAAGCCTTTCCTTCCCAGGATCACTGGGTTGCTATACCTCATGTATGAAGACGTTGTTGCAGCAGACTGGTCGGGTCCATTATTTCTCAAACACAATTTCCAGCGTAAAAATACAGCCTCACTGTTTGCAGAATGCTGATTCACCCTCTCTGTAACTTAAAATACTGATTGTGATTTTATGCAGAGCCAGGGATTATACAGCCATAGCCTCTCTATTTCTCTTACGCCAACAGGAATACACTGCAGTTAGGAAGGATACTTAATAGTTGATGTCTACATATTGAAGTCTCTGGCAGTTTCAGTTGTACAGTATATGTTTTTAGCGACATCATTTTTCAGAATTTTTTTCTTGGGAAAAAACAGCACATCCTCACGTGCCACTTTTCAATAAGGCTACACTTATAAAGGGATTATGAATGGTTTAGAAGCAGGTTATTAATTAAGATGAAACACTTTGTAAATCATTACTAGACAATAATAAGCAAGTTATACCACAGTTTTCTTATTAATTTGTTCCTACCATTTATAAGTGGCAGAGGGGAGCCTTATTGTAAAGTGGTACCATCCTCACTATTGGCCAGATGACTTCGTTCAAATCATGTGTCCATCTGACATTTTAAAATCTTAGGTGGAAAGGAAAACTATGTCCACACTCACATTAGGAGGGCAAGTGGGATTTTACTGTGCTGTCAGCCATTGGGTTCCATTTTCAGTTGGTTGTTTCATTGGCCCTCATTGCCTGGAAGCAAACTGTGAGACCCATATCTCAAGGCCTCCTTCCTATGATCCTGACGTAAAGTGACATATAGCATGTTAGCTCTCTGCCACAGAAATGTCCGGCCAACTTCTCATCTACGGTCATAAGCTGAGCGTCTCAGAAGCTCCAGTGGGCCTGCATTAGCAGAATACTAAGTAAACATTGTTCCTTTTCACAAAAATAAGGCCATTATACAAAACCAATATCCACTCAATTCAAATGGAGTTTGAAACCCGAAAACACCATTTGTTAAACGGCCCATAACAATGGGGCTCCATAAATAATCTTGTTGCAATCTTGTGTCTGCAGGGAGCTGGCAGATAACATGGAGATCGACACGGTTCCTTCCAACGCCTTCTTGGGCATGACAGATGAGTACACGCACATGTGAGTGAGGAGCAGGAGAGTAACGCATGCCCACCTGCTCTTCCAAAGCCTTCCGAGACAAATACCCAATTAATAAATGCATTAGCTAACCCTCCCAGAAAGTCACGGCAAACAAGCTAATGGAGATGCAAGATTATCCGAATGGAAATCCGGTGCTCAAGGTAGCTCATTAACTGTTCTCCTCCTTTCCCGTATTTTGTTTTCCAAACTCCAGGAACCTTTTCCGAAATGGGTTTAAAGACATACAGAATCACGCCTTCAATGGAACCAAGCTGGATAAACTGTAGGTACCCTGACAGATTTCCATCACATCTGCTTAGGGCTGGAACGTGCCCGTTCAGGCAGGCCCCCTTTCAGCACTGCTCAGCCTCTTCTTATGTCACCTCTCCACCATTACTGTTGCATCCAAGGCAACCATTGTTATTCACAAAGACACGTTCTTAGGGGCAGCAGGTTGTGTAATCAAAAAAACCCAGTGTACCAGCAAATAAACGCCTCCGAGACAAAACAAGTGATTGGAGGGATTTGTTGTTTATCATATGTACTTTGCTGCCAGTGCATCTCTGATCTGAAAGTCCAAACAGACAAACCCCATTGTTAGCCTGCATCATGCTCGTGTCTGGTCTGAGTAAAGCCCACTGCACTGAGCAGAAACAAAAACAGGCACTTCAGTTTGGCTGAGGAAATGGGTCAAACCTTCACAGGAGAATCGCTCAAGAATTCTGCCCCAAGTACCCCTCTAAAAGTCAGTGATTCTTAACCTGGTCCTCGGGGACCTGCGGGGGAGGCCCATGTTTTTTGACCCTCCCGCCTCCCTCCGGACCGGGTTGAGATACACTGGACTAAAATTTTGTTCAGCTAAGATCAAGTTTGGCTTACAGGTAGCGTTTTTTTTTTTTATATCATTATCCTGTGACATTTTTGTAACATGAGCAATATTTCTTAGCCTGAGTTAATCAAGGCAGCCTTCATTGAATGCTGAGCTTGTCTGTATTTATCTTGTGTCTCCTGCTTGGTTTCTGTGTTAGAGTTCTAAAGGACAACAGCCATCTTAGGAACATACACGCCGCCGCCCTGGAGGGAGCAGTTGGGCCGAGCATGCTGTAAGTGGGGTTAGGGCGGGAGCCAATTACAAATCGCCTCCATTATTCCACATATGCCAGATGTGCGGCCTGGTTCCCAGCTTTTCAACATTCAATGTAATGCAAAGAACTATAATTTGAATATTTCCACTGAGAGAATTAGTACATAAAATCTGTAGAGTAATACAGAAGCTTTTTTGAAAGTAGAATTGAACTGAATGCTATTTAATGGACAGCAAATCATCATCTGAAGTACCCACTTTTGTTTACCAATATTAGTTGAAGTATAATTTGGCAAAAAAAACCTCTACAAGAAGTGAGAAGATTCAAGGTATACAATATTCATGTAACCCATAGGGTGCGCTGCAATCTGCTGCTACCTTACCTGTATCCACCACACTCTAATAACCTTACTGGGATAAGCTCCATGTCACATGACCAGATAAGCAGTTACTGAAAATGTAGGGAACAAAGTAAAGTAAGCTTTTCGCCCTTGTTGGTGAATGGTGATTGCTGGAAATAAATGCTTTTTTATGGGGCTGTACACCATTATTTAAACAATCTGGCACAAATTGTTCATTTCAGAAAATGTATTGTACATAGGCTATCCCACCTCTGTGTGATGTCTCCTGTAAATTGACAGTAGCAATGATGTTATCCACCTCCATGAGATCAATACACATAAGGTGGGATGTTTGGTATTGAATGAACAGTTTTATTTTAATATTAACCCAAGAAAAAAGCTAGTTTATATTTAAGAAATATTTTATCCAATATAGCTCAAATACCAGTTGGATATTACACCTCCGGAGAGAGCAGACCTTTCGACAGCATATTTCTGTTATTTTAAAAAAATTATTAAATATTATGGAAAACTCACTCATTACCTACAAACCATGCCTTTTCCCTAGACAACAAGTTTTACTTTATACCACAGTTATACTCGCATCAATATCTACCATGTTGCTGCTGTATATAAAGGATGTATTTTGCTGAGAAATCAAGGAAGCTACCATCTGTAAATAAACTCTACAAAAGGGACAGGACAGTGTTATGAATAGATAATCCTAATCCTTGACTTTTGGTTCTTTTTGCTTGATAAAGGCCTTATTCTTTCCGTATACCTCTTTTATGAAAAATGCTATGATTTCCTTTTATTATGCATGAAGATGTACAGTAAGAACATGCTACAGTACGCTACTACAAAAAAAATTCCACTTGTCAAGTCAGTCGCAGAAATCTGTCGTGCAGTCAGAGTCGTGGTTGTGGATGTACTGTTGATGTTGGCAGAACTGCAAATTAAGTCACCACAGCGTAAAATTAGACTGTACTTCGTTAAAAACATCCTTGTAACTTTGATCAAGTGTTTTACATTACCAGGCTGTTGAATGGCGTAATTAATTTTATAGTTATAAAGGTTGTGGCGTAGTCTCTGCATTATACAAATAATCAATTAGCTAATGGTCATGTAATAATGTACTTAATGATGTTGGGAAGGTGTCAGCCTTTAATAGGAATCAGTGGGCAGCGTGGTGGGGGGGGTTACAGTATCTCAACCTACATATGGGTCGATCTGTAGAATTAGACGGGAAGCAGGGAGGTGGGTCGCCAGCTTTGCGAGCTGCGATTCGCTGCGGGAGCGAAAGACAGCTGCGCTCCATTAGCTCGTGATTTGGAAGCTTTGTGCAGGTCAGTCAGGCTTACAGCTGGAGTAAATAGCACTAAAATTGGACAGAAGAAAGTCATTAATGAGATACAGCCAATTATTGTGTGTATTTGGGAGACTTAAATGACCCTGTAGTAAAGTTCCTGTTTTGGAAGCCAAGTAGAGAAGTAAGCAGTGGTGATTTCCAAGGTAAAAGTCTATTAACCGGGTTAAACTAGAGCATTTTAAGATATTACAGAGTCAGCGTCCTGAACAGAGGTGGAAATGTCAGGTCCCAAGAGTACAAATCCAGACCAAGATTTTGTTTCAACCAACCAGCTTAGTATAAAGAGTCACAGTCACAGAGTACTCAACTGGCTGGTTGAAACAAAATATTGGTCTGGATTTGTACTGCCGGGACCTGAAATCTCCACCTCTGGTCCTGCCCTTTCGAAACCTGGACAATACTGGCCGTTTGGCGACGACTGTAGTTGATATTTTATTATTAGTTTACAGATTGATTCAAAAGTATGAATTCTATAATTGTTTTATATATCTCAACCCTGGATAACAGGTCCCATTCAGCTTATTAACTATATATTAAAAAATAAACACATTTCTTCAGAATTTTCTTTCAACAATCATTAAAAATAATTGGGTAGAGTGAAAACATGCCTGATCTCCAATAACAGACAGCAGGAGTTCGCTCTGCCCCTCTTTATTATGTTTTTTAATGAAATATCCCGTGATGTACGTGTGAATTCCTTGGGTGGTGGTGTGCAGATCTAGTCGACTTTGCAAGATTTTTACTATTGCAAGCCTGTATATGAAAAGCATTCATAAATTATTGCCTTTTCTAATCTTTTCTTCAAATTAAATTTCCAGGGGTCTGTATCATGAAGCAGGATTTGTTGGTTATCTAGATAACTTGTAGGATTTAAGGAACCCCAGTTTAAATGGACTTTATATTCATCCACTTACGCATAACCCAGACTACCTTTAATCTGATAAAGGCCCCAGGAGTTAATGAAAAAACAAAATTCAAGCTACACAGTCAAATTTCCTTATATGTTGTAATTAGTCAATAGATCTCTTACAAAATATTGTGATAAGTCACATCAGACCCTAATCTTTAATTACTAACCACCAAGACTCATCTCATGCCTCATCTGTCAGAAGCGGGTCGTCGGCTCTCTCTCCCCCGCCATTGGAGTTTTGATGCACAAAAAGAAATTAAAACCTCACCACAGCTTTTGAAACATCAAAGCAGTCTTTTTTGCTGGAAAAAAAGCCAGAGTGGTCAGTATCATATATACACACTGTAGAGACCGAATATAATCTGATTTGTTTTAATAAGGATTAACCCTCCACCCCAAAGGTATCTAATTACACCCTCTGGTCGATCCATTACAAGTTAATGAAGTGTATCAAAGACTTTTTCAGTTTCATGACCTCTAATTAAAAACATCTTTTCCGGACTATATCCCTATTCGATGTTTTAGATGTTAAATACACCCAATAAAGCACAGGAAGAGACTTTGAATGGATACATCTACTTGTTAAAAATCAATATAAGCATGGAGTTTCCTGTATTTAGAGGTGACAGTGACATTCCAGAACAATACATTAGGCGTGATGCAGCATGATTGATGTTAAACTGCCTTGACGTTTATGGTTTATGGTAGGATTAAAACATCTCTTTCATGAAATAAAAGCAAGCGACAAAAGAGGGATTAGTAAACACAGTTAAACCATGTCAATGCCCCCATCGCATGCTTGCCCCTCAGGGATGTGTCCTCCACACCTCTTCGCATGCTCCCGGCCCATGGGTTGCTGGAGGTGAGGGTGCTGGCTGCTCGCTCGACCCCCGCCTTGAAGACCCTACCACCCCTGGAGAGCCTGGCCAATCTGCAAGAGGCCCAGCTCACATACCCCAGCCATTGCTGCGCCTTCCACACCTGGAAACGACATCACAGGTACCACAGGGGTGTCTGAGGAGTCCTGGCTGCCGCTCACATGACTTCTCTCTCCAATATCTCTCAACCTCTTTTTTGTAGAGACAACGCTTTCCTGCGGGAGTTTGGGAAGCTGGCCATCCCATTTAGCAGCAACAGCCTGCAGGGAGTCATGTAAGACTATCTTCTTCACAGAGTCATGTTTTCAAACTTCAGGAGAAACCTGCAAGGGAGACCTTGGAGGAGCTCAGAAGGCTTCCCCGGGCAGCACGGCACTGCACAACACGCTGCTGGGATAACCCAGCCTTCACCCTGCCCAACACACGTCACGACAGTCAGCTTTTCATTATAAAACTCTGCCAGTTGAGGCAAGAACCTGTATTCAAAGACACCTCCAAACTGTAGCCAATGCTTTACTTAGTAACACATACTTAGTAACATTATTTCTAAGTGTTAATTTTTGCAATTGCTTGCCTGAGTGTATAGTCGTGGCCAAAGGTTTTCAGACACAAGAATTGATTTTCCCAAAGTTTGCTGCTTCCGTGTTTGTAGATCTTTTCGTTAAATGTTTCTATGGTATACTAAAGTATGATTACATGCATTTCATAAGTGTCAAAGGCTTTTATTGACAATTACATTTATGCAAAGAGTCATTATTTGACCCCTGAAGGTCACCCTGGCATGCTGTTAACTTCAGGGCCAAATCCTGACTGATGGTAGCCCATTCTTGCATAATCAATGTTTGGAGTTTGTCAGAATTTGTGGGTTTTTCTTTGTCCACCAGCCTCTTGTAGATTGACCACAAGTTCTCAATGGGATTAAGGTCTTGGGAGTTTCCTGGCCATGGACCCAAAATGTCTATGTTTTGTTCCCCAAGCCACTTAGTTATCACTTTTGCCTATGGCACGGTGCTGCATCATGCTGGATAAGGCATTGTTCATCACCAAACTCTTCTTAGAAGATTGGGAGAAGTTGACGTTTTGGTACCATTCTTTATTCATGGCTGTATTCTTAGGCAACACTGAGTGAGCCAACTCCCTTGGCTGAGAAGCAACCCCACACATGAATGGTCTCAGGATGCTTTACTGTTGGCATGACACAGGACTCATGGTAGCGCTCACCTTTGCTTCTCCAGACAATCTTTTTTCCGGATGCCCCAAATGATTGGAAAGTTACTTTACCTCAGCAGTCCAATCCCTGTACCTTTTGCAGAATATCAGTCTGTCCCTGATGTTTTTCTTGGATAGACGTGGCTTCTTTGCTGCCCTTCTTGACACCAAGCCGTCTTCCAAAAGTCTTCACCTCACTGTGCGTGCAGATGCACTCACACCTGCTTGCTGGCATTTCTGAGCAACCTCTGCACTGGTGGTGCCCCAACCCTGCAGCAGAATCACCTTTAGGAGATGTTCCTGGCACTTGCTAGACTTTCCTGGGTGCCCTGAAGCCTTCTTCACAACAATTGAACCTCTCTCTTTGAAGTTCTTGAGGACAATAAATGGTTGATTTAGGTGTAATCTTACTAGCAGCAATATCCTTGCCTGTGAAGCCCTTTTTGTGCAAAGCAATGATGTCTGCACATGTTTCCTTGCAGGTGACCATGGTTAACAGTGGAAGAACAATGATTTCAAGTACCACCCTCCTTTTAAAGCAGCCAGTGTGCTATTCTAACTCTCACACCCTCACCTGTGTTACCGAGACAATCACTGAAATGTCAGCAGGTCCTTTTGTGTCAGGGTTGAAATGCAGCGGAAATGTGTTTTTTCTGAAATTTTTATGGCAAAGAGGGACTTTGCAATTAATTACATCTGATCACTCTTCCTAACATTCTGCGGTATATGCAAATTGCCATCATAAAAACAGAGGCAGCAGACTTTGTGAAAATCACTATCTGTGTCATTCACTAAACTTTTGGCCACGGCTGTATTAGCAAGAGGATTTTATGTGAACGATTGTGCAATTTTCTTTCCAACTTCTGTAGCTACCCCTCTGACAGCATTCCGGTATTCATGGGGGGCGACAGCAATCTTGACGCCGACCCCGACGATGTGGAATTTCAGTATTCAGACCTCGTGCTAGGCATTGGTACCACTATGAAGTGTACCCCAGAACCAGACGCCTTCAACCCCTGCGAGGACCTTCTAGGATTTGCCTTTCTGCGTATGGCCACGTGGGCCATCACCATGCTTGCGATTGCAGGGAACCTGACGGTGCTGGGGGTCCTACTGGCCAGCCACCGCAAGCTCACCGTCTCCCGCTTCCTCATGTGCAACCTGGCCTTCGCAGACCTCTGCATGGGCATTTACCTTCTGCTCATCGCCACGGCTGACCACCAATCCCAGCGCGAGTACTACAATCACGCCACCCAATGGCAGACGGGGCCGGGCTGCGGCGTGGCCGGCTTTCTCACAGTATTCGCCAGCGAGCTGTCCGTCTACACGCTGACGACGATCACCTTAGAGCGTTGGCACACCATCAACTACGCCATGCAGCTGGAGCGGAGGCTGAGGCTACGGCATGTGGTGGCCACAATGGCGGGCGGCTGGGCCTTCTCTCTGCTGGCCGCACTGCTCCCACTGCTAGGCGTCAGCAGCTACACCAAGGTCAGCATCTGCCTGCCCATGGACATCGAGACGACGGCCGCCCAGGGCTACGTGATTACGGTGCTGCTCCTCAACGTGGCTGCCTTCCTGGTGGTCTGCACCTGCTACAGTCGCATCTACCTGATGGTCCGGCGGCCACGGCGCGCCGCCTGCCACGCCGACGCCAAGATCGCCAAACGCATGGCCGTGCTGGTCTTCACCGACTTCCTCTGCATGGCGCCCATCTCCTTCTTCGCCATCTCTGCCGCCCTACGCACTCCACTCATCACTGTGTCGCATGCCAAAGTCCTCCTTGTGCTCTTCTACCCCCTCAACTCACTCTGCAACCCCTTCCTCTACACCATTTTCACCAGGGCCTTCCGGCGGGACGTCCGGCTGCTGGCTGCTCGCTGGGGCCGCTGTCACACCTGGACTGATGGCTCCAGGACTCAGAGCCACTGTCCGCACAGGGGCCCCAAGGCAGCAGCAGCCCCACAGAAACCTGGCTCAGTGCCATTCTACGTCGATCACATCAAGATGCACGGCTGGTTCCTCAAGCGAGGACCCAAGTGACAGCAGAAGGATATAGACTGAGACTGGCATTTCCATGGTGCTCACTTCCTTAATGTACATTCCGTCCAATATTTTTATAATAAAAAAGCAGAAAAATACCACAGTCCTCACAAGCAAAGGATTATTGATGCAAGTTCACCTTTTAACCTTCTCATCTACTGTATCTTCACTACTTTGATCATTCTCTCTCTCCCCCTCCCTCCTTACTTTTTCCTTCCCCCCACTGTTCCATTCATGTCAGGATCCTGATTGTTCCAAGATGGCGAGCAGCCAGAATTGTGTTCCCTTCACATAATGAGTTTGTGGTTCAGTGTTCCTTCGGTGATGGTCCAATTGGGACATCTCGGTGAACACGTACGGTGGGCACCCCGGCGGAGGGCGGGTGGCTGCTTTTCGCCAATTACCAGAGAACACAGGGAGCCCTTGACCCGGCACCATGCCACTGAGCCCCAGCCCTCGAAGACAGTGAGAATTGAAACTGGAGAGTCAGGCGTGTAGATTCACACTGGCGTCACGCAGCGTCAATTGGCACTCCATGTAGGGCAGACCGGCACTCTGGGAGACACTCTGGGAGTGCACTCTCCGTATCATTGACTGGGGTTGGGTCTCTGGCATTCGATTCAAAGCCTATCCCCACCCCCCCACAAGTGCTAACAGTAGAATTAGCCTCCCACAGTGTACCATTAACAGGTAAAGGGAATGGATCCTGTCTGTACAAGCAGCATCTCACGGTCACAAGAGACACAGAAACATGGTTTGGGAGCACATGTAAATACATGAACAACCATTTCCAAAGATACAATGGCGATGATGAAGGTGAAATATTTACCAGGCAAAAGCTTTCAGTCAGGCATCAGGAAAAAGATCCCCATTTTCAAACATCTCAGAGCTTAATTTAGAACAAAACCGTAGGAAGCAAGCTGTGTTTGTCAATGTTATTTTTTGCACAAAAACCATTGAAACAGACACTTGAAAATGCTGACAGCCAATCCTGAAACGATCCTATACAGTGCAGTTTCAGATCTAAGCCACCCTGTCAGCCATCACCGCACACATTTTGTGCAAGAGCTCAAAATGATCACAAACTGAAATCTGGCAGCCTAATGCCAAAGAATTTACCTACATTTTCAAACTTTACAGAGAACAGAAATTTCACTGCAAAACCTAATTATACAAAAGCTGTCCTTTTTTTTTAGTTTACCACCTTTAATGGTATAATTCCTACACATTTCACTCTCTAACCATTCAATATTTTCACATGGCATCTGAGGCATTGCCTTTCTTCAAATGCAGCTCAGCCGTCATTTTTTCTCTGTCTTCACCACTCAGCCTCTCCTACCGCTTTGGAGAAAACATAATCTTTTCCCCCAAAACACATCACCCCATCCTTCAGGTAGAACTTCCACCTGTTCTTGCTGCGATGGATCTGAAAAAGAGGCAGAGTGAGGTTTCCATGGAGACCTTCACACGCAGAGCCTGGGCCGCACATGCTTACAAGCATCTTCCAGGTGATTTCATTGGTGCGTGTACGTCTTTATGGTGCTCCTCTGGTGACCATAAAGAAAACCATCTACGCACATAAGAATTAGCTTTCAAATCTCTGGGGTAATACACTTCAAAAATCACTAAAGGATGTACAACTTAGAATGGAAGCTGCCCTAAAATGGTTGACCATCACTCCTTGCTACTTACCAAATCACCTAAACCATACTTATGCAAATTAATTGAAACAAGCCGTCATACGACATGCATGCAGCGGCCTGGGACCAGTTGGTTTGCACAGCCAACAGGGCAGAGAGTATGCTGAGTGGATAGAGAAGAGGCACTGTGCCCACAGACTGGCAGGCCTGCTTGGGTGGTATGACTGTGCTTCAGACATCCCTGTACGTTTCAAGTGAACGTCTTGGGTTCAGATGCCTTTTGCCATGTCGTTGTGGGGTTTCCCCTAATTTCTCTGGTTTCCCTCCAGAGTCCAAAAACACACGGAGATAAAATGGTGTACGTGCCCCGCAGTGGCCTAGTGCCCCATCCTGGGTTATTCCCACACAATTTTTATCAATTCACCTGGTCTTAAATCCAGAGCCAAAGTGATAAGTACAAATTAATGCGACTGATGTCCATCTTAACTGCAGTCATTCTGTCTGCATATAGTCGTGACAACTTGCTTCAATTAATTTGCACAAGGGTTTAATTGATATAAAGGGATGCTTCTGAAAACCTTCCGTGGGGATTGCCAGATAGTCTGCAAACATACCCTGAGAAGAGCACGAGATCCAAAGTACATCCGTGCATATTCGCACCAGGCGTGCCAGCAGAGGACCATTGGAATCTTACAATGCAAAACATCACGCTCTCACAAGCAGCGACCCCTACCTTGTCATACTGACACACAACAACATTGTCGGTGTCAAAGAGATCCGGAACATCCTGCTCGCTCACATCGTCACCCGAGTTAAGGGGGTCCTGCGTGAATGAGAGCATCGCAAGAATAACAAACACGTCTCCCCCGAGAAGGACACAAACCCCACCGTACCGGAAGGAATCTAGGAAACAGGGAGGTCAACTCAACACAGCTCAAGATCAAGGCTTACTAATAAAAGTTTAATAAAACTTTAAAACACAGTCATAACACATTGCTCATGGAATAGAAATGTGGGTCTTAAAAAGCATAGAATTAAAATTCATTTTTAAAAACTCCTTTCAATAGACACTGAAGAGAGGTCACTATCCAAGTAGGGACAACATTCTGACAGAAGTAGGAGTTAATCTTCTGTAAATAAACTGGCAGTGACCCACAGTACAGATAGAATACTTGTGGTTGGTTCTCTATTTACGAAGTGAAATTTTAAGTTAACCCTCAAAGGAAGAGGACCACGCCTACACCAGGCCCATCTGACCACCCACCCTCTGAGGGCCCTGCCTGATAATGCCCAGCTTCGTGAGACCATCAAAGCACTTCAAAGGCACTCAAGATGGCCTTCAAACTTCAAACGGCTTGCTAGAATGTTTCATTAAGTCACGGTAGTGCGTTTGTGCTGGTATACAGGTTTAACGTCGTTAGGACAACGGACACAAAACGTCTGTGTGAGAGGGGGAGAGAGGACTTTGGGTACTTTAAAAACGATACAACAGCCCCACCTTCAGCAGCATCACGGCAGACAGGCCATCACGAGTCTCAGGCTCGCCGCCCTGCTGTTCCACACCGGTACAGCCACAGAGTGTATTTCATCACAGCATTGCTAAATACTGTCACGTACATTTTATGGATGCCTTGCAAGGCTGAAGATGAAAGATATGACCTGCTTCTAACTGCTGGGATACAGAAGTGGGGCTGTGGGAAATCACTGATCATCTGGGGGGGGTATGGAATCATGGAGATTCTTCACGCCTCCCCCACCACACGCTCACCTCCTCCACTTCCTCCACAGCATCGTCCAAGGCGTCGCTGTCGCTGCTGGAGCCGTCGTCCTCACTGCTGCCCTCGGCCTCTTGCAGGGCCTTGAGCGCCTCTGCGTTGATCATGCCCAGAAACTCATCTTCGTCGGCCCCTGCGCCCCCCTCCCCTTCCACCTCCTCCTCCTCCGAGGTGCTGTCACAAGCCCCATCCAGTTGCTGCAGGGCCTCCAGGTCGTTGTAGTTGAAGTCCCTCATTAAGTCCATCTCCAGCTAATAGGGGGGAAATTGAAAAATACCCTCTTTAAGTTAATATTCTGTACATGCTTCAGACAGACAAGTACAAAAGGTTTATGGAGCCACATAGGGGGACTTCAGAACCGGTGCTTATGAATGCATATATTACGAATGAGCTTCAACAACCTTCACAAGGACAGCAGAAGGTGAGGCCCTTCCCGGATGAAAAGGCAGGGCAGCAGCTGATCTTACCAGCTGATTCTAACTAGGACAGACTGTCTACATCACTCCCTAGAAAATCATACTGGTACCAGTACAGGTATTAACAACCTAAGGTAGCTAGCAATGTCACATTCAGGGTAGCTGATGGAGAATGTGTGTGTGTGTGTGGGGGGGGGGGGGGTGGAGTTACCTTGGCAGGCTCCACAAGCTTAGCTTTTGCCTCTCCAGCATTTACAGGCAAGGAGCCCCCCCCTTCTTGGCCCACTTCATCCCGTCCAGCTCCGAGCTGCCCTTCGCATGTCTGCCCCGAGGACAGCTGAGCAGTGAAGGGTGATGGCAGGCTCATGTCAAGAGGCTGAGGGCTGAACTCGATTCCATCCAGCGTGAACTCATCGTCCCCGGGGCTGTCTGGAGTGACCGGGGGAGGGGGAGGGGGAGGCTGCAGTGGGGGCTGGGGCACAGCAGGCAGAGTCAGCGGGGGCTGCCCCACACCACCCTGGCCAAGGAAGAGGTGCGGTTGGTGGGGGAGGGGCTGTGGCTCGGACGGGTGGAGGAGGGTCGTGCTGGGGGCAGCAGGGGCATAAGTGTCAGCTGCCAGCGGAGGGATCGTCTGCAGGACAGTAGTGGGGGCGACGGCACCCTGGGTAGCCAACGGCTCTCTCTGCTCCAAGACGTGTTGGATGGGCTGCGGGAGGATACGGTTGCCGGCTGGGGCCTGAGTCACCATCACCGGAACGTTGACCTTGTACAGGTGGCCTGGTGTCAGACAGTCAGTCTGTCATGTTGGTGAGGGTTTCATGCAACATAAACTCTTCTGTCTCTGGTTTTTCCAAGTATTTCTCCCAAATGTTAAATCAGTGAGTCATTTACAATGCACAACAGCGCCCCCTACTGTAGTGTCTGAAGCCAGATTTTCATCATTATCAAAAGCCAAATCAACCAGTGCTAATCCATTACACAATCACAGGAAAACTAGAGCCTCCCAGGCAGCAAGGCCTGTTAATCAAAAACAAGAAGCAAAGTATTTTTTCCTGCATATAAAACACTGAGTTTAATTCTATAACAAATCATGTAAAATCTTGACGGTACGCTGATTTTCAGTCTTTCTTGCATGCAGATGCAAGAATCTCACTCGGAGATCAGTGGTATCTCATTCTCTGAAGAGCTTGTAATCAATTACACAAGACTCTCTGAAACCATGCGATGTATTGGAAGATTTAAAACTATTTATATATATAAAAAAAAACATCGCTTAGCCAGGGCAAGTCGTAGATCTTTAAAGTAAAGCTTGTCGGATTTAGAGCACAGTGCAATCATGGCAAATAACAGACTGCAATGGCAAGATTCTAGTATGATCTGGTCTAAAATAATCACAGAGTAGGAATAAGCTGATTGCAAGAGACGGTGTAAAAACAAAAGGAAGAAAATGTTTTAAATGCAGTTTTGAGCAGATTCTATTTAGTTGCTGATTGTTTCAGAAGTCTTAATTACCATCCACTGGTGCTCAAGTGTGATACTTCAGGGGGAAGCGTGGAAAAAAAAAAAAGCATAATCACAAGGGTCTGACAATTACTGGCAATTTGAGACAAATTGAGTGGCCAGACTTTCACCCCAAAGTAGCATCCAAAGAGAGGGTGTGAAATAATGAGCTTGATGCAGACTGCCTACTCTCGAGGTAATATCGTGACGGGAGAGCGACGGGCACCAAACCCGCCACTCGTCTCAGGGAAAGGTGTCCGTCTGCGTCTCTCTGCACATCCCCTCACCTGACGAGGTCTGCAGAGTGACTCCAGCTGGGATCTGCACGGGGTAGCTCACTCCGGGAGGGAGAGAAAATGTCGCGAGTGCACCAGAACCGTTCTGACAGAGTGAGAAGAATGGGTACTTTAGACGCACAGTTTACCGCCTCTTGCAGACCTATTCTGTGCTAGCGCAGTTAGGTCACGCTGTACTGAACAGGTGGCAAAATACACAAGGATTCCATTATTTCAGATATAACCAGAAAAAAACTCACCCCTGATTAACTAGAGTCATGATGACATGGAACCTCAAGTTATATTTTAACAATAACAGCATATTACTGGTAAAGAGTGGATTTATGCTTGTAAGCTAATGTGAGAGAATGACTAAAAGAACGGAGAACATTATGACCAAGCCGCATGTGAAAACAAAATTAGAAATGTTTACGTCTCATAGAACAAAAGGAATACAATCGACAGTTTGTTACTTATAACTTTGAAGGGGTGATATGTATTACCCTGAAAAATTAAACTAACGATTTTGGGAAGCCAAACCCTTGGCACTATTCTTGTTCTTAAATTATTTTCTCTGTTCCCATGTTAAGATTGCTCTGTGCATAGTGACACGTGTCACTATGACCTGGCGTGTCCCCCATCAAAACAGACCCTGGCAGACTATTTCAGACACTTAGCAAGTGATGATTGTCCGCCTCCTCGCTCCGCATCAGACATACGCATTCTGTGATAAAATAAGACATTTACATAGGCACCTAAAAATAAACACACCCAAATAAGTGTGAACCAAACTGCATATAATACAAAGGGATTTTATTATTTAATTCTCAGGCATTCTTGCCAATTTAATTTTTATATATATACATATATATATACATATATACACATATATATATACATATATACACATATATACATATATATATATACATATACACACATATATATACATATACATATACACATATACACATATATACACACACACATATATACACACATATACATATATACACACATATACATATATACACACATATACATATATACACACATATACATACATACACACACACACACACACAGACAAAAGATATCTAATACAACTCATTGGAACGTTTTGGAAAATGTCTGTCACAGTTTTT
>JAABNX020000126.1:1185702-1198610 GCA_015163995.2 Mormyrus lacerda | reverse complement strand
GGGGGGAAGGTGGTTAAGGAGAGATCTTACCCTAGAAGGGGTGCCCACCATAAAAAACCCGGGTGAGGGGCAGGGTACCTGCTGGCTGAGGCCCTCCCGGCTCTCGGTGGAGCTGGTCAGGACGCGGCGATTGGACAGGGCCTCCTGGTATGGCACAGACTCGGGGCGGGGCTGCGGCGGGCAGGTCAGGGTGGGTGAGGCAAGCAAGCACACAGACGGGAAGGGGTTAAATGTCACACCCTCCTCTCCGCTAAAATACAACGGTGTCCTTTATACACTTAATAGCAATTAAGAATAAAAAGACGTGTTGTTTCCCAGCCGGTTCAAACCGGTTGCGCTCAGAGACAGCTAATCAGATTCTGTCTAGGGTTTCGACACAGCCACTGAGCACGGCCCGTATCAAGCCAGCGTTAAGGATTCCTCCCATTTCCATGTTATCATCATTGCTGTTAAACCATGGACAGTGAATTTATTTAAACTATTGCATATTTTCTGATTTTGTCAAATGCTAAATAGTAACAATGAAATCAGATCAAAGGTTCATCTTATGTTCTTAGAGCTATAGGCCTGCCATACTATCACCTGGGGAGAAAAAAAACGACCTTTGAATAGTACAAGCTGGAATCATTAAGCAGCTTGATTTGCCAGCTAGTTACTCTCAGATTGCATTCATTAACTGAAATCTGGAATTACATATCCCCAGTGTCAGACAGATCCGGTCAGGCACAACACAGACGCCTACACCGACCTTCCTGAGGACCCGCATGAAGGCCGCTGCCTGCTTCTTGTTCCTCAGCATGCTCTCAGCGTGCAGGGGGTTGAGGGTGTCTGTCCCACCCCTAGGCCCGTAACCAGTCGACGACACGAAGAAATCTAGGTTGTTGCTGAAGAAGGTGGCTATCTGTTTGCAGGAGACATGGAGACCGTCGAGTGAGGAGAGAAAAATCCACCAGGGACAAAAAAAAGTCACACCAGTGACGAGGTTATATCATGTGACCTAATAGATATTAAAATATTTTAGTCTTAAAATGGTGATAGGACAATAAGACTAATAAAATCCACTCCAACAGATTCACTTTGGCCTGAAACATCCTCGCCACATGTAGAGTTGCAAATCTAGCCTCAATTTCTTTACTTACACTTCTAGCACAAATGCATCATTCCAGAAGGTGACTGGTGCAATCAGACCCAGACGCGTTTCACACAGGAGCAGAAGAGGCCCATGTTTGCAGCTCGTTCAGTCCCACGAACTACTGCGGCCTCTATTCAGCATAGTACGAGTTCCAAGGATCTCTGGCCATTTCTTAGCTGACAAATGCTAGTTATTCATCATTTACAGGTCCCTCCCACTCCCTAGTGTTTTTCCTCATTTTCTCTGGTCCTGCACTCATCTCTAGTTCATTTACAGGTTCATTATTTGACAGCCCGATCCACATGCGCTCACCCATGCCTCACCCAGCTGGAGTCATACAGTGCCCCCTGGGGCGCAGTACTACCTTTCCAGTGCAGTTGGAGAGGCAGCAAAGGGAAGAAATCAGGCACTCATTGGTGGTGCGAAGCTTCTCCGTCGCCGTGGGCAACTCCAGCTCCAGTGTGGCCTTCTGGGTGTAGTGTTTTGACGTCTCTGGGAGGGGGAGGTTTGCGTGGCATATCAGTGTAAACGTTACAGTCATAAATCAAGCTGCTTCATCAACAAGTCCTAGGAGAGATTTAGGCCGGATTTACTTGTGCTTGATTGCAGCGCTTTTTACGAATCAAACAGGTCAGACCGACAGAAAGTCAGAACAGGAAAAACTACTGAAAACAATATCATCTGGAAATTTACTGTTGGAATCCTCCACCATTCACCAAATACCCTAAAGCCCCCAAAGCGCTCAGGCTGCAGCTCAGGACCCCCTGCCTCTGCCTCAAAGAGCCCTGTTTTTGTCAGACACACCGACTGTGCGAGTCCACAGACACTGCGGCCATTAGACAGGCCAGGCCAAGGGCAGGCAGGGAAGCGCCACAAGCCGGGGCCATGATGGACCCCAATGGGGACAGGCAGACCCTTGGGCCTTCTGGTTACTAACTAGTCCAGTTGAACCCAGCAATGATTCCACAAACAAACCTGTGGCGCTCTGCCATTATGGGATGCAGGATAAAACTATATGATGGCCATCGCAACAAACAAAAGCAGGCATGCCGGATCTATATCCTAATGGGATAAAGCCAGGCAACGCCACAGTACCTGTCCTCTCTTACCTTTCACAGCATCTTGTAGGCCGTGCAGACAAGCTGCCAGCTGAGTGAAGACTGCAGTGGAGCTGCTCTGTGGTAGGGCGACCGGGCGAGCACCTGCGGGCAGAGCGGCGAAATGTGAGAGCTCCCCCTAGTGTCTGCATTTTACGCTACACTGCAAGCCACACATGTGCAAGGAGACACATTCCCCGTAGACAAATAACTGCACAGGTTGCTAAGCACAGTGCAGAAAGCTGCTTGGGAATAAACACTCCAGTTCAGTGAAATATTTACAAATAAACCCGCAGCAACTGGTTTTTGATGATCGGCACACAGCAGAGTGAATCAGAACCTATGTAGCTGACAAAGTGATACGTGAGACAATAAGGAAACACACACACAAAAAAGTATGGAGTACGGTTTCAAGTATTTTAGCCAATCAGTATCCAGGACCAGAGCCCAGAGGCTTATAACACATAAAAGAATCTCCCTACTCTCCTATTCCCCCCTGGCATCCCAGGATTCTCGATTACCTAGCTATTCTTCTGCCCCCCCCCCCCGCCGGCCACGAAACTCCTAAACGCAAAAGGAGAAGCGAAAATAAACATTTGCTCTGACAGCAGCCAGCTTCATCATGGAGAAACCAGAGCTGGCTAGTTTAGGCAAAAAACGGTGACCCGCCCGTTTCCGGAGGAATTAAATGATCACCAGTTACGACGGACTACTTTGATTATGCGGCTGTGCTCTGGTCTATTCTGTGTGTACGTGAAACTGAGCACACAAAATACAACACGACACAGACTCAATGAAAGATGTGTATTATTAAAATGGCACTCCCAAGTTTTCTGGCTTAAGTGATATCAAGAGAAGCAGGAAAGAGACGCTTCATAACTTGTCCCAGCCTGACTCGCAGAGCACTCCCTCTAGTGGAGGCTCACAATAATGCATCCACTGACCAGACACCAGGCTCCCGCCCCTGGTTTCACTCACTGGGTAAGCCCAGCAGGCTGATGTAGGTCTGCAGCTTCTCAAACACGGACGTCACCCTCTTCATGTCCCCCTTCAGCTCCTCATTCTTGGCCTTAAGGGAGGGCGTGCAGAGAGGCACCTCGCATTCTTCTTCCAGACTACGGGAGGCCGGACAGAGCAAAAAGAACAGCCAGAACTGATAGGAGTGTCTGACACCACCGCAGCTATAGAATGACACCACACACTCAAAATGGAACAAACCAAACAATGGGGGCAAAAAGACAAGACAAAAAAAAAAAACCCAACAGACCTTTTCAGCTGGTATGGTAGTATCTTCTGGAAGAAGCAGGTGTAGGACGCAAAGTGGCGGGAGAAATCCTGAAGCTTCACCGTCGTCTCCTTCAGACGAAGGCCACAAAACGGGGGGGGGGGAGCGGTGGCAATTAATGCTGTCCCAACGTTACCCTTCAACTGCTAACCGCTAACAGTGACCGATTAACTGCCAACTCAATTAAGGCCAAACCGCCACACTGGTGCATTAGCGTACCACTAATGATCGTTAATATGTACGGGAATCCGGGATACTGCAAGCAGGCCTCACCAGCGTGGTGACCGTGTCCTCAGTGATGCTCTGGTGCAGCTGCTGCAGGCCCTCCTCTAGGGGGCGCACATATGCTGCATTCTCGTGCAGGTACTGCGCAAACTGTGGGAGGGCGGAGATGCACAGATGTCAGCCAGAAAAACAAACCACAGAAAAAAAACAAACAAGGAACCGAGAGATACACAGAACAAACCAATCTCAGAACAATGACAAAGCAGCGTGTACAGGGGCAGCACGAGCACGCTGGGCACAGGGTGGGGGCGGGGTGTCCCCAGGCTCCTACCCTCTGGTTTAGTGGGGACACGGGTTCGATAGAGGAGTCCAGCGGGTAGATGTGCACCCTCTGTTCCGTGTAGCTGTGGAAGTTCAGCAGCGCCGCTACCAGGTCCTGGATGAAGGCGAGAGCCTGGGCCGCCACATCACGAGCCTTCAGCTGAAAGAAGAGGCATGACCTGGATGGGTTAGGGGAGGGGCCAGGCCTCAGAGGGGCGGAGTCTGATCTTAGAATAGGGTCTCTGAGGCTAAAACATGAGAGTCGTTGGTTTATGGAGACAATAAGTGACATCATGAAATATCATCATCCATCCATCTATCCGACTGCACATCCTGGTGCAAGGTCAGGAGAGGACCAGTAGCATAACCCAAGCTGAGGTACACCGCGGACGGGATGCCAGTCCAACGCCGGCTGCACAATGACGCTAACTAAAATAACCATAACCCTACCTAACCTTAGCGCATAAGTAACTTTCACTTTTTAATAACAGGTTTTTAGCACGCAGACACACAACAGGCAAAGCCTGCATGGCTTTGGACTGCAGGAGGAAAGAATCGACGTGTGCGGCTACAGTGCCACCCCATAATAACAATTAAGAGGGGGCTTAAAACAAAAGGTTGAATGGGGGCGGGGGATTAAGGTGACATTTGGGAGAGTGTATGGAGATGTCTTCTCACCTGGTGTCTCCGGTTGTGCGGAGGGACGTTTAGGGAGTTGTAGTCATTTAATTCTGGGGAGGGGGGAGCCACAGCGTTAGCAGCATTCCTCTCCCGTGGTTACACGTTTCTTAATAGATTAACAAACAAGAAGTCAAACATTTCTCAACAGCTCCCACTTTCAGTCATGAGTCAACCAGCTCCTCCACAGGGGCTCTGAAGGCCCTTGGAGGGGGGGGGGGGGGCAAGGACAATTTCACTTCGCTAAACAGTGGGAGGCAGACTTCCCCTTCCTGAGGCAGGGAGTGGGGATGTGCACTCTCCAGACAGCCCCCCTGAAGAGAGACTGCGGCACTCACCACTGCGTCGAGAGTCACCCGTTATTCCTCCCTTAACCTATGGAGTCTCTCACATAGCCTGGGGCTTTGAAATGGAACATTCTAGATTCCATGACAAAAAAGGTGCCACCTATCCACCATGAAAAATTACAGTACAAATAAAAAACCTGAAAAGAGGCCAGCGGAACTTTGTGGAACATTAACCACGTAGTTGATTTTTAATTTATGTCACTCGTGTCATGGGACCTCGTCCTAGAGCAGAGAGCTGCTGCGCTGCTCGTCTCACTCACTGGTGTCATTGAAAGGGACCTTCTCCTGGATCACACTGCTGCTCTGCTCCAGCTGCCTGCTGAGCTCCGTCTGGTACTTCTTCAGCTGCTGTTGGCTGCAGACAAGAGGCAGACACACCCAGCCGGAGTCAATCGACCAATCGGTGACCCCAAAGCGAAACCGGCACCAACCGATCGCTACGTGACTTGCACGAAATCCTGTGTGCGACTGACAGGATGCCGATGAGGTCACTGGGCGACTGCTCACCACTCGTCCGTCCGCAGGCGGCACTCCTTCGCCTCTCTCTCCAGCGTCTGCGCCTTCACCTGCAGGCAGGGAATCCAAACCAATTCACCGAAAGAATCATTACCGCCCCGAACCGTCTCGAACCGCCGCACCATCTGCCGCATCGCAGCAGCTCCTCCCAGGTGAATTCTTCTTCAGTCTCCTTCCATAAATCTCCCCCCACAGTGTCCAGCTGCCGCTCTTCAGTGCCGTAAAACTCTAACACCCTTGCACCCCCCACAGAAATCCCTGACTTTAACACCTAGCTTGCTTTAGTAAAACCATAAACCGTGAACCTAAATCACTCTGACGGTTACTGTAAAACGAGGTGACCAATCAGACGCTGTTCACTGAGGAACATTCAGCCATTAACTGAAGCAGCGCCAGTTTGCACAGAGAGCATCAGGTGACCTTACAGGTGTCGAATCATGCATTTTCAATTCTAAGGTTTCACGTGTCGGGATAATCATCGGCATTGTGTTAATACACACCCGAACGCTCCAGACCAGCAAACTGCCGAACGGTACGCTTTTATAGAGGTGGTCACACTACCTGATGGTCACTTAATCGAGTGCATTTGATTAGCAGCGCCCGGCTGCCATCTACCCTCTTAATTCCTACAGAAGCAGTAAGGCTTTACTCGGAGATGCAGAAAGTAAAAATCCAAACCAACCAACCAGTTGAGTATGAATAGTCACAGTAACAGAGCACTCAACTGGTTGGTTGAAACAAAATCTCAACCTGGATTTTTACTTTCTGGACCTGAACTGTCCACTTCATTTTCCCCACACACTGCTTCTGCATTTTGGCTTAGTTTTGTTAAATACATGATGACACGATGTAACATGTCATGTGTTGCTGTTCATCTGAGGTTATATTTACACAATGATCGGGACCAGAAGATTTTTTATTATGTCCTGATACATAAAGCACAGAACATCCTTTTCACATGACTAAGTATGACTTGTTGGGCCTCGGTGCCGTTACATCTCCTGACCTCCAGTCGGGTTTTGTCCCTCTGCAGCTTCTCGATGGTCTCTGTGTACTTCTGGTTGAGCCCGTCCACCACGCCCTGGTGCTGCTCCGATTCCCGCTCCAGCTCCTCCAGCCGGACCCGAAACTCTGCCTCCTGTCGACGGTGCTGCTCATCCGCCTCGAAGAACTGCGGGGGGTGGGGAGGGGAGTAAATCTGCTTGCCTCTGCGGACCTGCGGGAATAGTTCAGCCCAGTACTTCCCAACCCGGCCCTCGGGGACCCACAGTCGGCCCATGTTTCCGCTCCCTCCGAGCTCCCTGCCAGACAGTCCAGATTTTTGCTCCCTCCTGGCAGAGGCAGTAGGGAGCAAAAACGTGGATGTCTGTAAGTCCCCAAGGAAAAGATTGGGAAATACTGGTTTAACCAGACACAAGTGCAGATCATACAGGAGAACCTTGCACTAAGACCGTCGGCAAACTCAAGGTCAGTGGGGATCTGCAGCCCATCCCAGGAAGCGCAGGACAAGAGAGGCGGTAGCACTGGGGGGGGGCGGCGGGGTGCAATTCCACTGAAAAGCATGCAAGCACCCAACACCTGTACAGGATGTATCCCTCTTCTTCAGTCTGGAGTGTGACTGTGCTGCTGGCCCTCACCTGGATGTGCAGCCTCTCGTTCTCCTGTATCTTGTTCTTCAGGTCCTCGTTAAACACACTCTGGGCCTGCAGGCCCTGCTGAGAGGGCGAGTCGCCTTTGCTCTGTGCGGACAGGAGCGGGACGAGAAAGCCGTGGATCATTCCTCAGACTCCCTCACCCGGCACGCCCCGAAGGTCTGCCCCCGCGCCCGCTCCCGCAGCCACCCCACACCCCCGGCCCTCGTACCCGGCTCTTCTTGCCCTTAGACTCGCTGGCAGCCAGTTCTCCCTGCAGAAGCTCCACACGCTTGGCCAGCTGCTGGTTTCGGAAGCTCAGGCTGTCCATCTCCTGCTCCAGCTTGCGCAGACTCTGGTCCTTCTGCTTCAGCTGCTCCTGGAGGCGGGAAGAGCAAATACTGGTGAGGAGTTTGGTCATCCAGGGCCGAGGCTTCCTGCATCATTCTCCACCCAGCTTTCAATCATGTGAAAATAATAATCATAATCACATTTGCTGAGAAGCTTTTGCAATTCATTCTGTGCAATTAAAATGAACTAATGTCTGGCATTAATATCCATCAAGACAAGGAACTGTAGACGACACTGCACTGGGCGGGACTTCCTGTCTACCTAAGTCACAATTTCTGGATGCGCAAAGCTGGAAACACCCATACCGACATAATTTGATTTACCGTGGCCTTCATTCGAGGCAGCAAATACATTAATGGATGTTCAGAAAGTACTGGAGTGGATATTTTTCAGAACAGCTGAATTTCCCTGGAGGTAGAACAACCAGAGTGAAGGTGATGGTCTGGTACCTTAAGAGAGGCTGATGATGCTTGCTCATCCACAACTGCCTTCTTCAGGACCTGGTTCTGCGCACGGAGCTGCAGGAAAAAAAGTTAATGCTCACACACATGCAGAAACTTTACGAAGGCTGCTATTCCTCATCTTCCTGGCACAGCAGGTGTGACTGCTGCCTGTTGACCAGAACCACTGTCTCATGACATGGGGGGGGGGGGGGCACTCAAAGGTTTTGCGCACTTAAGCATTATGTGGCAACTCACATTCTCATTAACTCACTCGAGCCGCCCCACCCACTTCCGGGAGTTACAGCGACTAAAGCAGATTCATAACCTAGTGAACATTAATCTCAGAAGCAGGGCTGCAGACTCTGGACTCCTGTTATAGATCTCAAATGCCTGCCCCTTTTCGTAGCCATAAAGTACAAGGTACTTGACCTTATATAAAATATAGACTACACGTAAACCGCATAAACAAATCAGATCTTGCTCAATGGGAGCTCAAAGAGCCAATATTTAAGATGACACAAATCAACAGTGTACAAAACAGCAACAAATAGCAATGCAATTCATAGGCAAAGAACACTGAACAATATGGCTTAAACTACCAGAAGACGTCTGCAGAACTTTACATGTTCTGCAAAAGCCCACTTTATGCACTGAACATGCACTATCAATACCTGATATTATATGCCAATTTTTTTGTTTAACCTACGAGCAAAAAAAGTAGCTTTACTCCAAAATGTCCATCTCTTGCTCTTATTTTGCTCGGCGTGCCTGCTCTCATTAGGAATAAATACCGCCTCGCCTCCTAATCACTGTCCACTCCTAATCCGCTTGAAGACCGCATGGCTCGGGGTGAATCCAGCAGTGCCAGCAGAGGATACAATCCCGTTTAACAGCCCCCAGCATCTCCTTACCTTTGAATACTCCTGGGCCAGCTTGCTGTATTTCGCTTGCAAGTCGGAAGCCATGGTTCCTCAGTCAGCAGAAACACCCTGGCTAAAGGCGCCCGAACCCCTATGAGGGTGAATCTGTCCCAAGCGGCTATCTAACCAGCTACTACCCACCCTGGTACCGCTGTCAGGCGCGATCACTGCAGCCGACGTGCCCGATGCATTTTGCTAATTATACGGACATCCTGATCGAGAACGGCGGCCTGCGATCTGAATGGAAATAGGCAGCGCCGATGCCAGATGGGGAGGATAACACACCAGCCGAGTCACCGGTGTGCAAAAATTATACCGTCACCCGCAACCAGTTTCTGTCAACAGCAGCGAAGCGGTGCCTAATGAGACCGCGCCGAAACACAGCGCATGTGGACACGGAGGGGAGAGGCGCCCGGTGGCGTAGCGGATCGGATTGGGGTTAAGAGACACCGGGCCGATACGGCATCCGGCCCGGATCCAGGCGCTTCCGGTTAGTCGCACCAAAGCCCATCAAAACAACCAGCGCGGGGGCGAGTCTTCAAACGTCATTTTATAGTGAAACGCTAATGTTATGTCGCCCTCCAGTGTTTGGATGAGTAAACTACATATAATTGTTTTCTGATTCCATACATCTCTCAGTTGCTTATCCCTAAATCAGCATCGGGCTTGCGTAATTCAAACCATACTGGTATCCCTACTGCTATATAAAGAATGTTAAATGTTTATTGAACAGAGGTCAGTGAATTTGAAGGCAGGCACCTGTATCTTCTGATTCAGGTGAAATGGTGTTTGTCCCCAAAAAAAGGAAACACTTCAATACTACTCAGTTAAAATTATATGGAATCACTTGCATTAAACAAAAAATTATCAACCAGCTATATTTTCACAAGGAAGTGCAGGAATAAGAAAGTTGCAGGGGTAAATATGAATTTTAAATAGGATAGTGGGTCCAGCACTAGTCAATCATATATCCTCTGAGCTCATTGTAATTTCACACATCATCCTGTCTAGTACTCTAATTATATCGATGCTCCCTGACTGATTGTTCCTAGGAATTAAGTCATAAAAAGCAGTATATTGTTAGAGCCATGATTTCTCCAGCTAGCAGACACACATGCTGTCTGTCCCACACATATCAGCACACACACACACACACACACACATTATATATTCTCTTACAAACACAAATTGTCTCCCCTTTCCATGTTCACACACACACGCATACACACAGACAAACTCAAACCACCTCACTGCCAGGGGCCCTTGCGCCGTCTGGTCGCTTAGCAACTGTTGGCTTGGTGCTGTTGCCAGGGCGGCGGGAGCTTGGGGGGAAGGGGTGTTCTGGTTTCCAGCAGCACTGAGGCGTTCGCCAGGGAGAATGGGGCCCGGCTGTCTGACAAGGCAGATGAGACGCCAGGGGATTCGACTGAACAATCGAGGTCAGGAGAACGGATTCGGGGCGTTACCAAGCAACCTCTGTCCGGGTGTCGCTTTGTGTTGGAGTCGTCCTCTTGATTAATTTACAAACAAGGAGGCAGCAGTGGCATGTTAAAGGGGGGCTTCTGTGTGAGGGGAACACTCAGAAGAGCCCAAGTCAGACAAAGCAGGAGAGAGTCCCGGGGCACGCTGCCCCCCAAGTCTCACGCCTCCCTGTGAAAGGGCCTTCTGCTGGCTCTCTGCCTTTAAAACACAGCACATTAATAAAACATCCTCTTTCAGCTCTTATTGTGCATCAAGAAGGAGAGTAGCTTCCTTTGCAAGGTTTAAGGGCAGCGGAAACTGACGCCTGCTCGTACAGCCGCTCTGCCCTGCAAATCTGACCCCTTTTTGAAGCCGGACAAATAGTGGAGGAGGGTACAAGCGTGGCGGCTGAGACAGCTCTGGGTCTGACTTCCATATCACTGGGGCTCCACGTAAGGATGCCAGATGCCTGACCTGGGTATCAGACCCACTAAAGGCCATTCGCAGGAGAGTAGAGAGCAGAGCTGTTTCTGGACTTGCTGGCTGGCTGGAGGCTCACCCTCAGCAGGCAAGAAATAAGGTATAAAAATAGCAGGAACAGATTTAGAGCAAACCCCTACAGGTGAACGGCATCTAAATCGAGGGAGAGCAGGGGCTGCAAAACCAATTGCAGTGCCTTTAATCTGTACCTATATGATTCCATCTAATCAGTTTGCTTGCATGAAAATGTAAAATAAGCAATTACTATGCCTTTAAAAAAGGAAAGTGTTTTCTCTCCCTTTTGCATATTAAACACAGAGACAAGTAAATCACATAATGCGGGTATGGGGGAGGTGACTCCCATCATGTGACCATCCAGAGCCAGTAATTCTTGCCACTGAAGAAAAGATTCAAAAGGCAGTTTGCAGTTTTCAACATTCTGGCCTCCACACAGCAGGTGGCAATGTTGCTCAACAACAAACAAAAGGTTCCTTCCCACGCTTCTTCAGACTTCCATTTTAAATAATGCATTACTCTACCCTTGTTACATCAAAGGAACAAAATACCTGTAATCAACCCACAGCACATACAATCACAAACACACTAATGCCCCTTTAAAAGTTCAGCAACATAAAACAACAGTCTTTTACACAACCACGGTAAAACAAGAATTTTTTTTATTCGGTAATACCATATATAATGCAATTGCATATCTTTGGCGAAAATAAACTTTATAAACATTTTATTAACAGAGGTTAGCGTACAAAAACCAAAGGTTTGTCTGTCTAACAGACATGGCAGACAACTGACACAAACTGATACTGGACTGGCAGCTTTAGTTAGTTAAACATGACAAAAATTGCCATAATAATAATAATAATAATAATAATAATAATAATTTTGAAACTGAATCATCATTATCTAGTAAGTTTTCAAAACAAAAAAACAAAAAAAAAAACCTTATTTAACTAAACTAGCCTGAACATATTACCAGGTGAAGACAGTCAAAGACACAGTCGATGACATGAGTCTCACACTCGAGAGCTTCCTTCTCTGTGGGCACGCCGGTGATTATTCCCACCTACCCGCTGACACACGCACATGCACCTGCTCATGGAATCCTGCTGCCCATCTTAATAATGGTCTGTTCCAGCGCCCCTACAAGCACCGACAGAGCCACGACATCTTCGCCTTAACAGGTAGCGCCGTCGGGAATTTCCGGCAGTAAGTTTTGCCCACAATCGGCATATCCGGGAGGGGTGACGAGGGCAGCATCTGACCACTACCCCCCCACTCCCACTGTAAACCTGCGTTCCCGCGTACATCAGTGTGCTTACATCCCAGCGGCCATCACTAGCAGCTTGTGTCTGACGCTCTGCTTGTCATCGCTAGCTGCAAGTGCGACGGCCGTCACGGTGAAGGGCAGTTACGGTTTATGTAAATATCACGTGGTGTGGCAACTCAATTAATAACTAATACATTCCAGGCAGTACCACATGTTTACAGGGAGGATCTCCCAGACATCTGTCTGTCAGTGGAAGAACAGTGATTCCTGCTTATTTTCCCCTCCCCCAATCAATCTGTTAATTAATAAATTTATCCCAATCTGCTAGACAGACCCTAGGAGTTTGGCAATCATGATAAGGAAAAGAAGAAAGGCAAAGACCTGATGCAGATGAATGACAATGAATATCAGGCAAAAATAATGGAGAACAGCATGAACGTTTCAAGCACGTGCTCGCCCAACACGAACGTGGCAGTTTATGGCAGTGAAAAGACGGCGAGGTCAAAAGGTCAAAACTCAATGTCAGCTGACCGGACGAGGCCAGCGCACCCGAGTGTCAACCAGCACCCCCCCCCTCCCCACCCCCACATCAGCGCAAAGCATCCCCTTCCCAAGAAGAGCCTGAGGGGGTGGTCACACCTTCAGAACACAGGCAGTGAAGTTTTGTAAAACAGCAGGACCTGGTGGAGACATTTAACTTTGTCTCCTAATTGTGACGTTCAAGTCATTAGTGGGA
>JAABNX020000126.1:1158756-1175434 GCA_015163995.2 Mormyrus lacerda | reverse complement strand
GAGGAGAGCTCTCAGCCCCTTCAAAAAGAAAGAAAAAAAAAAAAAAGCCACTCACCAGCTCCATCTATTTGAATATCTATAGCGGGAATTTGAGGCGGGGGGGGGGAGGGGGGGGGCCGAAGTCCATCTCGCTTGTGAAAGTGCCCTCAGCATCATTATCATCATTAGGGTCCTCATTTTCCACAACATCAAAGAGGGAGCCAGTCAGGGGGGTGGGGGTTCCTGCTCCTAACGGGCCACTTACAGAGAGTAAGGGAGGGGGGACCCACGGCATTGCAACACCCCTGCGACGTCCCAGACCCTCTGTCTGCGCTCCCCCCCCCCGCTAGAGCAGAGATCAATACACATGGGAACTGCTGCACAGGCCAACAGCACGGAGTTTTAAAAAGCGTCAGATAACATTACCCCCCCCCACAAGAGGTTGAGTGTGGAGAAAGACACATTAGCCCCCGCCTTGGGGGTCAAGCAGCCCCATCAGATCGGCGATCCTGGCCACAAGATTCCTGTGGAGATGCCGAGATGAGCCGCTGTGGACAGAAGATCCCAGCTGCATGCTGACACCCGCCGGCCCCCCCCCTCTTCTCCACACCCTGCAACCAATCAAACAGGTCAGCCCACAGGCCTGACACACCCGTCCTAAACACACAGGTGTGTCTCATACCCTGGCTTCACAGCTGGTGTCACAGCACAAGGACGTACCAGCATATCTCCAGGCGACACTTCCCGAGCCGTTACGAAACGGCCAGCCCCGCCGCTCCAGCTCGACCGTGAGACTACCCACGATGCACGGCGGCACAGGGGACGGCCCTGGGCGGCGTATTGTGATCATGACCTACAGGGTGGGGACGCGGCAGAGAGCTGGCCGTTGAGGCTATCGCGAGTTTGCTTTTCGCGACCCCGCCTTACCTGTGGCAGGTGAGCACGCCGCTTCGAGAATCCCGTCTACGCTCTGTCAACCGCGGCGGCCATTTTGATGCCTGGGCGTAGGTCCAATGACAAAATTAAATAAAGTCTGCCTCCAACCCGCCACCCGTACAGCACCATAACTTATTTTTGTCATTTTTGTTTATTTATAGTAGTTTTAAAAACGCCTGTTTGTTTCTTTCATTTCTCAGTGCTTTTTTTTTTTTTTAAAACCTCTGCCTCACACCTCCAAACACAGGCCCAGGGGACAGAGGCCAAGCTGATCGGATCGAGGCCACAAACACACTAAAGGGCATGTTTGGGGAGGGAGGCGGGCAGCTTCTCTCTGACTTGGACTGTTAGCGACCTGTCCCTCCCCCACCCTCATGGAGCTGCGGTCTCCACAGGCTGTCGGCTGTAATTGCCCAGAGGTGAACACAACGGTTTTAAGGAATTCTGCAAGAGAATGTGAAAACAAAGACAGAAAAAAATGAGAGAGAGAGAGAGAGAGAGAGAGAGAAACACTGGGAGGTGGGGGGTACAGACATACAGTGTTACCTGAAAGTCTCAGAGACCCCCCCCCCTCCACCCCCATAACTGAAAGCTAATCCAGCAGCATCACTAACGACAGGACAACCACAACATCTAGTTCAACTCCGCAAAAGCAGCTGAGAGCTGCCCCCATCCGGGGGGGCGGGGGGATGTGGCATGGCTGAACACACCTCAAAGACGACAGACAACCAGCCAATCAAAGGGCGCTGGAACTCGAACATTGGGGGATAACAAGGTCAAGCTCCGCTACCACAAAAAAAACAGGAGATAATCATGGGTAAAATGGCGTCTCTAGAATAGAATAGAATAGAGATGCTTTAGTAAAGCCCCATGGGGAAATCCTCCTCTTTGCCTCCATCTTGCTCTCCATGAAACACACTGACACATGTACAGGAGAGCGCCAGCCTGGGGGGGGGTCACAGCACAGGGTCAGCATGCTGCACCCCTGGAGCTGGGGGTTAAGGGCCTTGCTTGTGGTTCCACGCACATGTGATTATTCCCCCGAGGCCGGGACTCGACCCAGCACCCTTCCGATCAGAGGCACATGGATTCGGGAGGCTGGTGGCACAGCACCCAGGATGACTGGACCTCACACTCACACGCTGGGCAAACAGGACAAACCCAGACAGACGTCCGCTCTCCCCCTACAAAGGAGGGCTTGTTTTGTCATTTTGTCCACTCATTCCCCCCCAACTCATGCGAGACTTTGCAGCAGCAATGTTTATTAAACCGTCCTAACAGAGAAATGACTTAAAATTAAATGATATTCAGGTCTCTAAAGGAAATGCTTTTATTTTTTTTTTGACGGAAGCCAAGTGAAGCAGTATCCAGTGACGAGCATCTTAGCCACATGTGACTTAGCACTGTCTGCCTTACTGCTGCAACACCGTCTCACATCTCTCATTGAATGAAAAGCAAAGGTCTGCACTGGTTACCTTCTGCAGAATAACAGGCTCATTTTAAGCAGCTTATCCACCCCCTGCCCCTTGTCGTTTTATCCGGTCTGGAGGCCACGTGCCGCTCTCTAAAACCCGAACGGCGGATATTCCATTGCAATGCGACCGACGTCCTGAGATTTCATAAAACAAAGGCCATAAACCGGCAGCAGGCTCCACCTCCATCCTCTGATGTAATGAGTTCCCAGCTCAGGTCAGGAATCACCTCCGCTACCGCGCTCCAGAGGTGGAGGAACAGGAGCCGGACAGGCCGGGAGCACGTGTGCCGCGAGGATTCTCCACGGAGGACCGACGGCAGAGGGAAGCTCAGGTAACCCCCTGACATTACGCTATAACTGAGCCTGACCTCCAGAGCGGCGCAAGCGAGCAGAAAACCCTGGGCAGCATGATGCTGGTGCAGCAAATGGGGGCGAGACGGGAAAGTGGGGAGCTCGCCCCGAAAACCGGGAGGACAGGAGGTCTAGCCCAACTTGAGGCTCAGAGAGCTCACACACCGGGAATTGAGTATAGATATACAGAGAGACTCACAGAAAAGACAAACACAAACACATATCGACACACAGCGCGACAAACAGCCAGGGCTACAAAAACTTTCACTTCCCTCCTCAAGTTTCATTTCACAAATATGACTGATCTGTGCGGCGCTCAGATACACGGCAGACATCCTGGAAACTGCCTGGAAGGATGGTAACCCGCTTCAGTGGCAGGAATTCACCTCGATCGCTACGCGCCATAAGGACCTGTGGGACAGCGATAGCGACGCAGCTGCTCACGTACGTAGAAGACGGGCTCTAGGAAACGGGTTCACGCATAAAAAAAAAAAAAATTCCCCTGAATGAGACGAATGCTTCACACACAGATAAATGTCAATTTGCAAAGAGGTAACAGATTTAAAAAAAAAAAAAAAAAAAACACACACACACAAAAAAAAGAAATCAATGGCTCGAGTTCAGCGCTCACGTCAAGTTATCTGACTTGATGGAACATTTTTCTGTTTGTAAGCAAAGTTCATTTGAAATAATTAACCTGTGCTGATCAGATAGGAGCACGCCGCCCACCTGAAAAAAATCAATACATCAAAACCAGCCGAAACACTTTTCCTGAGCTGAGCCCATTCTTTTGGTCTGTGTTCACCCCATTTTCTTTACTAATGTAGCGAAATGAAATAACACGCACAGACGGCATCGCATCGAGGGTCCGATACACTGTGCTGAGTCTGAACGGGACGTGGATGTTTGCTTAACGTGCACCCGGGCAAACAAGAGGGCGAAAATGCCACGTGAGAAGCGAGTGGCGTGTCCCTGGTGACCTGGCGGGGGGACGGCCCACTGGCATCGCCACGCTGCATGCACCTCCACAGATGCAGCTTTTAGGAGAAACGAGGAAGCTGCATTCCCGGCACGCTTTTGCAACACGTTACGTGAACAGATGCACTTAATGATGCAACACTACAAACTCAATGGATTTCGCAAAATCGACCTCGAGTGACCCTACGGCCAGCCTTCCGGCGCATACGTCTGGGGGGGGGGTTCTGTGCCCTACTATCACAGAGCGGTTCTACCCATCAGAACAGAACATACGAAAAAGCAACCATGGTTATGACAGGGTAGGTCCAAGTACAGCCCGACCCGGCCTGAGCGCACGCCACCCCCATGAGGACTCAGGCTCACACGGCCGTCACTCTGTCATCGCAATTAAACAGACCCTGTTTGTTCAGGCCAGGAGGACCCAGCACAAAGGCTTATTGTTACCCGCGACAGAAGGCATAGGCTAGGCCCGCTCACTTGCTCAAACAGGGCAGTGGTACCATTCACGTCACTTTCGGGCCTGGGGGTGGAGGGGTGCCCCAAAACTGCAGAGACCTTAAAGGGCCAGAGAAGAAAAGCAGCTGGCCGTAGAGCATAACATTGACCGCATTTGGTGTACCTATCACCACAGGCGCCATGACACACAGAGACACCACAAACAGCGGCCCCAAGCACACACTCCAGCAGAGTGAATATGGGGGGGACAGGGAGGGACAATGTTTTGACAGAGGTAAGGGGGTCGCTCCCCTGCTTGCGAGAGGAGCATGCATTTGCAACCCAAATTCGGGTCGGCCGCCTATATTTGATTACCACGCTCTGATGTCACGTAACCAAGACAACTAAGGCATTATGGTCTCCTGGGGACGTCCCGCCTCCTGGTCTATTGCTCCGGGCAAGAAGGGGGGGTGAGATGCTCACAGGAGATGAAAAACGGGTGCAGCTGGAGTCACCGCCACTACACAAAGGCCGGATGATTATGACGGGCAAGACCCGGGGGCCGCGGAAAGGATCCGGGGCCGGGGGAGCGCACCGTTAGCGGCGGGAAGGGCCAAACACGTGCCGAGGCGCGCATCCTAACGCAGCCCCGCCTGTCGTCCCCCCACCGGGACACAAGAGATGAAAAGATAACATTCACAATGCAGAAACCCGTGCCAGAGAGACTGAGATGCCTGTGACTGTGTGTGTGTGTGTGTGTGTGTGTGAGAGAGAGAGAAGCATTTTATACAAAAAAAAAAAACATGTGGGTTAATTTTGCATCTTGTGGCAGTTACAACAGGTTCCAAAAACCACACGGGTCCAGCAGACTCCCACGGCCTGTCAATCAGCTCCAGACAGGCAGAGACGGCCTGTGTGGGGAGGGGCTGTCCTTCCAGTCTGCACCCCTCCCACCCCATCCCTGACAGAGCCTGGTCTCCTTCGTCAGTTCCTGATAAGTGGGTCTGTGCAAGGCATGCATTATGGGAAAAAAAACAATAAAAAAAAAAAATCAATTATGTAAGTGCAAGGCAGATGAGAGCACAATCTGTGGCTGAGAGGCCACTTTAGCCGTGACGGCGGGGGTCCCATCCTCAGTGATAGCCACGAGCCGGACATTTGTCCTGCTAAGGGGACAGCAGGTCCCCATCTCACGCCTTCAAGTGGCACACAAACATAGATCAGTGACCAGGTTTCTTTAAATTACATTCCAAGTATTCCACCTTGTGTTTCCCTGGTAACATTCTCTACACCTGCTTATCCAGACATCAGCAAACGGCAGACTCCCAGTCTCCTGGCCTCACAGAGATGCTCTCCATGAACGTCACCAGAGGGGCTGAGGGTGCCAGACGGTGCCACCGAGAGAGGAACGCGGGAGCACTCCATGGTCCGAAACAGACCCCGCCCCCCCCCCCCCTCACATCCCAGAATGCCCGGGGGTGTCCCGCCACGGCCCACGAAAGCTGTACATTCTCGAAGCCCCCCCTGGGAGGTGCCCCACACATTACCAAGGAAATTCCACTGCCCTCAAATGAGCAGAACGCCCCCCCAGTGAAACGCATCCCGGTGTACCGCCACGGTGCCGCTCTGACATTTACAAGGAGATCCGAGGGCATCTGCAGCCACATCACAGTACCATGGCGAAGACGTGTCCCACAAGTGTGGAGGGTTCACCATAGCGCTCCTCAGCTGGCAGTAACCCCACGGGATGCCGCTGTCACCCCCCCCCAACTGCTCCCCACCGATGGAGAGCAAGAGCCCAACAGTCCTGGCTCGCCCCCCCCCCCAAAAGCCTCGTGACTCTCATCACCCTGCAGGACATTCCTCCTGACCACATGCTGCTCACTCCATCCCCATTCACGTCATACCAGTGCTCCCAATTTCACCAGACCACAAAAAAAAAAAAAAAAAAAAAAAAAAAACACGGTCCGATTTTCCACATCCCGGCAGGTAGCAAGGCAGGAACAGCCAGGGTGTTTCAAAAAGCAGCACACAGTGTAATTAGGTTCTTCTGTGGATGAGCTAATTAACGCAGTAGTGTCAAGGAGCCCAAGAAGAGGGCACTCTCCATTGCCACACGTGACCCTGGGCTGGCGTGCGTCGTCGCCGTAGCGACCCGCTGCCGACCATCTTGTTGCTATTGGCAGAATTACAAGTGCATAATTCATCAGGCTAAATCTTACCGTGGGGCAATTTTATCTCCAGGACATATGACTATCTGTTTTTTTTTGGGGGGGGGGGGGGGGTGGACGGACAATAGAAACCGTCCCTCCTGCAGCAGTACACATATGCACACATATATAAACAATGTCAGAGACAAACATGCTTCCCTCTTCCTCTCTCTCTCACACAACATGGCACGTGTGAACACCAATCAGCCAGATGGTTCCCAATCTCACCTCTACTGTCTGCATGCACTCAGCATGCCTGTAGACTGTTTTGCCATCAGGTATAGTTAAAAAGGGTTTTTTCCCTCCTTTTTAAATGTTCAGCCTCTACTGAACGTTATTCTGCGGCAGAGTTGTCAGCAAACAACATCTGCTAAATGGAGCAGGGTAAGCCCCCCCCCCCACACCTCATGACAAGCAAACTAACACAAGGCAGCCAAAGGAATGGACACAAAAAGCAGAAGCGACTTTTTCTTGACAATCCTGTTTCTTTTACCCGCGTGCCCGTTCGGCATGCTTTTACACCACAAACAAACAGAACAGGAACGAAACGGCCCAACGACCATTGGAAGCAGATTGTATCTTTACTAACTGCGTATTCCGCCTAGTTAGATCCTCTGGCAAGTCATGTGCCGTTTTCAGTAGTACCCCTTGAGCTCCGGTGCCTCGGGCGGACAGGAAGGGAAATAGGTGCATGGTGGGTACTGAGGATGCATTTCGGATCTGGGACACACGATAATCTATTACATCATGCGAACAGCGTGCCGCGGCTCAACGTGCTCAACGTCAACCTTTGAGCTGAATAGGCGATCAAAAGATCAGGAGCTGGGAATAATACGCTAAACCAAGAGAAGACGAATAAACGATGTAAAAGCACACTGTAATAACATTTCCAGATACAATGACTTTGATTCTCTGTATCTGTGGTTGCTCGATTTCGGCGCACAAACCCGTCCCGCAACTTTGTCTCGTTTTGGGAGCGGAGCCCGCTGGCCTCGTCCATGCAGCACAGTCATTGGTCTTGACTCTTCAGGTTAGTAGGGTGTATGAGGTATAGAGCCACTTTCTCTGCCCACAGAATAAGGCGAAAGGACTGCAGTTAAGAGGAATACAAATCGTGCAGTGCCGTAAAAGTAACTGCACTTCCCCCACTATGAATTTATTCTGACACTAACGCGGCGTCTAAAGTCACATGACGTTGAAATGTGCAGTATTACAATAAAACACAGAGCAAGGTCTACGTTTCTATGGATAGCACTGCAGCCGAGGAGGGCTGTGCGAGTTTGCCCAAGTGACGGCTGTCCAAATGCTCGTCGGAGTGCCAGTTCATTGTTCAGCAAAACAGCGCGTTCACAAATTAACGGGACCGTGCGTTGCTTTAGATCGCAGTTTACCCCATTCAAAACTACCCCTCCAAAATCTAGCCGGCTGTATCTCGCATCTACTTATAATTGGAAATTAACTGGACTTCAGGTGCATAAATATAACTACGTATAGGGACGATCCGACAAGACGAGTACACACAGGTACTAAAGCTAACGCGTCAGACCTGAAAACACGCCGGACCGGTTAACCGAAAACACCTAGAGGTGCCCGGCCACCCCCAACCCCCAGCCCCCCCGGAGCCTTTCGCTTGCTCAGCTCTCCGGTGCCCGACCACGTGTCTGTGTCACTCAGCGCACTAATCTAGACACTGAATCGCCGGAAATGATGCGCGATCGCGACTCCATAACCACATTTATTCAGTAATAACTGTTTATTCCACTTACCCTGCTGAAAAATCTAATGTGTTTTTTTCTTTTAAAAAAAGATAAGGTCGGACACAGAGTAATTTAAGCGAAGGCAAAGCGAGTCAAGCAGAAATTCTCCCCTCCGACACCCTATAACAAAGTTGCCCTACATTCTCGACACAACAGAAAGGAAACTGGGATTGCGTTCAGTAAACCCTAACGAGAAACGTCAAATAACGTCAAATTCGTTGGAGAAATGTTTCAAGTCACTTAAACTGTGTCGAAACGGGTAAAAAGACAATGGAGGGGGAGTTTGCCCTACTCAAAAATGTTTTCGAAATACACTCACATTCCCTTACATACAAAATCAAATTCTGATATAGCCAAATGGTAAACATGCCGTTTTTGTTAACGAGACAATGAACAAACGTCCGAGGTACACTGGAAGCGAAGCAGAATACACAGGAAGCAAGCTTACGTTACATTATGGCGAATTGCCGCTGTACATGTATACCTAGAGCAGAGAGGCAGACACGGTTCCCACACTGCGTGTCAAATGTTAAAAAGAGGCACTCGGACCCCTCGGCGAACGCCGCTGCATTAACGTGCGCGGTGCTCAACTTCGCGATCATCCGCAACTTTAACAAAACGTCGCCTGCCTCACTCGCTCGCTTCAGACCAAAACGTTATGTGGTTAGCTGGGGATACAGGCGAAAATATACAGCATTTTCCCGTCGCTTCAAAGCACAGCCCTCAACGTGGGGGTCTAACGGGGGAACAGGAAACCAGCGACGGTCTCCTTCATGTTCAAAATGTGACCTACGGTGCCACACAGATTATAGCCAAGCAGACAGATAATATGGGAAATACACGTTCAGTGTATCACGTTACGAGTCACATCTAGTTTTCAATTCGTAATCGTTCGCTCTTTTCAATAACAAAAAGCCACAGAGTAAAACGATATGTAATGCAAAACTATGGCTGGGTAATCGCAAATAGTGAAGCACACACAAGCATGTACTTACAGTCATGCACGATGTTCCTATTAAGCAATATGGCTGAGACTGTGTGTACAGAATGCTCATATAGATGCCTGTCTCTCTCGCACTGTCAGAGATCAGCAGCTGCTTCCTCCATCCACGCAGCGCAGAGATCACGCCGCACGGTAACGCTACCAAACCCCCGGCCGTTGTCAAGGCAACAGGCGCGTTTCCACCAATCAGACCTCGTACCCTTCGATATCCCCCTGGCAACTGCCGCAGCGCAGTAGCAGTTTTAGCAGGCAGTCCTCTGCACGCCATTCCGGCTCGATTATGCGTTGTTTCCGAAAGAGTTGTCCGATCTTTAGTTTATAAAGCACAATGGCGGCTCTGACCAACCTTACGGTGCTATAGAAACCATGGCGAGTCTAGGCATTTCAGTATCTTATATGTTCCTATTACGTATTTAATTATGAGTGAGGTTAACACTTTCTGGCGTGAACAGTTTTATGGGGAAGCACCACAGCTCCGTACTTGCAGGGACAGTGCAATAACTTACAAAATGCCCAACGTGACCCGCTTTGCACGTAGGGAATAACTTTAGAGGCCGTACGTGCTGCACATGGCACAGAGTCAACCAATCCGAATTTCGGGATCGGACAGCTTGTGCGTCATTTTGGCGGGGGGAGTCCTGCCGGCGGTTATAATGCCAGTGCGATTTGTGGACACCGCGACAGAAAGCTGTTTATCAGAAGTACGCAGGCAGCGGCCTTGGTTCGCTGATTCACATGACCCGTCGTCACTGCGACTTTGTTTTTTTTTGTGTGCGCTGGGCTCATTTCAAAGATTAGGGCTGTTCTGCATATAGTTGGTGACTTTATTAATAGCCAGATCACCATTTACTAAAAGTGGCTGATATGTGTTGAAATCCAGCAGACCCTACTTGTATCTTGTTAAGGGTTTTCAAGCCAATGCAAGCTGCCCTGTTATGAATCCCTTGAGGATTTGGTGGCCCAGGAGAAATAAAAAAAAGACATGCATCTCCGTCTTTCTGTCAAACATCTAACAGACAGTGTTGACAGAGAGCTTATCAGCCCAAAGCGTCTGTGTGTTCGCACCAAACTGCTACTCTCACAGCGCGGTGATACCTGGCCACCTTGCTGTGATGTCATCATCTCTCCCTGGAGCATTTTGCTTTCATGCCCTCGTTCCAGGCCTGGGGATAACGTCTCCCACCCCCTTCCCCGCCTGAATCCCGCCCCCCGCTGTCCCTCAAGTTAGCACCAGCTGTTTCACACTCTGTCCTCTTCTTCTCCTGCATGACCCAAATTCACGCTGCCCTTTATAACTGTTCTACATCACTGAATCCATGAATCCCTTTTCCCCACCCCGGAAGGGGGCACCATTACATATTAGGCCATGTTTCTGCCTTCAGTGCTGCTCCTGTGAGATGAGTTGACTTTCCATGCTGTTTTGAATGTTATTTACATCAGTCTCCGGGCACCGTAATCAGAGTGGACGCAGCTCTGGCTTAGATGAGCAAAATTTTCCATGAATGAGAATATTTCAGATCGAGGCTGGGCTGTACACATGACAGCGTCACAGATGCACCAGTTAAACTGCTGGCCACAAATGATTATAGTAGAGCCAGTTCTGTCCACGATACCCCCCCTCCACACACACAAACTAAACACCCTTTATGCCAAGGTTTTGTGGGTAAAAACAGCGGTACTCTCAAGCAAAGTGCGTCCTACTCTTGTTTGATAAGGAAAAGATTTAACAAATTTAACAATGTCCCTTAGTCTCTTTGCCTCCCACATTGGGCTTATTAGGGAGATCTCAAATCTCAAAGGCTGAAGGTCAGCCTGGTCTCTGCTTTTGATGGATTTTTAACTCACTTGGTATATCTGTATTTTCCAGCCCATTTTTCGACATGATGAGATTTTTACAGCATATACAGCAGACATCATTCTGTCTTGGATTTCAGGAGACCTGTCCAGGGTTAGAATTGGATACGAAGGCTCCTGGATCCTGGCTCCTGGCTCGGTGAGGGCCAAGGTCACACCAAACAAGTGCCAGGCCCCTCCTCTCTTTACTGCTCACTCATCTGTTGCTGTACCAGTTATCTCAATGTGATTTGACACAGCGCTCTAGTCACTCCTGGTCACATGACCTGTCTGCTGCTCCAGAGGGCTTGGATGAAACCCAGGCATTTGTGGGATTTAAAATGTGTGGACATGGATCACTAGGAAATGGTTCTTACATCTATATGAAACCATTCACTGAGCTGCTCTCTCAGTGTGAGGTGCAGATTCTCGTACCCTAGGTATCATATTCCTCAATTTATGGCTTGCATCGATGGTTCCTAAAGCCCATACTGGTAATTTGGCTCCATGATGGCCATCCTGGATGACGAGCTCCTTCTTAACTTTTTTCCAGGCTATTCATAAGTGCTGGAGGGCATCTGTTGAGTTAGCAGAGCGTGAGAAACTGCGGGCCCTGAACGCCTAAACTGATTGGAGGCTCCGTCCTTGTTAGGCACTTCTATTGGTTTGTGTCTTCCTGTGTTTACGACAGGTGAAGGCCAGGTCACGGGAGTAGCAAACCTGCACTTAGAATGACAGCACACAGTTCAATTAAGGCTTTATCTGTATATCATGGGTATTGCAGTCAGACAGTTGTGCATATGCAAATGGGTCTTGGCACTTCAGGTATCTGCATCCCATAATACAAAAAAAGCTTAGCACTCAGACTTCTTTGAGTCCTGGTGATATTGACCATATCAGATTTGCTGTGCAGGTGAAGCACACTGGATCAGACCCAGGACGATCCGGGCTAATGATGCACGGGTGAGAGACAAAAACAGAAGGCGGGCAGAGGTGGTGCCGAATGGGCCTGGGGAGTACGGGAGGATACCGTGGCCAGGAGCCCCACTAGCTTAACGACTCGTAAATCTGCACCCCCCCCCATGCGCCGGCCGGCCTGATGCCGCCCCACTGGGGGCTCCTCATGCGGAAAATGAACTGGTTGGTTTTGAGAGACTGTGAGCGCTGGCCCTGTGCCCTCCCCTCCTGCCCCTCCGCTGGCCGATAACGCCGCAGGCACGCGCGGGGCAGGCTGTGGCAGCCGGCCCTTGTGCTCGTAAAACAGCCCATTAATGACAGCTTCCATTTGTTCATGGGCCACGCCTCTCCCCATCTCTCCTGGGCCCCCTGTCCGTCTCCTTCATCCCCTTCTCCTTCGGCTGTGCTCCGCCGCCGTCTCTGATTTGAGCAGAAATCCATGCACATGCACGCAGGCACACGGACACAGGCGTGCATGGAGATGCAGGACTCCGCCTCTAAGCTAGGGCTCCGGCTCCCGCCTCTCTTTGTGCTGGAATTATTGAATTAAAGCAGCTCTTAATGTAGTCCTGCCTGTAAATGCACCTCTGCAGACCTGAGATTGCATTATCTCTGGTAATTTCATCTGCGACTGCATGCGCGCACACTTACACACGTGCACATATGCACACACACGTGCACACGCACACACACACATGCAAACGCACATCTGCGGGCACTGTCTTCATTTCACTTCCAGTTTGCTAATTGTGGAGGAGCAATTCCATGGCGTCTTTAGTGTGCCGTCGTTAGCGTTTACAGATGCATGACCGGATGCCGGAAGATGGATCCTTGCAAAAGGTCGATGGTTAGGAATTACAGACCAAAGTGATTTGAAGGGGCAGGAACGCATCACTGTTAAACGGTCATGGAAAAACCTTATTAGGTGTAATATGAGCAGAGGTCAGAGTATGAGTCAATGTGTCCATGTTTGTGAGAGTTTATGTCTGCATTCAAGCAGCAGTGTGTGTGCGCATATGTCTCTGTGTCTCCGCCCTCCAACAAAAGCACGGCACCTCCAGCGTCTCCCGCCTGCTCCCTTTCTTTCTGCCTAGTATCTGCAGAGTTGCAGGGGGCCCCCGTGTAATTAAACAGATAAGAGGTGGAGCCCATTCCCAGGCTGCATGAGACTGCTGACAGCCACAAGGCCTCTAGGCTCATTACCCATCCGTCTCCACATAGCTGGGAGCACATCCTTATCCAGCATCTCCGGAGCCCGAGGAGGGCCGACAGTTCCCAGCAGACCACCTCCATGCTGCTGCTGTCCCAGAACTTGCACTTGGGTTTTGCTGTAAAGGCTGCACATATTTCTGAACTATCAGAGATGGGGGGGGGGGGGAGGACCTAAATTTCTGTAGTCTAGCAAATGTTTTATAGAATCAGGTACAATAAGGTCTTAAGATTGTCTTTGTGTTCCGAGCAGCATCAAAGAGAACGTCATTGTATTTAACATTTTTGGCCAATTCTTTGCCTCCCGGAGACAGCAGGGACCCACCTATGTGAAAGCTGCTCAGGTTTCTTCAGCTGATGTTCCGCTGCCTCTGCGAGTCCTGCTCCTGCTGAGGAAAGCAGTCGTGGCCAGCTGACAGTGTCAACAAGACTTATTTGCATTTAGCCGAACGCAATCGGCCCGTGTTTGCGAAATGGCCACTGGACCCGGGCTCTGATAAAATGTACTTTTCTTTTCTGTACTTTTACGGGTTCCATCCAAGATAGAACGGCGGTCTCCACATGGCCCGGTCGAACTGCAGTTATCTCCTGGCCCCCTGGTGGAAGATCAAAGTTTACCAGTGGAAAAGAGCAGTGCAAACAGAAGAAAGACAAACAATGGAAACTTTTCTATAATTACGCAATATGGCATTAGGAATAAACTGCATTTGTAAGTGAATTCCATTACGAATAAATCTAGTAAAATTATGGATCTTATCATAATATAAATTCAGCTGCAAAAAATATTGTCCACCAATGCAGGATTTCATTTTTAAGGGATATCTCTTGCTCCATGCTGTTTGATAAACATGCTGTTTGAAAAATAAAACCTTGATGGTCATAGAAAGACTGCAGCGACTCAGTGCTGCCTCTGCTGTACGAAGCCTGGCCACGATTAATCCCGGACTCTGCCTCCTGGGCCGGAGAGTCCCTATTAAGCACCCTTGTTCGGCAGTGTTTGCATATAGAAGGCTTGTGTTGACTGGCCCATTGTACATAGCAGAGCCTTATGAATTGAGTCAACAGGCCCCGATTGTGTCTTATCTGCGCCCTGATAAAGCCTCCTTCAGTGAAGGTCCAGTGAAATATACCAGCAGGAAAAAAGGGTAAAATAAAAGGCTAGAGGCCTGTGAGGGAGCCAAACGATTAGAGGGTCAGTCTATATTGATTCGATGGCTATTTATCCTGGTTAAATATACCTACACTCATCTTTATGAGGTGTTGATTTGTTCTTGAGGAAGAAGAAGCACGGCTTATTCAAATGTTAATCGGCACGATTTAACGAGGCTTTGATCAGCCGTGTTTAACAGGCTCTTATGCTCGTACTGTAAAAGCTGAGGGTCTGGCGCCTTCCGAAAGGAGCTCTTGATAACGGAAGCCCGCGCCGCGGCTCTCAGGAGGCAGAAAAATAAAATCCTTTTGATGACACTTGGAAACACTGGATCCCAAATCCAATTTCTGCCGGGCGCAGCCTGGGAGGGGAGAGCTTGTAAATGCTGACTGCCTGGGGCACGGTCTTCTTTGCGAAAGCATGCTGGCAGGCGGGCGGGGGGCCGCAGCGGCGGCGTGAATCCATGACAGGGGAAGCAATCCGGAGGTGTCCCAGCGAGCGTCACCAATGGGGGGGAGGAATGGGGAGGGGGTGTTCAGGCAGCTGGATGGGTCCAAAATGGTATATAGGCTGGCAAAGTGTGACTCTGATCAATGGGGCCTATTCAAGGTGCACATGCATGCAGCAGAAAGGGTTGGGGGCTGGAGGCGGGGTCAGGTGGGAAATGGCATTCTGCTGGGGATGGTGACAGGAGAAGGGGCAGCAGAGCACCACCAGGGAAAGAGAGAGAGCAAGAGAGAGAGATATCTGATGGGCCCTCTCAGACCAGACAACAGCTGAAGTTCTTATGCTTCTTTGGGGTTTGCCTGCTGCATCTTCAGTCCTGCATTCCTCCTGTTTTTTGGGGGGGGGGTCTGGCCCATTCACAGGGCATTGGCGGGGCAGTGACACAGCTCTGGGCCCTTGCCTTGGTTCCTTTGCAGGGTGCTCTGTGACGGGTCCCTTAGAGGTCCAGATCTACTGCTGTATCAGTCACACTTGAGCTGAGCTGCGAACAAACAAAGGGGCATGGCTAAGATAGTGAAACGGGGCGTGACCTTAAACAGAGACAGCCATCATGAATGAATGAATGTTACATTTATATAGCACTTTTCAAGACCCCCAAAGCGATTTACAGAATCAATGGGGAGCTACTTCAACCACCTCTGTGTAGCCCCCACCTGTATGATGCAACAGCAGCCATTCTGCAGCAGTACACTCACCACACAGTAGCTAAGATCGTGAAGGAGCGGGAGAGAATTTACCAATTGGATATAAGGGAGGGTTAGGAGGCCTGATCTGATAGGGCCACAGTGGGCAATTTTAACCAGCACATCGGGGTACCACCCCTATTCTTTCAAAAGATGCCCAGGTATCTTTTATGACCTCAGAGAGTCAAGACTTGAGTTTTACATCTCATCAGAAGGAAGGCACCATTTTTATAGCACATAGGATCCACAATGACCACAGGATGGGCTAACCTGCCACACCAACACCAGGAAGGACCTAGCTTTCCATCCAAGTACTAGCCAGGCCCAAACCTACTGAGCTTCAGATGGATTACCTAGTCTGGGCTGCAGGTGGTACAGGTGCAGACAATGCAATACTCCTCTTTGGGGACCTAAAGCTTTCTTGAAGGGATGACATGAGGGACTGGGAAGACCCAAAACACAGGTTTTGCTCAGTCATTTCATGAAAAAATTTGCAAGTAATGGAATGTGCAGCAGGAATCTGGCCTCAAACACCCCTCCTCACCGGCTACGCGCCCAGCAGCAATAGTCTGAGATCCACACTGTTTTATTGCTGCTTTTGACCTTCTTCTCATGATATCAGAGAGTGAACTTCAGAAAGTTTTACGGCATTACAACCCGCGAAGGATCTCGGGAAGCATTTAGCTCTTGTTAATGTGCAGTAAGGTCTTCTGGGCATGGGGACTCCCATGGAACACGTCCCACAAACAGGGCCGTAAAACACTCCACCCCATGCTGAGCAATTACCTGGCCTATTGATCCATGGCTCTCCATCACCCCTGCAAAGAATGGGCCAGTCTCATAAAGACTGCCACGCATGGGTAAATGAACACACTGAGGAGTCAATGACCAGAGACCTGAAAGAGAGGCCAATCCACGTCGTACTTTATAGGAAGAGGGAAATGTGAGGGAGTGTTAAGCATGGAGAGAATATCACGTCCTTGACAGAGAGGCCCAGCAGGAGCTGAGTCCTTTGGAGGGAGGGGGCCTGCCCCTGAATTATTATACCTGTGCCTTTTGTCGGCCACTTGGCTGCGGTGCAGAAGTCTCCTCGGGAAGAAATACGGCGGAAGTGAGACAGGTCTCCATGGCGACGGGCGCGAGAAGAATGTCGGAGGACTCTGCGGCATCAACACTGAGGACTTTGTGAGCGGCCGGCCCCCCGCGTGGCCAGTGC
>JAABNX020000126.1:1124572-1158656 GCA_015163995.2 Mormyrus lacerda | reverse complement strand
CCCCCCCCCCCCCACTCCCCAGGGCCACAAGCACACCCTTGTCAAGGGCTACAATCGTGGTGTTGTGCCCGCCGGTGTTGTGTGGCACGGAGGCCCACGGCACATGCGGGCGGAGGCTATTGTTTCCAAACAACATCTCGCGTCCATAATGGGGTCATGTGTGAATGGCAGAGGGGGTGGGCAAGGCTGGTTACCGACTGCCCTGACACTGACTTGCCTTCACACTCAGCTGGATGCGGGGCATCGTTTGGGGGCTTTGAGGGAGTGTGTGGGCATACTTAGCCATGAAGCGCAGTGTCACACAGTCCCTAATGTCATGCAGTGTCATATAGTGCATGATGTGACCCAGGGTGTAGTATGACGCAAGGTGTTACACAGGGTGCATTATCAAGCAGTGTGCAGTGTCACACAGCATGTAATATGATGTATCATACAGGCTGTAGTGTCACCCAGTGTCACAGAGGGCATAGCGTCACGTAGTGCCAAGTGTTATACAGTGCACAGTGTCACACAGTGCATAGTGTTTTACACAGTGCACAATGTCAAGCAGGGTGTAGCGACATGTGGTGCGTAGGGTCACACAGTGCCAAGTGTCATATGGTGCACAGTGTTACACAGATTATGATGTCATACAGTCCATAGTGTCATGCATTACACAGTGTTATGTAACGTGCAGTGTCACACAGTATGCAATGTCTCACAGGACATAGTGTCACGCAGTATGTTGTTTCACATGGTCCTTAGTGTCATGCAGTACCAAGTTCAAGTAAAGGGATACTCAGGGTGCACAATGTCACATGAGTCTTACATGATGTGCGGTGGCATATAGTGTAACACAGGGAGTAGGATTACACAGTACGTAATTTCATCACACAGTGCCTAATGTCACGCAGTGTACAGTGTCATGCAGTGTACAGTGTGATGAAATACATAGTATCACGCAGTGCCATGTGTTGCATGCTGCACAGCGTCATGCAGTGTGTATCACGCTGTGTGCGGTGTCACACACATAGGGCAGAAACTTAGCTGAACTCCAGTTCCAGTGCTGGTATTGGGTGGGATCCTGCTGCTGTACTCTTACCCAGCATTTATATTTAAACGTTGTGGCCTGACTGGCTGGCCCACTCAGTCAGATCCCTGGAATGCCAGGGCTATGGCTATGTAGCTTTCCACCAGGGACTTAACCCGAGCTCCGGCAGTGGGACCATCCAGCCATATGCAGCAGCCCAACATGAGGCTGAGTGTCTTTGGGTGAAGCCATCTGCCAGGTGTGTAAATAATGTATGCGTGCATTTACTGCGGCACTGCAGATGGATGAAGAGCAGCGTCGTCAACATGGCCTGAGGCAGGATGCTGGTCCAGCTCCTGAGGGCCGTGGGGAGGACTGAGATGGCCCTGGCAGCTGGGAGTGCAGAGCAAATGTTACACACCATGTCTATGAAGGGATCATGTGAGGTGGGGGGGCTATGATGCAGTGCACTGGAGAGGAGGAAGTGGGGGATCGTCACATGTCCCGGACCGCCCCTCCTAGCTCCTCCCCATGAGTCTGAATCTAGGCCCCTTCCTCCGTCACTTCTCTGGGTACCTTTCCCTTTCTTGTTATGTCATTACTCAGCTGACCCCCCTGCATCCTTTGTTTATCAGCCAGAATCGTTACCGGAGTGTTTCGGACAGAGCACGCTGCCCGGGGGCACCTACCCAGCTGGCCACCCACCTCCTTCTACCTCCTCGATTTCCTGTCTATCCTCCATATGGGCCACAGGGGATCCCCAAAGTGTGTTTCCGACAGTCCGTGCTCCTACATACAAGGAGTAGCAGCATATATTAAAGGTGTGACTCGTCTACCTCTCTGTGCGAAGAGAGGCATGCCAAACAATGTGATGTATTAGAGGTGTCACAACCTGCATGCAGCCACGCCCATTCTGGCCAGGCTCCGCCTCCTCGGATCACCAGCACCTGTGACTCGTGAACCTGTCTGACAGGTTGTGCTATATAGGACCTAGTTTTCAGTCACCTCCCTGTGAGGTGTTGGCTATTTGCATCACACGGAGCCTTTGTTTCCGTAGCTATCCGGTTCTCAGATATGACTCTAGCCTAAATTATTTGTTTTCTGTTTTCATATTGTGTTCTGGATTTTGATTATTTTTTCAGCAAGTTATATTTCTTAGCCTGGCAGCGCTCCTGCTCAGTTTGGGATACAGATTCAAGATTACAGTTTGGATTTCCATTTCCTGGATTATAGTTGATTATAGTTTTCAGATTACAATTTGGAAATAAACCCTGTGCTTCTGTGACTGTGTCCTCTTTCTAATCTCATCTTCAGAATACATTTGTTCGGGGCTTCTTCTGATGAGTTTGGGGTTTCCCTAACTCGAAAATACTTCCTCGTAAAAGTGCAGCGGCTGAATTTCACTGCGCAGTACTGATTTGTCACCATACCCGCTTATCAGCTGCCCCTCTTGCCTCCTGGGTCCCCTGGCTTCAGGTCCTTGGCCCCGACAGATGTGCCATCGTTTACCGACGTGCCGGATGCTTTCCCCGGACGTCCGTGGAAGTTAACCTGCCCTCTTTGTCACCTGAGAGCTGCTCCCTGGAGCCAATCGCCGATGCTGCATCCTAAGTATAGCAACAGGGCCAGCGGACGGCTCCACTAATTAAAAGCAACCATTCAGCATTGGCTGAGATTGAATCAGAATCTCGGTGCTTAAATTAGAATGCAAATCTCCACCAAGAATACAGGCTGACAGTATTCTACAGTCAGGTGACTAATCCTTAAGGACACTATATTAGGCAGGACAAGATAACTAAAATACCTTTATCAGTGAAAACAAGACAGGGGCCACCTCACACATTAAAAATCTGTCCCTGCATCACAGAGCCCAAATGGCGCCTGGTGTCCGTTGGCCATAAATATTCATGAGCAGTGAGCTGTTACTTGTTCGTTTCTCATTCTAATTGCTTGTCAATATGCTGGGGATTACCTTCAAAATTCATTCCAGGCAAGCCCACTCATGAATAAGGATGAGCACAGCCAAAAAAAATAAACTGGATACTGGGAAATCTGGATGTCGTGAAATTTGGACATTTCTGAGTTTGACGGAGCAGAATCAAAGCAGAATTACAAGCAAGGTCAACCATGTGCCTTGCAGACTTTAAAATACGAACTCAATTACAAATAGCGTCTTAAATTATAGAAATACAAAAATACACCATTTCTTTTCCTTGCTTATGGGACACTTATTCCCAGTAATGCAGCTAGATGGCAGTTTATCTGGTCAGGTATTTTTACATCCCTTCTTTGTGTGGGGATTCGCAGGGAACCCACTGCTTAGGCCAGAGATACACCCTAAACTTCATGCCGGTCAGTTGCAGGGCGCATACAGGCACACAGACAAACAACGGGCAGTGGGGAAACACTGACTGCATGTTAGGGAAACCCTGCGTGACTCGGGGAGAATGTGCAAACTGCAAGGGCACAGGGTCCCACAGCGGTGGGACTCAGGCCCCTGACCCTGGCAGGACACAGCAGCCTTCCTGAACATGGGTGTTTTTGTGGAGCGTGGTATCAGAGTGTATGGGGGGGGGGGGGGGTAGCTGGGCATGTGAGAGAGGGTCTGGGTAAAAAACAATCAGGCAACAAGTGGGCGTCTATTCTTAGAGCATAGTGAGATGCCGCCGCCCCTTCCAGGGACTGTCACAGAGGTGTTAAATCACCCTGCCAGGCCCCCCCTGCGTCGGCCACAACGGGTCCAGCTGCCGGGTCTGTGGGGACCGTGAGCCATCTGTCCGCGATCATCTGAGTCCGGCACTGACTTCTGGGGCAGGGAGTGAGCAGGCCTGCAGGAGGGGGATGGGGGGGCCGGGTGGGCGTTTGGCCGGCTTCTTCACTGCACCTAGCGACAGCGTTGTACTTCCTTGGTTACAGCGAGGGGGTCCCATGGCTTGGTTCAGCTCAACACCACTCGCCCCTCCGTCCCTGTTTATGGTAATTAGCCATCTGGAGCGAGTCTGCCGCCCGGCTGGGCGAGGCAGGAGTCTGGGAGGGGCGGGGGGGGCGGGGGGGAGACCCGGCACAAAGAACAGGGGCGTTGCACTCTGTTTCCTCTGCAAATTTATGGCTCAGGGGACGAGAGCCCCAGAGGGAGGGCGTGAGCAAGGAGGGGTCTACCCACCCCACCGACCCAAACACTGCCCCTCCCCACCCTGTGATAGCCGCCGTCTCCCTCTGGACAGGCATATAAAAGGCCCGGCTTTGGTTCCGACGTGGAACTTTTCGGCAACTCGGACACCACAACGTTTCCACACTTTTTCCATCAACGTGAATGGACAGTGTCTGCATGTTAACGACACATCCATGTCAGGTGACCAGCCGCTCGTTCACGTCACTGTCACCTATCAGCGTCAGTCAGGAACGAGGGCAAACTCTGGACACGCGGCGGGGCAGCTGACGCACACGCCCCCCCCACGGCACGATCGCCTTCTAGGTCTGTTCTTATGATGGTTCATCCTGATTGAAGGACGACGCCGCTTAACATGAAGTAGAATTAATGGGAAAATAAATGTATAGCACCCTTAGAATGCATTTGTTAAAGGAGCGCCGGGTTTCTTCCAGCGCTGAGAATCGCAGTGATTATGTGACAGGGTAAGACATGGCTCAGCAGCAGCCAGTCAGAGCTCTCAGCAGCCCTGGTTGCCCTGGGAGACTGGAGCCGTGGAGAAGTTCCAACTCGGGGCGGGGCTGGCGCTCACAGGGAACGCACCCACAGGCGATGCCCCCACCCATACAGAAGAACCCGGCTCTGTGGATGTCAGACATGGGCCATCCGCTCTTTTTCACACACGGGACACTGTCCAATCTCTCTCTCACTCTTTCTGTCAAATGACAAGAAAAAGGGGACATACGATTCCGTGAGACGACAATGGGGAATTGCACAGAACGAACAACAAAAAAAAAAAATGTCTGCCGAATCTGACCTGGGCTTACCTCAAATATTTCAAATTCCTTGTGTTGCCCCCTCCTTCACCCCAGTCGCACCATGCACTGAGGGATGGGGTCTGTGGCGGAGGGAGCCACACCATCTCCAAACACGAGGGGGGGAGGTTGTGTGGCCGTACACGCGAACGGCGTTTCCCTCATACGCACCCCCCCCCCGAGAGAGCGCGCGCAGCCTGTCGCATGGCACCGTCGTCATGGCAGCGGCATCAGTCACGGGTCAGCAGCCGTGGCGCACGAGAAGAAAGTTAGGGGTCTGGTTTGGGCTGGGGAGGGGGGGGGGTGCTTCTCCATCTGGGCTTGGGGGAAGAGGTGTGCTACGGAGGTAAAACAAAACATAACAGCACCCAAAAAACTTGGGTCAACTGGGTCAGGGGTCTTGGGCAAGAGGGGGCTCTGTACAGCTACAGCTGGGAGGACACATAAAACAGGGCTTCATGATTGTTCCTTGTTTACTTGAACTCACATAACTGCTGGTAGGGCATGATTATTAGTTTATATCGGCATATTATACTGTGAAAAAAATATACAAAGGTAAAGGGGCGCACAGAGGAAAGACTTTGGTCGCCTTGCTTTTCACTTCTGCAGATGTACAACCTCCTTACTGAAGGACCAGCAGATGTGCCTTATTTGCTAAGTAATTAGCATAACTTAGTGATTCTCATCCTTTCTCCTAATACCCCTGTCATAACTGATGACCCAGTCTACACATGTCAACTTGTGTCCTAGTTTATATCTTCAGCCCACTAATTACGGGCCGTTAGACACTAATGGACACATTTATATAAAATGCAAAATGGTGCTAACAGAGCATTAGCGCCTCGCCTCATCCCCCAGCCTAGTCCCAGGCCCTCAGGCTGCCACAGAGAAACTTACACTAGACAACAACTTGTCATTCCTTATGAACTGTGTCTAGTCTCAAGTAGCCTTTAAATTAATGGTAAAGTGGAGGTACAGGAATCATTATTAGGCACTGCTTAATCCGACGGTAACTTAACCAGTCCTATAAGACGTTTGTCGTACAGGAAATCTAGAAAAATGCTGAACACGTAGTTCATAGGTGCTGAAGGAAGAAACACGTCAAACTTCCCAAAGTTACTGCTCATTTAACTGTGATTCCTCTCCTTCTCACGTTCACAGCGGCTTTCCTGTCATCCTGTGATCTGCCCGGTATATTCCCATCCTTTTGAGCGCTTCAGTTTTCACTCACACCACCACAATTCTGTGCCCGATGAGCTCGATGACACTGTGTGACATTCTGCCCCTGTATCACATGCACACACGCACACATATTCTTGTCCCCCCTCCCCCACCTGAAGCCAGTCCTGCTGGTAAACTCTGATACTCCTCCCCACCCTAACACACCCTCAGCCTCTGTCTTCCTGCGTCTCTTGCAGACTCACCGAATTTCCCCTTACAGTTCAAAATGAAAGTAAAGTGTCGCAGGGTGACATTTTATGGCGGAACATTTTGTTCCATATTTATTGTCAAAATGACAGCTCTGCCTGGCCCATGGCGGATACCATGGGCTGTACATGCCTTCATACACTCTCTATGTCACTGAGCAGACTGTAAGATCAGGTCCGTAACACTTTGCTGAAGTTTAAAGATACAGTGGCACTTGTCTTCTCTGATGCAGTGGCTCAGGATCCCTATTTTTTAACTCTCACGGCAGTTATGCAGAATTAATTCTTCATCATGTGAAGAAACACAAGTGTATCATTTAATTTTTGTGGACATGAATTCCCTAAAAGAGGTTAAGGCTTGGGAGACAACACTTTTAAAAGTATATTCAACTGAACATGTCCTCTGCACGCTGTTGGGTGGATGCTGAACTATTGTAAAACAGCACCACCTTGTGGGAATTTTAAGAAGTTCTTGTAACGACTACTTAAAGCTTAACAAAACAATAACGCTCATGAGTTCATGAACAAAACGCTCCTGAGTTCAAAAAGGACTTCAAGATTGTCAAATGAATCTGTCAGATTTATATGACTGGGATTTCTGCGGCTCTGTGGGTGCCGGTGACTGTGTTCAGAAGGTTTCCTGTTCAAATTCTATGGCTGGAAAACGAATCACTTCGGGGCCCTTGAGTGAAGCCTCTAAAAGCTGGTGCAGGAACGCTGCGGAAAAGGCTGACCCAGAACTCTGACCCTGACCTTTGTGCTTCTATATATGTGTGTATCTCCTAAGAGCTGAGGATGGGATCTGCAGAAACTGAATTTTGTCATACTTGCCTCCAGAACAATGTCAATAATGACATTCTTCTTTTTTAGCCCCGCGATGCGATAAGCTTCTGCGCCTGTGACCAGAAGGTCGCTGCTTCACGCCCAGCTTCAGCAGAGTCTGTGTGGGCCCTCCAGCAAGGCCCTGCACCCCCAGCTCCATGGGCACCGCTACGGGTGGCTGCCCTTCACTGCCAAGCTGTCTCTCACCTACGTATGTGTCTGTGTCACAGAGAACAAGATGAGGTGGGCAAACAGAGAGTTTGTCCATGGGGATCAATGGAGTGTCATCATTTCATTTCATTTCTTTTCCCCTGGATTAGTGAAGCTCTAACGTGATGGGCAATGCATGTAAGGTACGCCAAAGCTACACATCCCCCCCCTTTCTGCCATTGGTTTCTGGGTCATCATACCACCGTGACCCTGACTGGATAAATGACTATTAAAATAGGGCGCAAGGATGTATTTCACTCCCTTAAAGAAGAGTTTTTTTCAGGCAGTACGACTGCAGAGCACAGCTTCCTGCACATTGCTGCTGTTCTTAAAAAGCCATAAATGGCGATCATTGGGGTTATTCTCAGTAAGATGGAGGCTCTGGCCGTCATCCCCCAGCGTTGAGCTCAGGATCTGTTTCGGGGCTCAAAGGGGCCATCGATCACAGTCAGCCACATTGTACTGTGTGGAGCAGGAGGCTCCTGGCTTAAAGCTGCTCGGGGGGGGGGGGGGGTCACAGCACTGCTGAGTATCCCAGGAGCCCCCCCACCTCACCAGGCACACTTAAACGTTATTCTGCAGCAGCTCACAGTCCCCCACACGGTGACAAAAGCACAGCCCCATGGCTTTCTGACCACTTATTACACCCCCCAGTCGTTACAGCTTCTCCAACAAAATTATAAAACTGTAAAATAATCTTCTACCAAAGAGAGGCAGTCTGTGGAGAATGATTCTGCTCTTAGCTTTAATATATTTGCCTGACACACATTTGTCTGGCAGAGCAACTGACCTGCCTCCCAGTTTTATGCAGTGCACAAGGATCCCACTGCGTGTTTACCTGCTCCCGCAGTGCAGCTGAGGTGCTGCAGACTCCTCCCAGCCAGGGGGCTGCCCAGCTCCCTAATGATGGGTGGGGCTCTGGGATAAGTCAACAGATACATCACATGACAATGGCTTCCTACTCAGTTTTTGTACATATAGCTATAGAGTTCCTGAAAAAGTAATTCCTCAGCAAAATTGATGCCCTAAGGGGAAGGCATAGCAGGAGCTGTATGGTTTTTTGGGGTAGGAGGGTAAGTTAAATATTTAATCCTCAATGAATAAATGAACTACTGCTATTGGTTCAATTAGTTTCACTTTTTTTTTATTACAGTCTCCCAAAAAAGCATTTCAGAAATCACAGCTATTTTTCTTTAAGACACATGGTACAGGAGGCTACAAATTAATAGATATGAAGTGTAATCACTTAAAGAAAACTAATACAACTTGTGTACAATGAGTAAAGGAGGGGGTATGTTTTTAAACAGTTTAAAGTTAATCGACACGAGACAATAAGCGATTGTGTCCAACAGCATCACTTCGGCAATAGGTTTGGGTTCAGGCAGCTTACCCGCCCCCCTCCCCTGCTGCTGGGGGCATACAGGGCTCCATGGCTGAGGCTTAATGAAGCATGCGGTGCATCAGGGGAGGTAGAGCTCGTCTACACTTCCTATAAAAATGATGATGGAAATTAACCAGCCCCAGAATAGGTAAAAGGGGGGAAATTCGCAGAAAGCGCCTTTTTTTACACACTTAGGGCAAAAAATACGTTCAGTCATGCAGTTCGTCAACTGCTCAATGATGGGAAAATAAGGAGTCCGTATCACTTTCAATTGGATGAAGATAACCAATTGGGGGGGGGGTGGGGATGGGAATTTATGTGTAGTTCCCAAACTGAACAGATGATGGCAATGTTGTGTGACACAGTAACATACATGCAAACAGTCTTGACCAAAGGCCAAGCAAACACAATACCAGTCACTGATATGTAAGAAAAAGCAGTCAGACGAGGCACCTGCTGACTCCCTCTATAAATAAATATAAAACCATATAACACTACGTACAAAATTCGATCAGTACAAGTTTCACCATCTGCAGTGACATGGCTATATTTACGTCTCCATTTTTGTCATCTGTGCAAATGATCACTAGCGGCAAACTGAGGCAGACTAACAAGACTAAGTCAGGCACATGTGATGTGTGTGCGTGTGTGTGTGTGTGCGTGTGTGTGTGTGTGTGTGTGTGTGTGGGAACGAGCAACAATATAATGGCTAAGAAAGGTACAAAAGAAATAAACACGTTTTACTATAATAACAGCACAGGGACAGAATCATTCATCTCTTTGGGGGGATCATTCACCCAACGCCCATGCACACGACACAAGCCCCATGCCTCTTAACCTTCCCTGAACGTTCCTATCATGCCCTTCTGCTCATTAAAAAGTCTTATTCAGTTTTTGCTTTGTTAAAAGTTGTTGGGCCCAGTCCTGCTTACACTTGAATCTGGGCATTCGTTGCAAGCTCTGTCTAACTACAACGAAAACGTAAATATGTAAAAGGTAACTGTACATAGCTTTGGTCATCGTATTAAATTTTCTGCACATATACGGTTAAACGTTATTGGTTATTGTTCCTAAAAAAACTAGAAAATCATTAAGAGGTTTTTTTTCCCCCCAAGTAATTAAGATGAGTATAACCCAAGGTGTAATAATTTCCTCCTGCAAATAAGTACTGGCAGGATGTGCGGCTGTTCAGTAGCGGTTAGTGACTTTGCACTCGGCACCATCGTACTGTATGATAACATCATTTCAGCCTGTCAGCTCACCAAATTTCTGACTTACTACAGCTTCCCTGGTCAGCCGAGAGAGAAGTGAGTGTGAAGTGGAAATCTCTGGTAGAATCTTCAGCCGTGATGTACTCAACCACACAAGCTCACAGAAAGGGACCTAATCAGCAAACATCAATACCCAGCCTGACTTGAATTTAGTGATTAATTGTAATTGTTGACACACAACAATGAAATGTGTCCTCTGCATTTAACCCATATGTGACAATGTGACATAGCAGGGGGCAGCTAATTCAGCACCCGGGGAGCAGTACTATAATACCTCAGTGGTGCCTTGCTGGTCGGGGATTCGAACCTGCAATCTTTCAATTATGAGTGCGCTTCCCTAACCATTAAACCACCACAGCAAATGTTCCTCATTTAGCCATTATAGATTATAGATACATGGGAGGGGAACCAATATTGATATTGATACCCCTGATTTGGTAATAAGCTGTTGGAAGCTGGTGTTTACATACATTTGGCCATATGGTGCATCATAAGCCTTTGTGACATTTTTTGGGGAGGGGGTGTGACGCGGTGGGCTACGCCTCTGGGCTCGTGATCGGAAGGTCACCATTTCAAGCCCAGCCTTAGCACGTCTGCCGGGCCCTTAGGCAAGGTCCTTACCCACAGCTCCGTGGGTGCCACTGCGGGATGCTACCCTGTGCCACCAAACTGAACGTCCGTATGTCTCACCTATAGAGGGCATGATGGGGGAGGCGACAAGAGAATGCCCATACGAGGATCAATAATGCATAATCATTTCATTAGACATTGGCCAGCAAAAGCCAAGGAGATGTCAAGGATGGGGTTTTAGTTGTTTCTTTGAAGGGTAGGGGGGGCTGTTGGTGTCGTGTAATGTATATGATGTGATGGATGCCGTGGTACTTGGATAAACAAGAAAATGATGAAAAAAAAAACTAATCATGGTCTTTCTGTGGGTACACGTAACTCTCTGCACTGCACTTTCTATAAACATCTAGATTTCCTATAATTGGCAATTTTACAACACATGTAACTAAAAGCTAAGTGACGGATAAACCTACAAAATGACCCATATGAATCTGACAGCTGTCAAATATTCCACATCGGTGCTTTAGATCGGATTGTGCAGGAAAACGGTCCGAGTGTAAAAAAATAAGCCCCGTTTAAAAACTGCGTTCAGTTGCTATGAGGACTCTGCTTGTAACGAGACGGGTTTAAGAAAGGTTCTCAAAGTCTACTGGAGCTGAGATGTCACGCTAAGCTTGTCTTATAAATGCCAGAAAGCACTGAGTTTTACAAGATAGTAATAATCTGAGAACATCTCTGGAATTAAAGTGGCATAAATCACGTAGATAAACACTCCACGCAGATTAGCGTCTCCTTTACCCAACTAGGATCACCCCTTTGAGTTTTATAGATTTTAATTGAGGGCACCGTTACAGTATTTCCCCCCAACGCCATTATTTTTTTATGACTGTCTCACAGTATGTCTTTGAAATTACATAAGTGACTATTTCCAGTCGCTAATTAATTCAGCCCAAAACAGCTTGACCTCAGAAGGACCAGCAAAAAGAAAGGATTCACCGGTGTGGGTACATAAACAATTATGCATGAATGATCACTTGTGTGAAAGAAGAGGATGAATAGTTTCCATGGATACCATGCGGATGCTGTAAACTCCCAAAGTCTTTGAGGATGCTTTCGAGAGGAGCAGGTGAGGAGCCATTTCAGGACCATGGGGGCCAGTGTGTTTCCAGACTGTTAGGCAAGAAAAGCACATTTTCTCATTAGCAGTTAAGCCGTGACGCTCCCTGACCCCATTCACAGGAAACAAATTATCAAGGCTTCATGTGGTCAAACCCTTCTAAGTAACTATGTGATTTCCTGCAAACAAATTTGCATTGAAGGACATGCATCACATGCAGTCTGACTGAGTTGATAAGACACTATTTTCACTAAAAACAAATCTCATGATCTCTGTAATTGGAATGCAATCGGTTCTGACCTTCTAAAACATGGTGGACACAAAACAAGACGTCGTTTTTCTTAGCCGGCCTGTACAAAGGGCTGGTTTTCCTTTACTGTTCTTCACAGTGCAACCTGTGACAAACTGTGATGCTTACAGCATCGTCAGTCACCAGATACTGTGATGCCAGTAGTTTGCCATCAGCCAGGCCACGTCCACAAACTGCTTAGCTGCTATGGTGTCATACAGCCGTGAGATGTCGTACGGATTCATTTGCACAACACTACTTGTGAAATTTCCTCTTTGGGAACAGCGATTGTCACTTTATACCGTGAAAGTAAATTAAGTGAGCATTAGGAACACAAATCTGGCCATTTATCTCTAAGCCACTCGAGATCCATCAAGTGGGAGTAAGTCATTCGAAAGCTGAATATCTAACACTAGTTCTACAGTCGAAATTATTCTACACTTCCATCCATCCATTCTACATTCCATCCATCCCACACTGGCATCCATCCATCCATCCATCCAACCTGGTCATTGCCACATGAGCCTGAGGTAGCAGAGGCCACAATGGAATGAAAGGGGCATGAAACCTGGACATGATTGCAGTCCATCGCAGGGCACATACATGCACAATATCACATTACGGACAGCATAGAGGCACCAGTTAGCTTAACTGCATGTCTTTGATCTGAAAGAAGAGCACCCGAAGCAAACTAACAACATGGGGAGGCCATGCGACCCTGCCCCCCCCCCCCCCAAAAAAAAAAAAATCATATTGTGGTTGCCGTTCCTTGATTTTAGGCACACCACCAAGTCTCTACACAAACAGCAGCGGCACGATTTGAACCCCAAATCCTGGGGTGGAAGGAAACAGTGCTGCACACTGTCATCAAACTGCACGACCTCTACACCCAACTATTTATATTAGGACTGGAAAATGTCTCACAATTATTGCTACTTATATTAAATACTACAGCAACAAATCTGTTTAATTAGGCTGGCAGTTTGACTATCACTATTTACCGAATCACCACCCAATAGTCAACTCCTGAATGGTCTGATGGCTAGATGACTGTATTGCTTTGATTTTCCAAACAAGGCCCTGACGTTCTAGCTGGGGAATCGAGGTTAATGTACCGTTCCATCAATAAGTGGTGTGGGACCTCTCAGTCACTGCAGCCAATAGGCCCTCCATTTGGCATCCCACACAAAGAATGCAGTGGCTCCTTCACTGCACCAGGGTAGCAGGATTTTCTCTTGTCCGGTGGGAAGGGCTCCCCCCTATTGGCTTGGCACTGCCACTTCCTGCAGCAACCCGGGTTGCCCTAGAGGTCCAAATCCCAGCAAAGCGCACACAAGCCCCGCCGTATTTAGCTTCAGCTTCCGGGCAAGCAAGCGTGACAGGACAGTATGGCTGTTGGCACTGTGTGTTTTCGTGAGCGTTACACCTACTCAGTAACATGTATTCTGTTTCAAGGGGATTTTACACGTGCAGAAAGCCCTTCGCACATTCCAGATACTAGGCTGGGGGGGCGCCTGGGCTGCAACGTCCCACATGTGACAGCCCTGTGCTATCAGTCCGCAGCTTGAGCTCAGTGCTGCCTATAGTAACAAGTCAAAGGTCACACTGCACACTTTTGTTTTTTTTCAAAACCATAAACACTCAGACAAACAACCCAGTGAGTACAGTGATGCAGTCTTCACTGTCAATCCCGTCACCCCATATTTTACATGGGTCAAAGGTTTTGAAAGTTTAGTTGGAAAACTGGGTGCTGCACAAAAGCCAATCTTTTGCATTGTCAGAATAGGGACTATGACTAACAAGGCAGAAACCACCCCAACTTGCAATCACAAATGCTGTTTTTTGTTGGAAACTTAAACCCAGCACACGCTGGAGTCTTTGACAACACCCTGGAGTCACTTATTAAAGTGAATTAATGTGCTGTACACAGTATTTGGTACTGAATAGGGATTACACTGCCTGAAACAGCTCCTCACCATCTGTGGAATCTTAATCTTACAGTCCCCAACTGGGCTTTGGGGAGCCTCTTAGAGAACAATACAGATAGTAAGATACTGCAAGGGATTAACCCACAGAGGAACTAAAATAAGACCACAAGACAGCTCTGAATATTGTGATCTAAGTAATAACTAAAAGCAGTATGTTTTCCTTTTGTCTTAATTATATTTTTATTATCATGTCTTAAATTATAAAACTGGCAAAAAAGAAAACAATGGGAATTCTTCTCTTTATGAAGTCAACGGTTTTATGTTTTGTGCTTTAAAGTGACGATTTCCCACGATATATTGTGCAAACCTCAGATTGCAGCATAGACCAATTCTCTTCAGTGTAATCATCAAAACAAAACCAACTGATATCACACCTAATTAATAATACTTTCGGAATTATTTTTTTTAAGGATCACCCATCGGTATTACTGCATGTGATAATACTTCATTTTTAAATAGATATTTCTAAAAATAACACATTGTTTCATTTTCACTATAAGACCTGAAAAACCACTTAACGTTTGTGGCAAATTCTTTCATTTTTGCGAGGTACTATTAGTCCAATTTTAAAAGCAAATTCAAAATACATATTTGAAAACCTCTTCAGCATGCCTGACAGAGAGGGGCAATAATGTGCCCATTGTTATTCCATGATGCACCAGTGGATTCGTTCTGGTGTCACAGGCAGGCGCGTCCACGTAATGTTGTCAGTGACAACGAGAACAACATTTCAGGTTCACATACCCAAGACTGCTACCGTAAAAATCGAGCTTACAGTACTTGTCTAATTTTCACCCTTTTGTATGTTAAAAAAAAAAATATATATATATATATATATATAATTTTTTTAATTTCTACTCTCCGGCATGCAAGTCAAGACTGGGACGTCGTTTAATACGGATATTTCTATTTGGTAACGCGACTAAAAGGTATGAGACGGAGAAGGTGATTGGCTGAGGGGTTTTCCGTGTGTCTTTTTTTGTGTGTGTCCCTGTGAGTAAATGGCTCCTCCTGCTAGAGAGACGGAGCTGAAAGAGCGGAGAACTGGGGGGGAACATTAAGAAAAAATATAAATAAAAAACGATTAAATATATATATATATATCTATCATCCGCAGCCGCCTCGTCAAGAGCGTTGTACAGTAGGACATTAATGGATTTCTCGTTTTGATCTGAATGTTACAACTCGGTCTGTATTAGAGGGAAGGGTTCGGTATTTTCTTTTAGGTAATAAACTCCCCAAATGAACTCCGTCAGAGCAACCAACAGAAGACCCAGGCGAGTGTCGAGGCCGCGCCCGGTGCAGCCAGAGAGGAACAACCAAGAGAGAGGTAAGAAATGCGATTATAACGCGCGAGAGACATAAAAATGCCTTTTAAAAACCTCCGGGACGTCTCGATTGTCTGCGTAGGGAGTGCCACTGATGGCAGCCCTGGTTTGAACGCGTCCTCCGATCCGCTCCCACGATCGGCTTTGGTATCCTAGGAAACGCCGCGGCTTCCCGTCGACTAGCCGAACGGGCAGGCCGCGCTTTGTTCCGCCCGCTTTGCTTCCCTAATCCCCGCCGAACGAGACTTCTTTTGGGTGAGGGGAGGATTTGTTACATGGCGATAAACGGTGTCTTTCATAAACAATCATACTATTCAGACTGATCGATCCATCTGCCTATATAGCGATTTGCGATTATTAGCCAGCTAGCTCCGCGGTAAGGGTTAAGTAGCGTAGCAGGCTGGCTGTTTAGCTAGGCTACGTTGTGTTTTTTTTTCTGCTCACCAGGCTGCCATTTTCAGGATAGGAGCTAATGACTGTGGGGTGGCTGGCCAACAAGCTAACATTTCGGGTGTTTAGAAGACCTTTTCCGGGACGTTGACGCATTTTAAATGACAGCTACACTGGTTATATAGACATATACAAAATACACCGGTTTGCAGTTGCTCCAAACGGGCGGATCTTGCCTTTAAACAGAGTTCATTTCTTACCCGAGCCAGTTCGCCTGGCTACGCAGTTAAGCCTCCAGCTGTATTAGGCGTGGAGAAGTCTGTATTTAAAATATCTAGGTATAAAAATGAGGAATTGGGCCCTTTAAATAGCCAGTGAGCAGTGAATGCGTTGTCCGTGAGAGTGGGCTTGTGTTACTACGCGTACGCGTACGTGTGCCCCGGAGCCGCTGCAGGGAGACGGTGCTGCGCCGGGCCCTCGCCCAGCCGCCGATCGGCATCTGCGGTGGTCAATCTGGCACCTTTGTCCCTCAAAGCAGCCCAGAAAATGCGAGGGCACGGTGAGTGCACCGCAGCAATTTTATAATGCCAAAAAAAACCCAGTTTATTATGGTGGGGCCCAGGTGATCAGTGCCTTGACAGCTTTGTTCATTCGGTCCCCCTTAAATTAAACACAAAGGTATTTAGAGGTACTCGATAACACGGAACCCTCCCCCCGTTTCCAACTAAAACATGCTTTGTGCCGAGTTACAGGTGTCCTGAGCAGTCACTGTAAGCTGGTAATCAGCTGTGAGTGGGGCATAATTAAGGAAGCATCTGGGCTGATTTGAGTCATAAATCTGTGATTGTTTTTGCAAACGTGTAAAAAGAAAACACGTTTTACGTGTACTTATAGGTGACTCCTATCCAAAGAATAATTTGTCTGTCCAAACTGGTTAAGGAAAAATCATCAGTATTTAATATCTTGAGAAACCAATTTTAAGGGTTTGGCTATTCTATTTTTGAACTATTTGCTTGGAAATGAAAGAGGTTCTGGCTTCGGAGCCACATTAAGGATCTTACATTAAGGATGTCTGACAGTGTTTTGCCTTGCAGCTGTATGTGAGCTATGACAATTTTGCTAAGGTTACGTGTAGAGGGGAACCTTATCTCCTGGAATGTGCTTGTTGCACTGGTGTTCCCAGTGCAGCAAAGTGCAGTGACCTGTCAGATTAAACCCGCTGCAGTTAAGGCGATGGCCTGGTGACACCATGTATATAGAAAGGGTATACCCTCAAACTGATACTTTTAAACCTTTGACTTGTCTGATGGTTCCAATTGTCAATGCTTATATATATATCATCAACTGAATATTATTTTGCATGGGTGTTTGCGAATATCTAGGTTTGAGTTCGTGGACCATCACCACCACCGTGATTTGTTTTTGATAGTATACATTAAAGTATTCGCTTTGAATTTACATGTGGATTAGAAAGGTCCCATGTGGACAATTAGACATTTTTGCCTATTGATATATTGTGAATTTACTTTGAACACGCTCCTGTTTCTATGGGAAGGGCAGAGAGAGGAGAGGGTCCGTCGCTTGGACCTTTTGTCTTGCTAGGTGGTGTATTATTGATTTGTTTATTGACGGCAGAGGCCATGCTTGGGCTAGTGGCACTGAGACAGGGTTGGGTGGATTAATGGCTGCTCCGCAGACAAGAGCACCCATGTCTGCCAGTTCAGAAATGAAGCATACAGTTATGGCAATTACAACAACTTAATTTTACATTCAGACTTTGAAATATGTGGCTTAAGCTGTGCACTTTATGTATGGTCTTCCTAGGGCATGACTGTTGTCCTCGCAAAGAAAATAAACCGGAATTGTCATGCATAAGGAATGGTGGAGTGTTGTGGATGTTGTTATTAGTTATTTACATTGCAGCAATGGTTAGCGGTGGGTAACTTAGCAGTAGTGTATGGTAAGGTTCATTGGTAAAGAAGAAATTGAATGGGAATATTGAACTGCTGTGGATGTCCTGAAAGAGCCACTTTGGATACCCCCGTATGTTTCATATGAATCACTTTAATGTTGGCAGGAATTTAAATTGGGGGCAATAACGTGCACCCCTCTGTCAGTAGGGGCAATGAGACGACCTTTCATCTGGCACGGTGTGAGAAGCACCACAAAAGGTCTCTCCTGTTCATGTGACTTTGCTTCTGGAAGCCTGGACCTACTGTGTGATTATCAGCACAGTTATGTTGGGTCTGCCTGAGAGCTTCTGGTAAAACCAAAAACCGATTGACTCACACACTGAAAATTTCAGTATAATTTTGGTCCAGGAATTGACTTTTATGTTTGCTGGGTTTCTCCTCTGGTTTTCAATGGTACCAATTAAAAGTATTCGATGTGCAATGACTTGATTATGGATGATTTGTGAAGCATTCAATGCTGGGCTCTCAAACTCTTCACCTGTTAAAATATTCACACTGTCTGTCACAGTACAGTGTACAGCTTCCTCCAGTACCTTATAAACTAGGCTCTCTGCTGGACTTAATTGGTATTGCTGGGACAATGGTGTCATTGGAGTGATAGCATTAAGTTTTCATTTGAATTAATAGGTGAAATGAATCCTGCAGTGCCCACAACTCAGAAACTCAGATCTTTGTCATCTGTTTAAAAAGCCTTCTGCTGCCATCATGGTTAACGGTGCCTGGGGAAAACCGTAGTGTAACTAAAGCCATTTTGTTGGGAAAAAAACCTGTCCCAGCATCCTGTACACACATCATACCATGTGGTGCTGGTCTGAGGGGTCAATGTCATCTAAACTCATGGCTTGCTGAGCAGATGTGTCTGTCAGCAACATGAACGTGGTGAGTCAGGTGGCCCCCACACAGCCCGTCCTGTCTTATTTTCTGCACAAGCAGTGTGTCCTGAATTGAAAGCAAAGGCAAGATCAGCTGGAGCTGTGAGCTAATAGACACCCTGCTAGATGACTCCATCTTTGGGACAGGGGAACTCGAAAGTAGAGCATGATCGTAACTGTGGGGCACTCGTGTTGCAGGTCATGCTGTCTGTCAGGTCCCATGTGCATGAACTTTATCAATGACATTGATCAACTGCTAAATTGATTGGGTCAGAGTGTACTAGATGGACCAATCCAGATTCCTCTTTTATACCTGGGCCACGGAAGAAGAAAACAAACGGCCTTAGCATCTCTCTTTGACTTACAGGCCACATACATTTGACTGGTTTCATATATCAAAGCAGATATTGGAAGGGCTCCGATGTGTCCAATTCGGTGAGGCACAACGTTCAGTAAGAATTTCTATCTATATGGAGGTACGCATAAAGCTATAAAATGTAAACCATCCTGCCAGCAGAAAACTGTGCAGAGTATCATCTTTTTTTGTTTCTTGGGGAAAGCAAGGTTTTTCTGCATTTTCATCAGCACACTCAGAGTACCAGCAGTGACTCATTTGCTCAAGTTTGCATATTTTACAATTTCAAAGTGCTGTTGTGCTTGGTGTCTTGCAGATCTACCGTATCCTTTACTGGTGTTCCAGTGGCGATGTGTAAATGGATGTGTGAAGTTCCCTTCACTTGAGACATTGTCTTAAGCATTCTTCAGATACAGTGCACGTTGAACGTACAGCCCTCCCCCACCGGATTCTTCTTGTCGATGGACCTTTGTAAAATGCCTCAACACTCAAAGGAATGTCTTTCTTTGGGACTCGGTCTGTTTATCATTTAGGATGGAAGGTTTCATCGCCTGGTTTGGTCACCACTCGATTGAGGAGAGCTGTAGACTGTGGTTTTCTTTTTTTGTCTCTCTTTTTTTTGAGATCAGATGCGCGCCTCTCCTAGGATAGCTTTCGGGATTGGAATTGGGATTGCAAACAAGGACGTTTCGCCATGGAGCTGGCATGCGAGTCTTGCTCTGTGCCATTGAGGTAATCGGCTGTCCTCTTGGACGTTTGATTTAGGCAGTCGTGTGTTCATTCTCGCTGAATCAGATCTCTATGTAGGGAAGCTTGTGGAACCCAAGGGACCAGGAAGCGAGGCAGGTTGTGCCAGCCAGTGGCAGGTAAACAAGCTTCCTGTGATCCAGGTGAAGCTGTGGTGTGATCTACGGCGCCAAGTACACACAGCTGTTTGAGCTGCTCTGGAGTACCATGCAAATGAGCCCTGGATTGCTCGTTGTTTCCCAAGGCTGATTTGCATGAAAATTAGGCTTGTTTTAGTGACTAGCTAACCGTCAGCATGCACCTCTGTGCAGTAGGGACTCATGGTGTACCCGGTATGGTGCAAGGGTGATCCTAAGCCTCCATGCAGTTTAACAGTGCAGTCACGCTGTCCTAAAGAGACTTAGATTGGCCGATTTGTCGAGAAGGCCGCTGGCCGTGGTGTCGCCGGATGGCTCCAGCATCTTGAACGGCATAGAGATTCGGAAGCGACCTCAGTAGGTGTCAGGTGCAGGACCTGTTGATGGTGTCGTCCATCTGCCGCACTTCCCGCTTCTACTGGATGTCCACATCCTTACCCTGTGACCCCCAGAGCTTCACAAATGGCATGACTGTGATATTTTGCAACATGACACTAACACTCTCACTTATCTCTTCCTCCCTCTCGTTAGTATGCATGTCTGCTTCTTCTGTTGCTTTAATTTTTTTCACATATTCCCCCAGTCTCATCAGTGTCTCTTCTTCAAACCTCTCATTTCTCACTTGTCGCTGACACAAGAGCATTCGGTGTGTGTGCTTTTTAAAATAAGACAGTGGACTGGTCGAAATACATTTTGAAACCCTGGTAGCACCTATGTTTGGTTCTCCCCGCTTTGTCAGTGGATAGGCCAAGTCTTGTCTCTTTGATGCAGACTTCAGGGGCCCTGATTCTCAAACGTATGGGTATGTACTGGAATCTGTGCACCGTACTACAGATATTCCTCACTGAGAGAAGCTAAGCAGTCTGAGGGGTGAGAGGAAGCTCTCCATTCACTAGTAATATGCCATTTGTTTCCCTGAGACTCCATTACTGTCTTGTTCAGGGTTGGCTGTGATTGAATGAAACCAACAGAGCAATAAGTAAAGCGTTTATTGAGACGAATCTCGCCTTTGACTCAATTTCAGAAGTGGCTTGCCTTGTTTTTCATTGAAATGTGCATTTCACAGGCTGTGTTGCGGACATCCAGGACAATGCCCAATTTTCAAGGACGACGTGTATAGTCAAGCTTCTCTTTAAACATTAGGAAAGTTTTAAAACAAAACAGATCAGATGATCTCACCTAAAATATTATTTTGTGTCAGTTTTTTCCTCTTTTTTTTTTTTTTTTTTGCCAGGAAGACAACGTTCATTCTTCCTGCGCTCTGTTGGCCTCAACCCCAGAAGAAGAATGAAGGCTGGAGTGGTCGATTTATCTTAAACTTGCTCTTTACTCCCTGTCGTTTTCTTCTGTACTTCTTCATATTCCCTCTGTGTTTGTTTTGAAGTGTGCTGATGTAGTATGGCCTGAGATCCTGGCAGGGAACTGGAAAGCCTCCCCACAGAATGAATGCCTCTTCTTCTGCCTGTTAAGGACGGAGAAGATGACTGCTTAGTCCCACCGACCCCAGTGGGGGCATGAGACTGTGTAGCAGACCCCAGCCATGAGCTTGTATATTGCAGAACTGATCTGGGGTACTGAAGTTGCCAGTATTATAGCAATTATGTATTATGACTAGTGCATCCTGTATTTTATAATGGATGGTTTGTGCTGTTATAGCAGTTCAGATAGTAGGCTTTCTATGTTTACAGGCTTGTATTTATCCATCTGTAAAAATCTTGGGGAAAATGTACGGTACACTGGATTGCAAAGGCGTGCAGTGATTGCTGTTAGCTCAGGTGGGTTTCGCGCAAGGGGGCGGCCTACAGTGGGATGCCGCGGCTTTGCAGCAGTTGGCCAGGTATCCCCAGTGTTTGTGGTGGTTACAGGCCCAGTAGCCTGGGGGAGTCCCCTGCTACCAGAGCAACAGTCCGTTGGTGAGGCTCAGCTGCTGCTCAGATACCGCAGCCGCACAGCTCGGTTGCGGACCGGCCACCGCGGGCTCGCGCGACCTCCCAGGTAAAACGTGCATCACTGCTGTCCGCTGTCCGCTGTAATCTGAGTCTGAAAGGGCTTGCCACCTAAACTCGAGTGTCTTTGCCATTAACTCTGCCCTCCCTCTGGGGAAGGCAACCTCCCTTTTGTAGCTAGATGCAGAATTATGCCTCTTCGAGCGTTTGCAGTTTCTCTTAGCTGTAATGGAAGAAGACATTGCATTTATATTTTCGCCCGTTCTTTATCATACCTAGGTAACCTTTAGCATTATTACATAATTATTATATAACGTGTAGCGTCACTGTTTTGACTTGAAGAAATTGCAGAATGCGATGCCACATGAGGCCGGTCTCGACTTCACGGCGGCGATCATCTTCCCGATCAGAATACGCAGGAGCTACACTACCACTTAGTTATTAGGGGGTGCCTTTAAAGCTATTTGCGAAGACGATAAAGATGGCAGTAACACTTGTAAAAATAGCACCTGAAAGACAGGTAAGACGCAGGAGCAGCTGAAGCAGGAGACAGTGCTGTGGTTAACTGCAGGCTTTTCACCCTTGGTGCTGCCTGCCTGAGTTACACAACATACTCTGGTACTGTCGCCTTGAGCAAGATACTGAAGAATTGTTTTTTTTTTTTAAAAAAAAGGGTAAAATTTCGAGCAGCTTTGTGTAAAAGCACTGGTAAAGAAGAATACAAACATGGATCCAAATTACTCTCATTACACAAAGGTTTTACTACCGGCGATGTGGCCAGGACTGATTTTCAGAAAAAAATCTGCTCAGTATTAGTCACTTGGGTAAAAGCCAACAGACAAATTGGAAAGTCTCACTTTAATTTTATTGTCTAATATGCCCATATGACAATGGTGAACACAGTGCTTTATTTTTAAAGCGCTGTACCGCATAAGATGCTGCAAATGGTTTGGGGAAAATGGAATATAATTAATACAAAGCTGAGATTTCACTGTCAACAAAAGACAAAACTGAAGGATGCCAGCAGCACTGGGGGAGGGGAGGGGGCTGTCCCAGCTGAATCAACAAGCTTTAATATTGGAAGTATCACTGTTAGAGGTGCCTGCAGGTTCTTTTGCTTGTAACATGCGTCTCCACAGCAGCAGAGTTGAAGTGTGGGCTGTCACGTCTAGATATTCTGCTTAAAGGGCTTCAGCAGTAAGCGGATGGATATAAGGAGACGTCGAACGTGCAACAAGCTGCAGGCTCGCCAGCCCATTGGGCCACGAACGCAAGCTGCCAGTGTTGCCCACGTGCTGACGCAGTGCCTCCGCATTGCTGCTCGCATGTGCCGCTGGAGTCCCGCCTAAGGCCTCAGCTCCTGGTCGATTTCTCACGTGATGCAAACTGAAGGCTGTCTTGTTTGCTCTGACCCAACTGTAAACCCGAGGGAATCTGAGCGGCGATTTGTCAGTGCTTGTATAGTCCGTGGGCTAGATTCCCAAACGGTGCCCATTTATAAATGCACGTGTAATTTGCAACATCCAGAGTGCTCATCGATTGGGTCATAAGGCTTAATGATGTCGATCGCTCCTCTCGCAGCTCCCGAGTTTACCGCTGGCCTCCATGCCAGTGCATGGTGTCAGGTGCGTGTGTGTGTGTGGCAGTGTCCGGCGTAGCCCGTGGCATTTCCTGCATGCACACGGGTGTCCGATGTGAGTCAGAGTTGCAGCAAGCAAACAGCTGTGGCGGTTAGCAGGACATGACCCACCAATGGCCATGAATGGTACCTCGTCGCTCCGATCCGCCACCACGCTTTCTGGTTAAGGCGGGTCTGCTGTTGTTTAGTTGCATGTTTTTATCTGAGAACAACTTGCATAATTTATCATTTTCACAGCAGAGTGGTTTTATTACCGAAGTTAATCTCTCTAAGTACCCTGGTCTAAGTACATAACGGCATCTCGCGTCCAAAGACTCGGTGACAAGCTTTTGGATTCAAGCGGCATGCTGCTGTTAGAATATCTAGCTACTATTATTTATTGATATATACATTACATAAAATATTGAAATTGCACCATCTATCCTTTTCTTATTTAAGCCTGTTATGGAAATGTCTTTTTTTCCCCCTCCTTTGGTCATTTTTTATTTTCAAGAGCAAGTGTAGGTGTCCTTTAATGTTGATGCGCTTTGAACCAGCAGAGGATGATGGGATTGAGGTTTTCTCTTCTACCGTGGCCAGACTTGTTAATGTAGCCTGTGGGATTTCCCTTGGTTTCTCTTTTTGAGGCTTGGCTCGCCATTCTGCGGCAGACGTAAAAATCCATCACCCTCAGAATCTGTTACAGATACACTGAATTTCCCCCCGGCATGCAGTTTGGGATCTGATTAAGCCATTCCCGATGGCCCGCTTCCAAACAGCCTCTTTACACATTTCTACTACAAAATGTTTGCTTTCTCAGAATTCAGCTTCAGTTAACTTTTCAATTTTTTAAAATGTTGAAATATTAAAGAACTGCAAATGGTCTCGGACCCCCCCCCCCTTTCCCCCATCCCCCCACACGCAGTGGTGATTCCCCTGATATCAAATGCAGTGTTACCACAGGACTGAGAAATGCCGTACTTTGGCCAAATCTCCCTGTTCTGGATGAGCCTGTTCTGTGGAACATTTGGCACAAGAGATCTTTGTCGTCTGATAGATTCTCCTGTTCTGCACCAATCCAGTGTGTCTCGACACTGCCGCGGCTCTTTATGCCCGTGCCGACGAGATAATTAGAACATCTAACAGCCTGTGGCTTCTCAGTACTGCTGCACTTGCCAGACGTTATTATGTCCAGATGTGTTGCAGCTGCGCAGGCAGCTTTAAGTCTCTGCCCAGTATCGTGATCAACCCCACCCCACCGCTAAACTATCCCAGATCCCCTTCTGTGTTCATTTCGTTCCCTGGAATACCATGTGTTTACGCTCTTCAGGAACTCGAGCACAAACACAACCAAAGCAATAAATGTCAGAGGGAGAAATGTGCCGCGCATAAGTGTGGATGACGACGGCAGTGAGTATCAAAGAGGAGAGTGTCAGAAGGGCTTAAACTAGCCTCCTCCAGCAAACTTGATGTCAAGGTAAATCGCCAATATGCAGTCAGAGTGTACGCCGGATCCCTGGAGCGCATGTGTTTGGACTGAAGAGCGGAGTATCTCGGAAACACAGGACGTCTAATGCCTGTCGGAGGCCACACCGCAAAGCGGCAGACTGAATTATAAACTTGTCTGGCTGACGAGAAATGAGTGGCATTAAAGGCCTCGCCTACCCGTGACTAAATGATGACGGTTTAGTGCAGAATGGAATCTGTTTGCTCTCGCCATTGTTCTTCGGATCTGTTGCATCACACAGGTGTGCTCTTTGTGTCGACAAGGCGTGTTATCTCAAACCTGAGGTCGTCCGGCCTCCAGCTGCCCACGTTTGGGCACGTGGGCGGCATGTCAGTTCCCAGGGCAGGGGCTGGTGATGATGGTGGTGGTGGTGGTCGGGGGGTAGGTTTCATGTGGCCGCCGCCAGTGCCAGTGAGCCAGAACGGCAGCGGGTCGTGTTGGGCCGCATGCCAACCTCCCTGGCTCCGCTTATGGCCGGCCTACACGCGCGCGCCCCTTTGATCGAGGCGCTGTCTGCTCGCTTTTCTTTTACGGCACGGCCTTGCAGTATGTTTACAATTTTTCTGCATGCCATCTTAAAAGGGAGCTCGCTGACATCTGAACTGTCCACGCACCACAATGCAGCTTGGGACTGTTAAAATGAAGCACACAGCCTGTCCTGCTGAAAATGCGTGGAGGGCAGGCTCTAGTGTGCAAGTAGCCACAGGTCGTCCATGCAGGAAATATGGATTTTTTTTCTCTTTCCCGGACCATTGCATTCATGTTGTCATCTTGATATCTTCATCCAGTATGTCTTCATCTTTGTGCAAATCACCAATCCGGAAGTGAATGAATGAGGTCTGCCACACGATGCGTGGTTGTGGAGGGCCCGTAGTGATTTGGATGCCGTCAGTCCATATTGTTAATGCGTGATGTCCGGGTGAGGTGTTAGTGGACAGAAGCAAGTGAAGATCCGCGAGGTACTGTCTAGTGCGGAGGCAGGAGTGCTGGATTCGTTGCTGCACACCGCTGGGCCTTTACTGTAGAGCTCCTTAACTGTAGATGATTAAATGGGCCACAGACATTTCAAAGTGTAGAACTGTGAGCAGTTGTAGTTGCCCTGGATAGAGGGGCCTTTTGAGCAGAGAAGTTGTATGGGGGAGTCTGCCTTGCGTCAGCAGGCCCATCCCGCCAGACGTGGCGCACTTTCAGAAGTCTGTCATTTAGCGCCATTTGAGATGGGGAAATGGAAACGTCAGGTAGAACAAAGGTGAATATCTCACGGCGATATTGTATTTAGTTTCTGTGGCGTGTACAGAATGAGAGTTTGGCTTTAGAAATGCCCTGCAAAGTGTAAGAACACTGACCAGCCTTTAGGTAGCTGCCCTGTCATGCGCTGCAATCAGGGCAGAGGAAAAGAGCTAGTACCATCTTCGGGCTTGCTAACCCCATGAGCACTTTTTTATATAGCCCGACTGGCACTTTTACTGCATAAATACAGAAAAAAAACACATGCTGGCCAACTCTCTGGGCATTTTGACAAGATTTTATTTACCATAATTTTCTAGGTATAAATACTGTCACTGTGAAAATAAATAAATAAATTTGCCATCTGTCTTTAGACCAGACTGAAGCGTTGCTCAGTTCTTGTCATTTAAAAAAAAATCCTACCCATCTAGAAAAGCAAAAAGGAGTTAAGCCAACATTTACAAGAATGATAATAAGGGTGACGGAGCCTGTCACCATGTTTAACTTCAGGTGCTCTTCGCCCGTCTGCAAGGGATATGAAACATGGCCGCTTGACAGGGAGCTCTCGGCTCTGGCTGTGTCCGCATGTTGTCACAGGTCCGTATGACGGCTGATTCCGCCTGCTGTTAGCTTCCACGGTTTAGCTGAGTGTACATTGCAGCGCTCGTACTCCATGCTGAGACTCCCAGCCACAATTTGGAATTAAATTCTCTCCGCACCTTATACATGATACGAAACAGTTTTGCAGTGATCGTTCCCTCTTCGAACTACAAGATGTCTAATCCAGTGTTTCCCAATCCGGTCCTTGGGGACCCACAGACAGCCCACGTTTTTTGCTCTGCCGGGAGCTGGGAGAGAGCAAAAATGTGTTCTGTCTGGCAGGGTGCCTGGAAGGAGCAAAAACATGGACCGACCCTGGGTCCCCGTGGACCGGGTTGGGAAACACCAGGCAAATCCGTTGAGATGCTGCAAACAGGTCGGCTAGACCACTGGAACATTCTTTTGTTCAGCTGTGATGCTAGAGCACCTTATAAAATCCAGGAATGTGTGATACCTGACTGTGGAAGGCAGGTAGCCTTAGCTAACAAACATGGACGTGCTGGATCCAGGTAGGCGAGAAGAGCACAGGCTCTTTAAATGCAGAAGGAAGCAGAGTGGGATCTGTCCTATTTAAAATGAATCCTTTAGCCGAGAAGACCTGGACATATCAATTTAATGGCACCAGGTGTATTGGCACATTTAGCGGAGAGTCTTGCATAGCCCTCCCTAACCTGCTTGTTCTTTGGCTCAGTGCATAGGCTGTATAGTAGTTACATCACAGGTAAACTGATCCCAGGGCCCTGAGATTTTAGAGGAATGAGAAATTTTGACCAGCACTAATGCCATCGTGTGTTTTGGCAAGGGTACTTTGTCTATGGTAGTGGGCCAGTCTGAGTGTCACACCTAGCCTCTGCCTGCCTCGAACCGTCCCTAAGCTGCTTGTTCTTTGACTCAGTGCACAGGCTGTCATTCCTCTCAGGCTACTGTGTGAGAGCTGCAGACTTGAATGAACTAGTTATCAATATCAAGTAACGGTTAAAAAAGGAAGAAAAAACAAATGTTACTAGACTTTTCCACCGTTGATGTATAACGAGCTGTGCTCTGAATGTTTAGATTTAGGATATTGTCTTATTAGACCTGATAAACCATGACAAAGTGAAAGGCGAGAATGTCTTCCACGGGACTCTTCTGACATTGTGTTTCATTTGATGAGAGGCATGCAGAACAATGTTTTTCATTAAGTGCTGTAAAGAGGATTGTGTGCGTGCGTGAATGTGTGTGCATGTATATATATATGAGTAGTATACACTCAAGTGGAGGAGACATGCTTAGAAGATCAGTGTCCAATCCAGACATGAAGGAACCACAGCCGTAATAGATTTGCCACATTGGTTCGGTTTGCAGTACTGACCAAAAACAGCCTCCCCCCCCCCCGTCAGATCTGAGGAAGAAGTCAGCCAAGACTGTGTCATTTTTAAAACTACCTCGAGAGTCTTAAATGCTGCAATGCTGTAAACAGTTTAATTTAGACTAATGGCTTGTATTTCTTTGGCACAAAGACCTTGCACGGCAGTCTGAATCTGCCTCAGTCCTAGCAAACCTCGGAACTGGCACCCCTCCGTCCATTTTCTATAGCTGCTTATCCAATGTAGGGACATGGTAATGCTTGGCAAGAAGCTGAAACTGTCAAATCCAGTCTAAGTGTCAAGAACGGCAAAGGGAAAATCCTGCCATCGTAGAACTATTTAAGTGGTTGAGTTCAGACAACGTTCAGCCCGATCGTGTCAGTGCGCCCCCTAGTGTCTAGCTTTGGTTGGGGTTTGACTACACAGTGTAAGGTTAAGTGGCTGATTTAGGGGTGTGCAGCCTTGGGGCAGGGGGTGTTTGACCTTTGTAAATATGACAGTTACAACTAGGGGGAGGCAAAATTCTGCATGACCTAAGGAAAAATGGGTGTGTACACCAAGAAACAAGCATATCATGTTGACCCCATATTTCATTTATCATATATGGCTTATCATGGCCTCTGTATGTGATGTATAATATATATTTTTATCCTCCCCAGATGAGGATGTTCCTGCAGATATGGTTGCAGAAGAATCAGGCCCAGGAGCTCAGAACAGTCCATACCAACTCCGCAGAAAGTCTCTGTTACCCAAGAGAACCGCGTGTCCAACCAAGGCCAGCATGGAGGTAAGAGTGGGACAAGGAACAGACTTACAGGGCTGTGACGCAGCAGTTCATACTTACTTGCAGATTCCTGCGTCATCTATTTCGATTAGTGTAGCTGTAATGTACTTGATAATGAACAGCCTTTTGCATCAACTCTGCTGGCATTCAGATTTAATGCCCTCCTGTCCCACTTCTGGATGGGTGGAGTGGATTGGCACCTCCAGTGTCCCAGTAGCCATAACTCTCTCTGTCAATCACCGCTCATATCTGGGTAGCTGTGTACACCTGAGTTATCCATTTGGCACGATTTCTGCAGCCATTTTTATCAATAACTTCATAGCTCTGACTTGTAATGGTCACATTACTCTTGCCCATGATGATTATATTACTTTAAAGACTTTATGAAATGTGTCAAATGCGGTGCGACTTATCTGGCCTGGATTGAATCTGCAAACACACGCTGAAATATTAACTTTCGCCGTTTTGTGGCCAGTGGCTGACCTAAAGCTCTGTCGGCTGTAGCTTTCGTGGCTGTCATGACTGCACGATGTTCATTTTTATAAATGTGGCCTATGGGATACCCTCTACAGGGAGCCTCCACGTCCGCAACAGAAAACTTCGGCCACCGTGCCAAACGTGCCAGAGTATCGGGGAAATCCCAAGACCTGCCAGGTAAATGGGTCTTAACTAAAGGGTTGAGGTGTGGATGTGGAATCCTTGAACAAGACATAGTGGGAATTACCTGTGTTGGTAAAATGCAACTATAGACGTTCCAGGAGTTACAGTGGGGTTACATTCTGATAAATCTATTGTAAGGTGAAAATGCATTTTAATACAATACACCCACAAACATCATAGCCTAGCCCAGCCTATCTTACACATGCTACCTTAAACTCATATTAGCCTACAGTTGGACAAAATCATTAACACAAGACCTATTTTACAATAAAGTGTTTAATTTATTGAAGAAAATAAAAAAATGAAAACAGAATAGAATAGGAATACCCATCGTAAAATGAAAATATTGTAACGTGGACCATCGTACCCTGGGGAGTGTCTGCATATAATTGGGAAAAATTGTAAATTGCTCTATTTTAAAAAAAAAAAAAAAAATCTAAAGAGTTGTAGGAATGAATAGGAAGTCTCCCTGTCTTCCATCCAGCTGCGCCAGCTGAACAATACCTCCAGGAGAAGCTTCCAGACGAGGTGGTGCTGAAGATCTTCTCCTACTTGCTAGAGCAGGATCTCTGCCGTGCTGCCTGTGTGTGCAAGCGCTTCAGCGAGCTCGCCAATGACCCTATCCTCTGGTAATACCCCCCGCCACTTTGCAGTGTGATCTGCCTTCAGGGCGCAGGCACTGCTGTTCCCCTTACCTCTAGTCTTACAAGATTATTCTTCAGAGATTAAGAACCCTTGAAGGAATTCTTGAAAGGGAAGAGTGCTTCCCCGGGTGATTTACACAGATTGACCACAAACTATCCCTGTGTGACTCTGCAGGAAGAGGCTTTACATGGAAGTATTTGAGTACACACATCCCATGATGCACCCTGAGCCTGGGAAGTTCTACCAGATCAATCCCGAGGAGTATGAACAACCAAATCCATGGAAGGAGAGTTTCCAGCAGCTAGTAAGTGTGCATAAGCTAAACTGATTTTCCACTTGATGTTGTGGTTAGCTGGTGGCTCTCCCTATTGGCATCCAAATCTTCTACTCCTCCGCTGTGTATGTCTGTAAAACTGGGTCCCTCTTTCGTCTCCTGATTTGGTTTTTGATGCACTTGCAGTACAAGGGAGCACATGTGAAGCCTGGGTTTGCGGAGCATTTCTACAGTAATCCTGCCAGATACAAAGGAAGGGAGAACATGCTGGTAAAACTATGCATTCTTCATGTCTCTTTTTGCGGGATACTGAGCAAAGGATACAAATGATGTCATGCTTTGTCATGTCGTTTCCATTGAGAGACTCGTGGTGCTTTTTCACTGCCACCAAGAACCGAGCCGTACCAAAGCCGAACCACAAAGTGATGGTTTTACATTGTTAGTTATGTGAGCCGTACCCCGCGCTGACATGGTCCTGCTTACTAATTATAGCCATGTTGCTCTCAGTGACCCCATCCTGCACGCTGTAATGCGTTGTGCTGTGTGCATGCTCGGCCGCATGGTGGCTGTGGCTCGCTGCTTCCAACTCTCAGCAATGGACAAGTCAGCAAATTCGGCATGTTTGGTTGGAACGGTTATTAGGCAATACTTGAGAGACATTAATAAATTTACATTATGCTTATTTCTAATTGCATACGCAGTCAATCCTGCTACAATGCGTGATATCACACAGTAAAGGCTGGTTCATACTTCTCTGCACAAGCTCAACACTTGCATATCCACTCTGTGAATAGCGTACGCAGAAACGTTGGTAGTTCTCTGGCAATGTCGCATGCTTTGCACACGCGCAAAACGTGTTGCAACATACCACTGCAGTGAGGTTTGTGTTCCTTTGTTTATGGTTTACAAATTCAGAGAGTCGGCTCACAGGGTTGTGAACTTTGGTCAGCTGGCTGGTGTGAGAGTTTCAATTTCCGAGTACCCCCCCTCCCAATAACATAATCTGCTGTACAAGTGCTGCGTGCATGTCTGGCTGCATGGTACCCCACCCCCCACATACCATAATCCCCTGTACTAGTGCTGCGTGCATGCCTGGCCGCATGGTACCCCCCTGCATGTCATAATTCGCTGTACGAGTGCTGCGTGCATGCCTGGCCGCATGGTATCCCCCTGCATGTCATAATCCACTGTATGAGTGCTGCATGCATGCCTGGCCGCATGGTACCCCCCTGCATAACATAATCCGCTGTATGAGTGCTGCATGAATGCATGGCTGCATGGTACCCCCCTGCATGCCATAATCCGCTGTATGAGTGCTGCGTGCATGCCTGGCCGCATGGTACCCCCCTGCATGCCATAATCCGCTGTATGAGTGCTGCGTGCATGCCTGGCCGCATGGTACCCCCCTGCATGTCATAATCCGCTGTATGAGTGCTGCGTGCATGCCTGGCTGCACGGTGGCTGTGGCTCATTACTCCCAACTCTCGGAAAATCAGTGGGTCCAGCACAATCAGTTCAAGTTACAAAGCAATTTTTGCGAGACTCCTAAGACTCATAGGAGGTATGTTTATGAAATAATGAATTAATGTATGATTATTTTTTTTTTTTAATTTAAAATGCACATCATTATGTTATTGGCCTCTGATAGCACTCTAGTATTTAATTCATTTTGTTTGGCCTAAGTTACTAATTTTTTGCAGTTGCATTCCTCTTGCATTTTTGGATATGTGTGTCTTTAGTACGTGATTATAGTGAATGCAAGGTTTTTCACGAACGCATTTAGTTGCATTGTAGCAGGACTGACTGTGCCTTAAAGTACTATAGGACAGCTGAAGAGCTAAATTCACGCAAGCGAACACTAATTCTGCCACTGTTTGAGCAACGCCATCTTACAGGAGCAGAGATGTACTAGCGTTATTTAGCACACAGTAAAACAAAACAAAAAACAAAATAGTGAATCGTGATGTACTCTGTGTGAACAGAAAATGAGCGTCTATTCGACCATGTCGCTGTCGGTCTCCATACCCGACCTTGCCTTTACCGAACTGATCCTTCTGCAATTTAAAACCAAAATGACTTGGAGCCGCGTTGCGACGAGTCTCTATTGGTGGTACAGCCATGGTACGACTCGGTTCATGTATGGCATGGGAAAAGTGGCATTGGTCAAAATGTTTCCAGTGATTGTTGCTAGAGTTAAAGGTCTGCATTGTATACGTTTTAAATAAATGCCTTTTGTGTGCTAAACCCCCCCCTCCCCCCCTCCAGTACTATGATACCATTGAAGACGCCCTGAGTGGGGTGCAGGAGGCCCACTTTGATGGCCTAATTTTTGTCCATACTGCACACATCTACACTGATGAGTGGATCTATATTGAATCGCCAATTACGATGATCGGTGCAGGTAAGTGTGCTGCCCCCCCCCCCTCCCCCACATGCCAACAGCTCCTGTACTCAGCTTCATTTTTACAAATGCTGGTACTGCCCTAATTTCCAGCTATCTGTCTTATACAGCACCAGGGAAGGTGGCAGACAAAGTGATCATCGAGAACACGAGGGACTCCACGTTTGTGTTCATGGAAGGATCAGAGGATGCTTATGTGGGCTACATGACCATCAGGGTATGACCCTAGGCATCTTTAACCCCCTACCCAGGCTAAAGGCCATTGCACACCAAGTCTGTATTTTTCATCCACACTTTTAAAAATTCTCACACTTTTAAAAATAAATACTCCCTTCATGTCAATCATGTTTACACAGATTGCAAAACTTTCATTCCTCAGAGTCAGAGTTTTTTGGAACAGGTTCGATTTTCTGTGCTTTTCCACATCCGTCAAAATCTGTCGATCATGATCTTGTATATGCAATTGCAAATTTTTGGGGCTGAGTATCTGAATATATCTGTCAATCACGTACAGTATAAATTGCGGAAATTGATCTTCGTCCTTTTAATGCGGCTCCCTTATTGTTAACCGTTTCACATGAAAATTCCTGAACTTCTTCCCAGTTTTCTGTCCCTGGTTACAAGTTCATGGACCTTCACATGTAATTTGAATCTTCACCGCCACCCCAAAACAATGGAGAATTAGTTATCTGGGGGATCGCAATCAAAATGGGACATGTGACAAATTTCATTATTAAATCTGGCCAGGAGATTGATCTTTCAGTTTCACAGAATAAAAAAAACGATGTAATGTATTCGGCAAATGAGCGCTGGGAAGTTTCCCCGGCACACCGGCAGTATTACACAAAATTATATCGATTATCAATCAAACTATCCGATGCAGAAATATGGAAACGCAAGCAAAGAAATGTATTCTTGTGCTGCATGAAATGTATTTGAGGTACAAAAATAATTCCGTCTGTTCAGTCTTTGCCCTGCTAATTATGTCTCTTTCCACTGACATTTTGAAATACAGCTTAAAACGATCGGGATAATTCCGTCGTTTTCTTATCAGCAGATTAAATTCTCCCTGCTCATGACTGATTCTCAGGACCGGATGGACCCCCCTATTTTTTTCCCTGCTCAGATGAAGGGTGTACTCACACTAGGCAAAGTGAACCGTGCCCGAGTGCGTTTGACCACCAAAGCGCGGTTCGTTTGACTAGTGTGAGTGCTCCCAATCGTGCCTGG